>CM065592.1:85487050-86018077 GCA_033119425.1 Bufotes viridis | reverse complement strand
TCAATATTCGAAATTCGGCTTAGTTGGATACATGCCTCTTTTGAATTTAGTAATTTCGGTCTCTTTCTCTTTCTACAATATCAATAAATGTTTCCACCCATGATGAATTTTGGGTGGCATGAAAGTACTTTTATTCTTAGTCCCAATCAGATAATAGATAATGGAGGATCGTGACCTGAGGACCCGAACTGTTGACAGATTCGTGTGCCCGGGTAGGTCGATCTGTTGGCGCAGAAGTGAGCTTTCAGGCGGAGCATCCTGTAGAATCTATGTAATTCTTGAGACAAAGTAAAGTCTTGTAATGAGTTGGTAGGACAAAAAGATAGTCCTTTAGCTAAGACTTGTAATTCTGATGGTGATAGGGATCTACCTCATAAGAAGGTGTGCTGATCATATAGATAATTATTACTATTCAAGTGGTTGATCCATAGCACCCATCGATGTCTGCCACAACGTTTTCATATGAATCTGCAATTGCTGATGATATTGTAGCACGAGTCAAGACTTCTAATGAATTTCTACATATACCACATACGGAATTTCGTACCCGAGACTGGGAACGGGAGTCCAAAAAATTGATTGCCTCTGAGTTACATTGTACGACTTTGGCAGAGTACTACAAGACCAATCGGATCCCAAGGGGTTTGTGAGTCCACTTGCGCCCGAATCTATTTCCCAATAGTAAAGAATATTGTGAGAAATTTGAAGCTATCCTCAATAAATGCTCGTTGGATATTATTGTTCTTAGTATTGAACATCTACAGCAAGCGATAGTGGAAAGTCGTGAGAAGTTGGCAGCCATAGAGGAGCAACTGACTGCATCAATTACATCTCAAGAGTGGCAGGAATTAAAAAACAAAACCGAGAAGATACTAGAGGATCATAGAAAATATTTAGAACAAACTAAAAGATCTAAATTCCTTCGTGACACGGAGGACTACCAGTCCAAAAGGGTTTATCGTTGGCAATGGCAACAATCCGAGACTTCTGGATATCAACCTTTTGGGGAATATGCTTCGTCCTCCTCTGGCAGCGAGAGATCGATGAGACGACGACCGGCACGTTTTTTTCCAGGGCGGGGCTCAAGAACGAGACGCAGACCAGCCGCACGAGGAGAGGACGTCACCACCGGGATCCAGGACTCCAATGCAGTGAAAACCAGGTCCCAGGTACTGACTTAGTGATTAATATTTCCTCCAGATCCCTATCACCATCAGAATTACAAGTCTTAGCTAAAGGACTATCTTTTTGTCCTACCAACTCATTACAAGACTTTACTTTGTCTCAAGAATTACATAGATTCTACAGGATGCTCCGCCTGAAAGCTCACTTCTCACAACAGATCGACCACCCGGGCACACGAATTGTCAACAGTTCGGGTCCTCAGGTCGCCGATCCTCCATTATCTATTATTCGATTGGGACTTAAGAATAAAAGTACTTTCATGCCACCCAAAATTCATCATGGGGTGGAAACATTTATTGATATTGTAGAAAGAGAAATACAGACCGAAATTACTAAATTCAAAAGAGGCATGTATCCAACCAAGTCGAATTTCTCGAATATTGAGCGAATGGCTTTGACACAACTCAGTGGGGATAAAACAATCACCATCAAACCCGCCGATAAGGGGGGAGCGATCGTGATTATGGATACGTCATATTATAGGGAAGAGATTTGTAGACAGCTCTCCGATACTGCTACATATGAGAGAGTGTCTTACAATCCTACATTCGAGACACAGAGGGAGTTGGAGTCACTTCTAGAGAAACACTTGTTGTTAGGCACGATTGATAAAGCCACTTACACTTACTTAATAAATAAAAATCCAATTATACCCGTGTTCTATATATTGCCGAAAATACACAAATGTTTGGAGCGACCACCGGGCCGCCCCATAGTGGCTTCAACACAGTCTCTATTAGCCCCTATCTCAATTTTTCTGGAAAGGACTCTGACTCCCTACGTGCGATTGACTAAGTCTTTCCTGCTTGATACTTCACATTTTTTGGAAATTGTTAAGTCAATAGACACATTAACACATGATACGTTGCTAATAACTTTGGATGTGAGTAGCTTATACACCTCGATTTCACACGAGGAGGGTATACGTGCCGTTACATTACTTCTAGAAGGCTCTGATATGTCTGTTACTCAAAGGCAGTTTTGCGTTAGGCTGCTAAGATTTGTCTTAGAAAAGAATTTCTTTATGTTTGGGGAGGAGTTTTATATACAGCGCAAGGGGACGGCCATGGGGGCCAACGTGGCCCCCCCTTACGCTAACATCTTCATGGACCGCTTCGAACAAGATCATGTGTACCCTCATGTCCTATTCCAGACCCATGTCAAAATATGGCGTCGATACATCGACGACATATTCTGCATTTGGCAAGGTGACCGTGATTCCTTTGAAGCTTTCTATTTAGATCTCAATGATAGGATGCCTGGTCTTTCTTTTACGGCACATGTGGACCCACATAAGGTGACCTTTCTTGATACCACTATTATCAAGAAAACAGATGGTAGCCTTGCCGTGGACTTATATATTAAGCCCACGGACAGGAATACTTTATTGCATTTCTCCAGTAGTCATCCCCATAACACTAAGACCTCACTGCCTCGCTCACAACTCATGCGTGTTACACGAATAGTAAGTGATCCTATGGTAAGGCAGTTACGTCTTGATGAGATGTGCTCCAAATTTAAAGCACGGGGATATCCCACAGCACTACTGACTAAAGAAAAACACAATTACAACAATCCAAATATAGACAGAGAGATACGGGCCCTCGTGTGCCTTTAGTGGTTACATATCATCCTTTTATTCAACGTATACAACAGATTATACACAAACACTGGTCACTTTTGCCGAAGGCGTATCCTCAGGTCTCTGAGTTTTCTCAACCGATACGGATCTGTTATAAGCGTCCACGAAATATTCGTGACCAACTAGTACGCGCTGATATAGGCCCACTCAAGACTACATCAAGACAAACTACTCTCACAAACAAACGATCTGGCACCTTCCCTTGTTTAAGCTGCTCTCAATGCACTAATGTGCAGAAGGGGTCCAGCTTTACACATCCTCATTCAGGAAAATTATATACTATCCGAGGGTATTTTACATGTATTTCCACACATGTGATATACTTGATAAAGTGTCCTTGCGGCCTCGCTTACATAGGGGAGACCACCCAGTGTGTGCGAGACCGCATAGGAAAACATAAGTCTGATATACGTTGTAAGAAAACCGAGTTACCCATTCCTGGCCACTTTCTCCGCATGGGACATGCGATTAGCCAGTTGAAGTTTCAAGTGTTAGAGCATATCCCAATGCCCCGACGGGGAGGTGATCGCAAGACGATCCTCCGCCGACGGGAAGCATATTGGATCCATCAACTTAAAACATTGCATCCTTTAGGTCTCAATCGTGATTTCGATTTGTGTTTATGATGGTTGTCCATCTTTCTGCCTATGTTTCCACTCTTTCCCCAACCAGCCTATTGAGGTTCGATATTCCGTGTGGTATATATTTGTAATAATTCAATATATTTGTAATAACTCAATATTGACCATTATACAGACGTTTAATAAAATGCCTTTATTTTACAGACAAAATGATCCACTACACAGGTAGGATAGTGATTCACATAACGTACTTTTGACTAATATACTTACTTATTAACCCCAATTCACCCGGTAGAATCGTAAGTTTAGGACTCTTTGAACTAATACTCTAATAGCAACATAATAGCAGTCTATTACCCTCCATTTGACATGCTTTCTATTGTAACTATTGCTTGTGTTACTTATGAGTCCAATTTTCCCTTTCCCCTTTACTGGATTATATTATAACTATATCTACTTTGACCTGATGGGCGGGTTAATATGATGCCCTTTGTGTGCATTTACTGCACTTTTGTGACTCTACAATATGGATGCAATACCGGTGACCGTTCAGCTTTTGCCCATACCTAGTTTGGCTTCATTGCCCTCGATGTTCGCGACGTCGTGACGCACTTCCGGTCCATGAGCGGACCGGAAGTGACGTCCCGCTATTCTTCTTTTAAAAGACGGCGCCAAGCTACTCTCTGTACGCCACCCGGTTTCCTGCTTCCATGTTGCAAAGGTATGATGCTGTTCATATATATCTGCTCCTATATGTATGCTTATTATACTCTAGCTTTGTTCCACCGATACTTAGGTGGATACGAATGTATCTTTTGTTTTCATAAGACTTGGATCCTACCTTGTTCATTATAGCCCTTTTGATATATTCTTGTTCAGTTTTTCTGTCCCGACTTGGTGCTACAATGTATGTATACTTTCTTTAGTGACGATACCTTACTATGTACTTTTATGGCGGTTATCAATTAATTACTATTTACAACTTAAGCCATTAATGTATTGGTTATGCCACTATAATTGAACCCACTCTATCTGCTATACATTTCATATGGAAGGTTCTTTCCATTAGTAGTCGTTAATCCTTGAGTGGGAGATGTTATTATTATTTTTGTTATTTTTTGTTATTTTCCTTTTGTCTGATTATGCTCATATCTACTCTATATATATGTATCTTATACATTATCTGTATATTTTCTCTAGGCCCTGATAAAGGTCTATATGACCGAAACGTTGGCCAAATAACTATGTACAATGAATGGTGGCATTAATATGCAATACAAATAAGTGCATTTCAAACATATCCGAAATTGAGTGCCGTGTTTATATGAATCTATATTGAAGAGGGGATGCCCCATTACACTGAGCACCGCAACTACCTCATAAGAAGGTGTGCTGATCATATAGATAATTATTAACACTAAACCCTCACACCGATGTTAAAAATTGAGAGGTTAGTTCGACATATCCTACTAGGAGGACATGTCTTAAGCTCGGGCACCAGCGTCAAGGTCTCTCAAGTAGCCCGAGGCCCTCTGGTTCTGTGTTTGTTCTGAATTCTTGCCACATCCACATAAATTTCATCTTATGTAGGATGTCCATTGTGGTACTTGTAGTCCGTTGCTGGCATCATCCATTGTATGCATTTTTTGCTGGTGATTGCCATTAGCAACGGACTACAAGTGCAGGATGTGCTCCCCTATAGAAATGCACAACTGCATATGGGTATGAGCGCATCCTGCCTTTTTAACACCACATTTTTTGATGGAGTGTTGTCCAATGACCAAATATCCCTGTCTATATGAAGTTTGGCCAATCAGAGTGCATTGCTGGTGTTGCAAATTCATAAGCATGCGTTCGAGCGTCGCGTTTTCAGAAGTCAACGCACAAACATACAGCGTTGCGCATTCCCATTGAAGTCTATGGGTCAAAACGCGCGACAAACAAAAAAAAAGCTCAAGTACTTGTTTATGCGTCGGGCATTTTTCAGCGCGTTCGAACGCGCTGTAAAACGCGTAAATGTGAACCAGTCTCATAGGGAAGCATTGGTTTGCATCGGTTATGTGTTTTACAGCGCGTTGACAGCACTATACACTGCACAAATGTGAACTGAGGGAGAGGGAAGCATTGGTTTGCATCGGTTATGCGTTTTACAGCGCGTTCGAACGCGCTGTAAAACGCGCAAGTGTGAACTGAGGGTAAGACCATTCCAGCTAAATCTGCCCTCCAAAAACCATATGGCGCTCCGGTATATGACCATATATGGGGTGTTTCTGCAAACTGCAGAATCATGTTAATAAATATTGAGGTCTGTTTTGTTGTTAACCCTTGATGTGTTACAAGAAAAAATTAATTTAAATGAAAAATCTGCAAATTACACCTCCAACTTGTTACCACCCCTCTGTATTATTACTGCAGACTGCTAGCAATTCATTCATAATGTCTAGTAGAAATAATAAAGGAATGGCACAACATAGAGCCATAAGAATAGATGCTTCAGAATTATTATTACATGGGAAATGCATGAAGCTATTAAAACAAACATCAGCAGAGGTGACAGGTCCTCTTTAAATATTGCTATAGCAGTGCAGCATTCACTTTAAGATAAGATTTTTGTCAGACATCCTGTGCCTATGGCACTTCTTAATATCGTGCCTCCTGATTGTCTGAGACTGTCTGCGAAGCATTATGGGCAAACACGTCGTCCAGGGCACCTCCATGGGTCATATGTTCCTCATTCACTATGTTCCTTGCTTTGCTGTGCTGACTTTTATACTATAAAAAGGTAGATGCCATTTTTCGCAATTTATCTAAAACAAATCGCAAAAATTTTGGATTCACTGGAATTTAAAGTCTTGGGGAAATTTTAACAAACTCAGTTTAGAATCGATTTTTTAATCTATAGCTGTAATGCAATTTATTTACTTGGTTACTGAACTGTTTGGGTAAAATAGTGATGTGTATATGTCATGATGAACATGATTTTTATGCATGTGCAAAGACTTTTATAGAAATGTGTTTTTTATTAATAAAATTTACATAGACACGTATTACAGATGTTTCTACACTATGAGGAAAAAACAGGGCAGTATGGAGATAAACTGGAACATTTCTTAGTTCTTCTTCTTGAAGACCTGATTGCAGACTTGATCTTCACATGTTAGGTCCTGAAATATAAAGATGCAGTATAGTTAGTGTGGGTTCACAGTACAGAGGTTTTAGTGGCGGTTTTTTTTTGTTTTTTTCACTATAAAGTCCAGATGTTGAGTCTAGGGGAAATATGAAATGCAGGACACACAAGCTTTTTTTAGTTCCGCTTTTTGTTTATTAGGTGTTTTTTTTTTTAATTCTCTGTAGTTTTTTTTTTAAGTGCAGTTAACTGAAGCTTTGGGCGTTTTTTTCTGGCATTTTCATATTTCCTTCTCTGTAAGGAACAAACACTAGAAAAAGTATGGTTTACACAGCTAAAAAAACAGCTGCTAAAAAGTCATAAAAATGCATGCAGTATGGAAAAAAACGTGGATGGTTTTTATGGCAGTTTTTTAAGTGTTAAAAAAATACACCAGAGCAAATTACTATATATAGAGACATCTTGGCAATCAATATGAGCAACTACCCTAATTTGTAACGTACTATTATTCTGCTCCTTCCCCTCCAGTCTCTGACCCGCTTGCTGTATGTGGACATACACAGGGTAGGACTGACCCATCAGAAGATCCATCAGTGGGTCCTGCTTCTTTTTTTTTTTTTTTTTTTATATTGTTTTTTTATTTTAAACATCTTGAAAAATACATCAAAGACAACAATCCATCAAAGACAACATTACAAAAACATACCTACCCACCCCACACCTTCCCCCCACCCCCCCTCCCAAACCCTGCAGGGGGAGAAAAAAAAAAAAACCACCTAAAATAACATAAGAATAATCATTTAGTCGTCCCAATCCTTCCATATAGTACTCCATTTTGCATAGGACCCTCTTTGTCTATACAAAACCCTCTCGTAACTTTTCACCTTCTTAACTAAACTTAGCCAATGATTGCGATCTGGAACGAGAGGGGAGCACCATTCTCTGGATATATGAAGCCTGGCCAAAAAAATCACTTTCATCAACAGTTGGTGCTTCAGAGGCGGACAATTAACTTCCGATAGATCACCAAGGACCCACAATTTTGGAGATAAAGGGATATCCATATTAAGTCTCTGAGCCAAAGTTGTTTGGACCATTCTCCAATACTTGCTCACCATCGGGCAGTCCCAGAACAGATGAAGATGATCTGCCCCGGTATCCCCGCATCGAGGACAGTCAGAGGAGGCTCTAAATCCCCTCTTATGGAGCCATAGAGGTGTCACATAAATTTTATGTATAATATTAAACTGTACAACAATGTGGTTAAAATTATGAGAAACCCCTCTTAAACCATCACCTATATTCTCCCAATCCGGGGAGCCCATCTCAAACAGTAAGTCAGACCAGGATCTCTGTCCTGGAGAAAGACAATCCAAAAAAATGTTTCATCAAGTGTCTATAACATTGTGAGAGTTTTACTTTCATGCTACCTTTATTACTAATCAAGTTGTGCAGAAATTCAGGAGAGTCTATGTTAAGTGAATAACTGACAGCAGTGCTAGAAAGTGCAGACCTCAATTGAAAATAGGCATACCATGCCACCTCACCTACATTTAACTTTTGTTTTAGCTCCATAAGCGACAGGATTTGTCCATCCCTGACCACCTGATGCAAGTATTGAATATTTTTCATCCTCCAATATTGCCAACAATTTGAATCATCTAAGTTCAGAAGCTTTTGATTATACCATAATGGAGTACAAATAAGTGCCTGCCTCTTTTTAAATAATCAGAACATCATACAACAGGGTCCAAAAGATCTAGCAAAAGACAAGGGCTTCACCCGCTCGTCTCAGCTTGATTGAAAGGTCTCTTGCTATACAAAAATATCAAGAGGTTTTCGGGAAGCTGCCCCATGACTTTTCTCCCTGTTCTGTTTAAATAATGTTTTCTCTGAAATGCCAGTGTTTCACAGTAGGACATAGTTTTCCTATTTTATGTAAATACGCCTTCAAGAGGATTTCAGGACTATTGATGGCCTGTCCTCAGGATAGGCCTTCAATATTCAATCATGAGGATCTGACCGCAAGTACCCACATAGTCACCAGAATAAAGGGGCTACAGCACAGCCTCTCATTGTTAGCCAGGCACAACCCTGAACATGTGTGGCTGTGCCTGGTATGGCAGCTTCGTTCCACTGACTTCTATGGGACTGAGCTGCCATCCTAGGACATGGCCTCTCTGGTGGCAGCACAGTACAGTCAGATAGATGCGCATTTTACTGGTCTGTCGCTCCTGTGTTAACATCTAGTAGTTTTACATCATTTAAATTTCAAAGCATAAGGTTAGTGCTGCAAGCGATGATCTGCTTGCCATGCACACTGCCTCTGTTCTCCCCGTCGGAAGTTGATGGTATCAGCTATAAAAGCCAGTACTGCCACTCTTACCAAGTAAAGTTTATCTCCCTCGATCCAATGTGTCCAGCCACGGTTCTTCTTCTCTCCCTTCTGGACGCAGACAAGTTTATCCCCGTCCCAGGACACCAAGGTCTGTAACATCAAGAAAGACATCATCAAAACAGACATCAATTTTACTAATACTTGCCAACTTCTGAAGGCTAGCCTCCAGGAGGTTGGAGGATGCAGCGTGCTACCATACATTTTTCCCGTTTTATAGCAACATTCCCCTTTTTAGCAGTGACCTATCAACCTTTGAGAGTCATGCCACCCCTTCAAGGCACTTAGACTGGGTCTATTGCACAATCCAGGCCCCTCATACAATAACATGGAGGGCAGCTTTCCTAGAGGAAGCAACTCTTCATGCTGTTTTACTAACTGTTCCTGGAGCCCAGGAGATCTCTCCTTTTTCCAGGAGCCTCAAGGACATTTTGGAAGAGTTGGAAAGTATGATTTTACCATAGAAATATTAGGAAGAATCCTCTCTGACCATGGAAAGTCAGCACCAACCAACCTGCACCACCCGATTATCCAGGCCTTTAGTCTTCTCCTCAAATTCTACCCCAACAGTGAAGTCGAGCTCATAATTCCTGAATGTGCTGAGGGTTTTTGTCTTAAACTCATTTCCATTCTGAATAAGTTCTTTGGTCTGGGTCAGATAAGCAGCGATCTTCCGGGTAGCGAAGTCAATGTCTGCAGGAAGAACAAGACAAGGAATCAATTCTCAACTTCTTAGTTGTGCAGTGTGTGTGAGAATGGGAAAATATATTTTATTATAAAGCCCTGCTCTTCCGCATAATGAGATCCTGATGACAGTCTACATGCTGAACTCATTCAGTGGAAATAACTAGAAATACTTTTGTGCAATAATCATCATTACACTTTCCATCCCTAGACCAAATTCCCAGATGTTTTACTGTATCCCTTTAAATATGGGTACATTTTACAGAAATTCCAGCTAAGGGCGACGCAGTATGTTGAATGTCCTGCAATTCGTTCTGTATCAGAATGCCAAAGTCGAATACAGCTAAAACAATGTATAATGATCCATCAAGATATAATGTCCTCAGGATACAATATTCTCACCATACAATGGTCTTTTCTGACCCATCGTAAGTTGAAACTAGACCCAACATACAATGCCCCAGAGTCACAGCCAACCAATCAAGGCCACTTCTCTGGTAAAATAGCTGGATTAGTTGCCTGACTGTTATATGTAAGGACTTGTTATCTGTCTTAGTTATCTGCTTATTTTTCATAAATCTTCATTTTCTCTTATAGTGGGTGACACTTTGGGGCTTTGAAACCGATTACTCAAGTTACAATGGTTTCAACATACAATGGTCGTCCTGGAACCAATTAATATTGTGACTTGCGGAACCACTGTATACAGAAAATCTATTTCACAGGCCTGTTCAAGCCAAGGGGTCTCTTGGTGCCCAGGGCAGGGGTTTCAAAGTGTGCCCCACCATCCTTGTTCACTGAAGTTCATTCAGTATAATAACTGTCGAGTGATCATTTAATTGCATGTTCCTCATCCTATTCTCCATCAATCCCCTAGTGTGAAGATATGCAGTGGTGCTATACCTGGAAGGTAGTAATACTATCCACCATGTTCACAAGAGCCTTTAGGGTGTATTCACATTTTACAGCTTTTTTTTTTTTTTTCAAAAATTTCTGCAACTGAAAATGTAGTGTAATTTTAGTTTCAAGGCAATTTCATTGCAGATTATGGTTTCTCATTGAAATCTAAGGAAAATGTGGGCTTCACAAAATCTAGAACAGCACAAATTTTTAGAGTAGACAGAGGTAAACTTCTTAGGAATACACGGGGACCTATTTATGATACAGATTTTTCTGCAAATGCCTCACACCACATGTGAAGGCGCCCTAACATTACCAATTGCTATTGGTCTATCAGAGGTCACAGTTGCACCTGGTGCTTGAGGTGGCCCAAAGGTCTCTGTACCATGTAAGAACAGTGTTGTATGGCTTGGGTCCCTTGAAGCTGGGTCAATTGATTTCAAGCAGCGCCAATCTCTATTATAACTTTACCCATATCAGCATTGGTAACTAGCATGATAACATCTGGTGCTAAAGCCTCCAGATACCAATGTTAATGCATAAAAAAGTAAAAAAAAACAGTAAAGAAAACCCTCTGACATAAAACAATACAATCCTCAAATAATTAAACACCTTCTTTTTGATGAATTCTCACTAATCCACAAATACCCTTGACCTTATAAAGCTCATACCTAAAGCCTTCATGTAGCCATCAAAGTTGTCATTGACCTCCATGACCCAGGTGCCATTGTAGTCAGCAGGCATGATGATGTGGTAGAGATGGGGTGCTGCACAGAGAGGGCAGAAAGGTGTGGACAGGAGGGCAGACTGCAAGAAAACCAGATTCTGACAGCAGTTTATATGCTGCAGAACAGAAGGATTCCTGGGATCCTGATAAAAGGGTTTCAAAGTCACAGATTAGCTGACAAGGGCCTTTATCTCCAGTAATAAGTCCATAGGTCGAGTCTGATTTTAAATTTTATTGCATGGCTGGACAGACTCAGTGAGACATTAAAGGGGTTCTCCAGGATTAAGATAATGAAAATACTTAAAGAGTACGTTTTACCACTCCTGATATGCCTGTTTTAATAGCTGTATGCATTCCCCATGTAATAACAATTCTGGAGCATCTATTCTTATGGCTCTATGGCCTGCCATTCCTTTATTATTCGTGCTAGAAGTTATGAATGAATTGCTATTAGCCTTCAGTAAGGGTACAGAGGGGAGGTAACCAGGTGTACCTGCACAGACTCACTCTATCCAATAAGTGCTGCCGATTTCAGTCTGTGCAGGGACACCCCCCAACTGGTTACCACCCCCCTGTACCCTTACTACAGACTGTTCCAGAATTGTTATTACATGGGGAATGCATGAAGCTATTAAAACAGGTATGTCAGGAGCGGTGACTGGTCCTCTTTAAATATTATTTTATTATAAACACATTCCCAAATACCTTTTTATTAGATATAATGGCTCGTTTTGTCAGGGTAGCAATCATTAGGAAAAATAGGAGAAATAAAATAGCTTCCATCCTAGTTCACACAAAACCTAACCTAATCACACAGCAGGACAAGTTACTTCACAACACTGAGGCAAAGAGCTTCCTCATCCACCTCTCTGTAGTCAGGATTATTATCCTGAATACAGCTGATAAGATCTTCAGATGAATCTCTATATGAATGTAGTTCATAAGGACATGAAGTACAGAGAGGACGGACAATGTGGGGCAGTGGTAATGGTGACTGCATACAACCCCCACCCTCCTCACTGTACTTTGTCTCCTCATGAACTCCATTCCTACAGAGATTCAGCTCAAGATCTCATCAGCTGTATTCAGGGTCATAAGCAGAGAGGAGGATGAGGCAGCTCTTTACCTCAGTGTTGTGAAGTAACTTGTCTTGTTTTGTGAGGACTAAAAGGATGGGGGCCATTTTATTTCTCCTGATTGCTCCCCAGACAAAATGACCCATTATAACTAATGAAAAGTATTTGGGAATATATTTATAATAAAGTAATATTTAAGTATTTTCATTTTCTTAATTCTTGGAGAACCCCTTTAAACTTCTCAACCGGCCACAATATTTTAAATGTCAATTTTGTACCCTCCACCTTAATTTGTTTTAAGTGGACGAGGAAAATGTATAGGAAAAGTGTATGTCCAGGTTCATACAAGAGTGATTTTTAAAGTCAATGCAAGGAGTGGACGTAAAAATATATGGGACTGAGATATAACAGGAATAAAGGGGTGTGGCAGGTGCAGCACAATGAAGTGCCTTTTGCACTGTGGCATTAGAAGAATTTTGATATCTCTGACCTTTTAGTCCAACCAGACTGTCTATTACTCTGTAATTCCTCAAGTACCTTTCTATGTAAGCAGTAGGTTTAAAGAGCACACCAAATGCTTAAAATAACTTCTTTATTAACTTCAACTTTTCTTCATATATAACGCTGCTGCCCCTGCAGCAGACAGTCCATGTACAAAACACGTGTTGAATAAAGTATCACAGAATGGTGGTTCAACTGTTCAATCTTGTCATTTAACATAAAATGGTGGATATATTTCTCTCTTCAGTATCTGTACTCTCACTTTAAGTTATTTAAGCACTTTATGATCTCTGTGAGAGGTATATCTGAGGTTTAATCAATAGTTCTACTTGCTCTACTTGGTTTTCAGTTGCTCTATACAATTGCTTTAAGCAGTTTGTTTAACCCCTAAATGGGTACACCCTAATGTCTGATTCCTTAAGGACACAGGGCATACCCATATGTCCTGAATTAAATCGGATAAAAAAAAAAAAGAAACGCGATAGAAACATGATTCCTGCTGCGATCCTGCGTCAGGAACCATGTTCACATGCCAAGGGGGGTCCTCTGACCCCCCCGTATCAGTGATCGCTTCAACCGCAGGTCTGAATTGACCTGCGGTTTGCAGCGCTTTGCGATGTATCTGATCCCCGCCGTCTATGAGACTTTAAAGTGCTGGCAAATGTTTTTTTTTTTTTCTCTAACCTCCCCCCCCCTGCCCTCATTGTGATGTGCGGCGAGGGGGGGGGATGTGGGGGGCGTCAGGCACGCGATCCTCTGCCCGACCCCCCCCCCGCTCAATTTCAGGATGGCCAAGCTTAGCAAGCAGAGTGTCAGCTTTTTAACCCCTTCCATGCCGCGGTCTGTAGGGACAGCTGTATGGAAGGGGTTAAGAGGGAGGGAGCTGCTGTGGGGGGCTGCTGTGCCTGGTGCAGCCCCCCTAGCTCGTCCCCATCTTCCCTCCCTCCCTATCCTCCGGGAGGAGGGTAACCATGGCAACAGTACGCCTTCAAAGGCATCCTGCTTGCCATGGTAACAGAACTCTGATCAGACTTCTGCTAAAGGCAAAAGTCTGATCAGACTAAGTGTCAAATAAAATATACAGTACAGTACATTATATAATGTACTGTACTGCATTATACAGACACCAGATCCACTGGATCTTCAAGAACCAAGTGGGTCTGGGTCAATTTTTTTTTTTTAAGTGAAAAAAGGTAAAAATAAAAAAACACATTTATCACTAATAAAAATTTTAAAAATAAAATACACTACATGTTATCTATCACCGCGTCCGTAATGACCTCATATAAAAAAAACTATGATAAAATTGAAATTTTGCCCACCTCACTTCCCAAAAAAGTTAATAAAAGTGATCAAAAAAGTTGTATCTACACCCAAATGGTACTAATCAAACCGGCACCTCGTTCCGCAAAAAATGATACTTTACCTAAGAAAATCGCCTAAAAAATAAAAAAATGATGGCTCTCAGGCTATGCAGACACTAAAACATGATTTTTTTTTTGTTTCAAAAATATGATTGTGTAAAACCTAAATAAATGAATAAAAAGTAGACATATTAGGTATCGCCGCATTCGTAAAAACCTGAACTATAAAAATAACACATGAGCTAACCCCTCAGGTGAACACCGCAAAAAAAAAAAAAAAAAAACAGTGTCAAAAGCCATTTTTTGTCACCTTACATCACAAAACGTCTAATAGCAAGCAATCAAGAAGTCATATGCACTCCAAAATAGTACCATTAAAACCATCATCTCATCCCGCAAAAAATGATACCCTACCTAAGAAAATCGCTCAAAAAATAAAAAAATTATGGCTCTTAGGCTATGTAGACACTAAAACATGATTCTTTTGTTTAAAAAATTATATGATTGTGTATTATGTATGTGACATATTATGTATTGCCGTGTCCATAAGAACCTAAACTATAAAAATAACACATGAACTAACCCCTCAGGTGGCAAAAAAAATAAAAATAAATACTGTAAAAAGCTGTTTTTTGTCACCTAACAACACAAAAAGTGTAACAGCAAGCGATCAAAAAGTCATATGCACCCCAAAATAGTGCCACTAAAACCGTCATCTCATCCCGCAAAAAATGAGCCCCTATCTAAGACAATTTGACAAAAACTTAAAAAAAACGGACTCTCAGACTATGGAGATACTAAAATGTTTTTTTGTTTGTTTAACAAAAGGATATTATAGTGTAAAACCTAAATAAATTGAAAAGAGTAGACATATTAGGTATTACCGCGTCCGTAAGAATCTGCTCTATAAAAATAACACATGACCTATCCCCTAAGATGAACACAGTCACAAAAATAAAATAAAAACTGTTCCAAAACAGCATTTTTTTCCAAATTTTACATTGTAATCATTTCTTTACGGTAAAAAAGCAAGGGTTAACAGTCAAACAAAACTCTATATTTATTGCCCTGATTCTGTAGTTTACAGAAACACCCCATATGTGGTTGTAAACTGCTTTATGGCCAAACGGCAGGGCACAGAATGAAGGGAACGCCATATGGTTTTTTGAAGGCAGATTTTGCCGGACTGGTTTTTTGACACCATGTCCCATTTGAAGCCCCTCTGATGCTCCCCTAGAGTAGAAACTCCATAAAAGTGACCCCATATAAGAAACTACACCCCTCAAGGTATTTTAAACTGATTTTTACAAACGTTGTGAACCCTTTAGATGTTCTTTAAGAGTTTATGGCAAATGGAGATGAAATTTCAGAATTTCTATTTTTTATTACCTTGTCTCACAAAAATGTATTATAGAGCAACCAAAATTCATACGTACCCTAAAAATAATAACACCAAAACTGCCACCTTATCCAGTAGTTTCCAAAATGGGGTCACTTTTTTGGAGTTTCTACTCTAGGGGCTCATCGGGGGCTTGAAATGGGCCATGGTGTAAATAAACCAGTCCATCAAAATTTGCCTTCCAAAAACCATATGGCGTTCCCTTCAATCTATGCCCTGCCGTTTGGCGATACAGCAGTTTACAACCACATATGGGGTGTTTCTGCAAACTACAGAATCAGGGCAATAAATATTGGGTTATGTTTGGCTGTTAACCCTTGCTTTGTTCCTGGAAAAAAATGGATTCAAATGGAAAATTTGCCCAAAAAAATCGAAATTCTGAAATTTTATGTCCATTTGCCATGAACTCTTGTGGAACACCTAAAGGGTTAACAAGGTTTGTAAAATCATTTTGAATACCTTGAAGGGTGTAGTTTCTAGAATAGGGTCATTTTTGGGTGGTTTCTTTTATGTAAGCCTCACAAAGTGACTTCAGACCTGAACTGATCCTTAAAAAGTGGGTTTTTGAAATTCATCAGAAAATTTTCAAGATTTAATTCTAAACTTCTAAGCCTTGTAACGTCCCCAAAAAATAAAATGGCATTCCCAAAATGATCCATGAAGTAGACAATTGGGGAATGTAAAGTAATAACTATTTTTGGAGTTATTACTATGTAGATTATAGAAGTGGAGAAATTGAAACTTGAAAATTTGCTCATTTTTCAAAATGTTTGGTAAATTTAGTATTTTTTTTTACCAGTGTCATGAAGTACAATATGTGATGAAAAAACAGTCTCAGAATGGCCTGGATAAGTAAAAGCGTTTTAAAGTTATCACCACATAAAGTGACACTGGTCAGATTTGCAAAAAATGGCCTGATCCTTAAGGTGAAATAGGGCCGTGTCCTTAAGGGGTTAAACTATTTGCAGATTGCTTTTGTGAGATAAGTAGTTTGCAGTTTGCAATTTGGAGATTGCTATTTGCTATTTGGTGGAACTGTAAGTAAACACATATAACTAGTTCAGCATACAACTCTAATCACACTATTAACAACAGGAACATCGGGGGGGCGTGGCTAGCTGACCATGTGAGCGGTCGCAGGTCCATTGAACTCCCGCACACCCTCGGCCTTTTATCCTGACCGACCGCTCTAACTAACATACCTGGACCCCTTTAAGCTCCCTAGTGGTGTGCTGAGCCCTCTGGTACCAGAATTCTAAGGTGCAGCGTGAGAATGGCCGGCCGGAGAGGAGCTAAAGGTGCCGACAGGACCACCTCCAAGATGGCGCCGGACCCGACACTCCAAGACGCCGGGAACGTGCTGGGGAGGTTCCGTGCGAAGCTGCAGCCAAGCTGCGCAGGTATGCCCGTTCTGCAATCTCTTCTCCAGCAAAAGATGTCTGCAACAAGCGACATAATCCTCCTACAGATGATGGCCCTGACTCCCTGCTGCCCTGTAAGATCAGAGCTGAGCTAGATGCTTTGGATTCAAAGCCAGAGGAACCCACTCTTAAAGATGTTCTGCGAGCCATTGCTAAATGCAGTTTTTAACTGCTCTCACAATGCAAGGGGGTACTATTAAAGAGGACATGTCTATAGTGCGCCATGATTTAAAAAGGTTGGCATAGCGCACCACTGCTCTAGAAGGCCGCATAGGGGATTTGAAGGACGCCATACCACCTCTTAGAAGGGAAACAAGTGAACATGCTCGTAAGCTGGATGTTATTGTAGCCAAACAGGATGATTTGGAGAACCGTCTGTGTAGAAACAATGTGCGGATTGTGTGAGTGCCGGAGAAGGTGGAGGGACCGAATCCTACAGATTTCTTTGAAAATTGGATTAAGGAGCAATTTGGGACAGAGTCTTTGACCCCACTTTTCGCAATAGAAAGAGCTCACCGGGTCCTGACTCACCCCTTACCACCAGGTGCTCCACCCGTACAGGTGCTTATGAAAATACTTCACTACAAGGATCGGGACATTATCCTCAGAAAGGCTCGTGAAATCCACGCAATATCTATTAATGGCCAGAAGGTGTCACTCTTTCCCGACTACTCCCTGGATGTCCAGAAAAGGAGGATGAGATTCCTGGATATAAAGCGTTGACTGCGAGGAATTAATGTGTCTTACTCAATGCTCTATCCAGCAAAATTGAGAGTTGTTGCTTTTGGGAATACCACCTTTTTTGAAGACCCAAGAGAAGCGATGCGATGGCTGGATCGACATGAGCGTCAACTCCGCGCGGCGGATCCACAGGCGGATGGAGACTGACTCATCTATGCTCTTGATCGTCGCTGACTATTGTGACACAGTGAGAGGTTTGGTGATAAAAAAAACAGGTATTTTCCTCTCAGCCTGTGCTGCTGGGTTGATTGCAACCAGGTGAGGGCAAATACTGGACCGGATTTTATGTGCCGGTCCGGGTTTTTGGTTAATACTTAGCTGCCTTTAAAAGACAGCTGGGTTTATGAATAGCTCTCTCTCTGTGTGTTTGGGATCTGAGCCCTGTGCTGGGCTGAAAAGCTGAGACCTGTGTGTCAGGAGACCAGGCCATCTAAAGGCTGCCAGTGGACTTTTTGTGTTGCCGAGCATTCAGCCAGGTGTGAACTGACACCTAGGATTCCAGGTGAACTTTGTTTCTGTTTTGCCGTGCAAGATCAAGCACCAACATTGTTTTGTTTTCTGTGTGTGAACAAGCACCAAGCCTGAAAAGTGACTGTTGTGTTGTGCCTAAAGTGTGAATAAACACTGCAGATTGATTTACGTGTTTTTGCCTCTATACTGCACCCGCCTACCTTGTCTACCAGAGCGAGTCCCCACACTATTTGAGTATATTGTACTGAAAGCATGCATAAGAGTGTGGTCCTGAGTGTTTGTGCCGCTGTGTACTAGGTTTTCTATTCTGATTGCACTGCTTTTTCTTCCTACTAAGAGATATGGGGGCTCCATAGAGGCTTTATCGTATAGCTAGTTTTGAGTTTTTATATTGCAATTGCATAGTCCGAGGGGGTAATGGCGGCGGGTATTAGGACTCTAAAGGGCTCAGCGATTGTGGACTCTGTTTTTATTGTTCAGTGTTATAAGGTTCAGAAGTTTACCTTTGCATTTGACTACCACCCCCTTCACGGGGCAGCTAACTTTGGGGCTGGGTCCGGTGGTGCTGACAGGTTTTTGTTATTGAACCCGCGGTCCTTTTATGGGAGCTTTTGCGGGGACCTGTTGGTGCGGCCAGTATCCGTCCTTTGGTTCCATGTGTTTACATGGGGTACGGGCATGGGGGGTTCCAGGGGTCACGGTCAGGAAAGATTGGGTTTTTAAGAGGTACAGTACGCTCTATCTGTTCATTTACTGATAAGGGAGGTATATATACCTGCACTGCACTTTGTTTAATGTTGAATGTGTTCTTATGGGGATTTATATCCCTCCACCCTATTCACCATTGCTGGTTAGGAAAATGTTTTCTTTTATTGCAGATCTGCCACGGGTTCCCACCTTACTTTTTGGCGACTTTAATACTGTACCCTGTCAAAAATTGGACAAGCTTAGCAGGTCCTCTAGTGTGATCAGTGAGGGTATTACTCTCTTTGGACACTTAATACGGGAGGTTGCGCTCTTTGATTTCTGGAGAATGAGAAATCCGGATGCACGGCAGTATTCCTGACACTCTAATTCGTATGGCTCATTATCCAGAATTGATTTGGTGTTAGGAAATGAAGTAATGGGCCGCTTTGTACAGGATATTACATATCTCCCCAGGAGGTTATCTGATCATTCTCCACTACTGACAGTTGTTATTCTGCAGCCGCACTTGGCGCAGGGAGATAGGTGCTGGAAATTTAACCTGAGTTGGCTGCCTATACTAGTAGATGTAGTGGGTGCTAAAGAGCAACGAACCAATTGTTTTTATTTCAATCTGCCTACTGCCTCAAGGCTGATCGTTTGGGACACGTTGAAAGCTTTTCTGCGCGGTCTCTTAATGGCGAAGGTTAATGGGAGAAAAAAAGAAACTAGAAAAAAGTGAGGAGACTGACTCAAGAAGTAGCGGAGACGGGAGCTAAGTATATATTAAATCCATCTGTAGACTCTGAAAATAAATGGAAAGAGGCCCAAAGGACGCTGAATGATAGATTGTTGTTGAATGCACAGAATAGGAGATTTTTTCAAAAACAGCGGTACTATGTGGAGGGAGAAAAGGCAGGGAGACTATTGGCTCTTTTAACCAAGGCCCAACATCAGTCCAGCTTTATAGCTGCTTTGCGTAATTCAGATGGGAACATATGTACCTCCCCGGAGCAGGTGGTGAGGATCATGTATTCCTTTTATTCCAATTTATATTCTTCAAAAATGACTGCTTCTGAGACTCAGATGGAGGACTTTCTCGCCCCACTTAGTCTCCCTGTTCTTACTCGGGATCAACAATCCCAGCTGAATGCCCCTATTTCCCTTATGGAATTGGAAACGGCATTGTGAGACATGCCGGCTTAAATATACAAAACTTACGCCTCGGTACTCCTGCCCCAGTTGCTAGAGGTGTTTAAGGAGGCTCAAATTAGTAATACCCTCCCAGCTTCTATGAATGAAGCCATTATTGTGGTTATCCCGAAACCAGGGAAAGATGCCCAAGAGGCAGAATCTTACCGACCTATTTCTTTGTTACAGGTCGACATCAAACTGCTGGCGAAGGTGTTGGCTAACCGCTTGAACTCTGTGATCATGTCCGTGATCCACTCTGATCAAGCCAGATTCATACCTAACATGTCGACGGAAGTGAATATTAGACGATTGTACCTGAATATCCAGGTGGGCCAAATCCACGCGGCGGGTGCGTCTTTGGACGCGGCCAAAGCATTCGATACTGTGGAGTAGCAATGCCTCATTATGGTGCTAAAAGCCATTGTATTCGGGTCAGTGTTTAATAATTGGATCCGGTTATTGTACGCACGCCCTACAGCTAGACTACAGGTGAATGGCAGTCTTTCTGACTCCTTTAAATTACACAGGGGGACTAGGCAGGGGTGTCCCCTTTCGCCACTTTTGTTTGTGATCGCGGTGGAACCTTTGGCAGAAGCTCTCTGGAGTGCAGAAGCAGTGAAAGGTATCACTTGTGGGTCAGTAACAGAGAAGGTCACTCTCTATGCGGACGACCTCTTGCTGTTTCTTGACGACTGGACTTCCTCTCTACCGGCAGCTATGAAGATTATTAATGATTTTGGACATCTTTCTGGATTGACCATTAATTGGGCAAAGTCGATACTAATGCCTTGGGGGGAGGGGGCACAGACAGACCACAGTTGTACGGGGGGCTTGCAGATTGTATCCTCCTTCAAGTATCTAGGTGTTCAGGTATCGACGAATCCTCAGGATTTTGTCTGTCTGAATTTGTTGCCGCTGTTGGATAAGTTCAGACAGAAGGTCCAAGTGTGGATTAAGCTCCTTTGTCGCACCAATCTGCTGAAAATTATCCTTATGCCACAACTTTTGTATATGTTACATACTGCGCTGTCCTGGATCCCCTTATGAATATTTCATATTATTAATGCAATATTTTGAGATCTCATCTGGAAGAAAAAAATACCTTGTATAAAGATTACTGTTTTGTGTAGACCCAAAACTCAAGGGGGACTGAACATCCCTGGTTGGTGGCCCAATTGCAACACCTTCGGGGATGGGGCGAGGTGGATAAGTTGAATACAGCTGGGCGAGTTGTGCAGCAACTTGTTCATAACAAGAATATAATAGCAGCGTTAGAGGGAGGTACTTTTTATGACAAGGGCAGCCAATACGGTATTTTGCGAAATATTCACAAAGTATGGTGGAAGGCTAAAGAGATTTAAGGATATACACAATTAACCCCAATCTGGCCTAACTATCTGTATAAGGAGCTAAATACGGTAACTAGCGTGAAAATTTGGGGTGCCTATGGTCTTAATCGAATGTGTCAGATGTGTGAGAAAAATTGTCTTAAGTCCTTTAATATGCTACAGCAAGGGTTTGGATTGCCTAAAACATTGTTTTATGTCTACCTTCAGGTACGACATGCTGTGCAGATGCAGGATCGTAAGGCGAAAATAGTACCTGCTGATATGCATTTGATTACCACTCATACGGCCTCCCTGGGGGATACAAGGGGGATGATCTGTTCGTACTATTTGAGCTTAATAGAGGCATTACATAAGGCCCATCCCTTGCATCTATATGCTAAATGGCAGCAAAATATCGCGGGCTTGACAACAGAACAATGGGAGGAGGTTTTGGAGGATTTCCCGGTGGTAGTGGTGAGTGAGGCCCATAGACTCTCGCAACTGCTGTTACTACATAGAGTATATAGAACTCCGGTCTTGCTGCACAGGATGGGGTACAGGGCGGATGATACTTGCCCTAGATGTGGTGCTCACAATGCTGATTTAATTTATTTAATGTGGAACAGCCTGAGGCTGCGACGATACTGGTCTGATGTGGATCTAATCCATATTGTAATTGCTATAACTATTGATTTATTTCCTACAATATGTACATTGGGGCATACTAAAACACTACCTGCTACTCTTGAGCTTAGAATAGCTATTACGAGAATTCTTTACCAGGCAAGGAAGCTAATTGCATTTCACTGGATTGCCTCTGATCCTCCGGTCATCCAGGATTTAGTTGATAAGATCCATATGCTAGTGAGGCTAGAGAATTACGTGTATCAAAAACGAGGGAGTAATAAGAAATTTGAGATAATATGGTCCCTGTGGATAGCACATTATAATATTGTGGTTTAACATAGTAAGCTTGTTGCTCTGCATTACGATGGGTATGGACTGCATGGTAATTTGTGCGTAAGACTGGTTGATTGATGGCATGGCTGCAGGATGTAGCTGTGGAATTGGAGACCCGATGGAAAATCAAGCAATGGACTACTCTGACGGTCTTACTGGAATGTGGACTTTGGAGAAATACGAGAACTCTTTCGGTGCCTCTCCTGTGGACTTTCTTATGACCGCGAACCTAGGACTCAGGATGAGGGGTGGGGGAGGGAGGGAGTGGGGGGGCGTGTGTTTTTGGTGTGTTTGAAAAAAAAAATGTTGAAAAATGATTTGAACAAATACCTATTTTGGCCTCTTTGCTTCCATAAAACTAAACTCTCAGTGGAGTGAATGTCTGTTCAGCTTCTCTCCTCTGGTGTAATAAATTTTAGCAGCTCCTGGTAGGAAATTTACCCACACAAGCGTGTGAGGCTGGCTGTGATTGGCCAAGACTTCTGCTCAGGGTGAGGCTGGTTGTGATTGGTTAAGACTCCTGGGCAGTGACAACAGTTTAACTCTATGCTTTCAGCTAACAATTGTGCTGTGTCATTGATCTTACCTTACAGTCATATAATGAATCTTAAAGGCATATTATCTTTTCTGCTTCTTTAAACACAATATATAACTGTTATATGACATCCAACACCACGAAGTCACAGTAAATAACTCTGCTTTTGTCTTTAACATATAAACATATGAAGTTGCAGAAATGTTCAGCCGCAAAATCTGCCGTATGTGAAGGTCCCTTTGGGGTCTGTTCCAGTCTCTTTCCTTTTTTTATTCAAAGGGGTTTTCCATTAAAGTAACGTAATTTTTGAAAAACTGCATGACTAGGGTATTGCAGAGTGGGAGAATCTATCTAACTGTAAAATAACCAGTCTTGACACCGTGTGACAATGGAAAAATTTGGCCACATCAGCCTCTTTATTAAATAAACATCTTATTAACATCATGAACCATATTAAAATACAGACAGGTTGTCGGGAGAGGAGGTCAGAGTTGCCCTGGCATCCCCAGTCGCAACACACCGACTCAGGGATGATAACTTCTGGTATCCGAAACCGATCCCTTACACCACTCGTTGTTAGAGGGGCGCTATATCTCCAATGGTTCCCCAACTACCACCTCAATCTGTTTAATGCATGACCTCCTCCTCGCAGCTGCTGTGACAAAAGTACTCCATAAATATAAACAAAAGACCCACACCCAAATGATATGTAACAAGAGGGAGGGCGGGTGGGCTGTTCCCAGGTCCTGCTCCAGATGACTAACTGACCCTTTGGCCGGATGTCACGTACCTCTCACCTACTAACTCCTCCCAGGCCCATGTTACCCTGCTTGACCAAGTCCCTACTCCCCACAGCCCTCTCCCCACTTCTTCAAACTATTAACTCCTTCTATTCATTCTCTCCCCTACAAACCCTGTCATGTTGGGCCTGCAGTAGCTTCGCCCCCTTTGTCCCTCACTTGACTAGGGTATTGCAGAGTGGGAGAATCTATCTAACTGTAAAATAACCAGACTTGACACCGTGTGACAGTGGAAAAAGTTGGCCACAGCAGCCTCTTTATTAAAGAAACATGTTATGAACATCATGAGCCATATTAAAACCCAGACAAGTTGTCAGGAGATGAGGTCATGGTTTCCCTGACATCCCCAGTCGCAACACACTTACTCTGGGAGGATAACTTCCGGTATACGAAACCGATCCCTTACACCACTCGTTGTTAGAGGGGCGCCATATCTCCAATTGTTCCCCAACTACCACCTCAATCCGTTCAATGCATGCCCTCCTCCTCGCCAAGAAGAGCAGACACAACCTCTTGTGCCTGCGAATTCCGCCACACCCTGACAGCCGTTTCAATACCTTCTTGTAAACCGAGATTCCAAATATCCATGTCCACCTCGTTCAAATGTACCCTATCGGATCTCATCATAGCTCGATCAGGCACTTTGAGGTCTCTGTGGTGAACCACCACCCCTCCGTTACGGGAAACAAAACGGGACACCTCCTTATTAACCCTTCCCTGCACTCTATTCAGTTTCTCCACTGAACGAGCATACCTCCACCGCAAATGGGCCACCATTTCCGACCACACCAACAAAACACCAGGAAATAAGGATAACAATCTTATGATATCAAACTTAATATCCCGGATCAGCTGCCTGAAAGACCGAACGCCAAGGTCATTCCCCCCAGCATGTAAAACCAATACATCAGATGCCCAGTCTAACCGAGAGTAAAAATGCAACTCTGGAAGCACTCCACCTCATAACAAGCTGCGCACTCCTATTCAACGCAGGATCAACTTACTCCTAGGGAAACTGAGCTGCCTGCCATTTTGGCGTACATCGGCAGGCAAGGCCCCCCAATACATAGGAGTTGGCTACGATCCAAACTGTAGCATATATGGGAGGCGTGGTGACCTCCATGCAGTCATGCACACCTGACTAGTGAATCCGCCCTGTAGGCTGGTTTTAAAGTCAGTATAAAACTGAGTCTGCTTTATAGAACTTACCAGAAGCCATTTGGTTCCAGGAGAAGTACTAGTGGGCTCAGCATGCATGTTGGTATTTGCATCCCTTGATCTGATGAACGCTGTATGGCACCAGACGGGGTTACAAGCAGAGTGTATCTGGCATGCATGCTGCACTTGCACTCCCTGGATTTTGTGTGGCTGATATGGCCCATAAAAGGTAAGAATTAATGTTAGGAACCACTCATAGAGGCAACCGTGAAGTGGTGGGTGGCTTACATAATTTGGCCAAAATATAAACTAATGCCTCATCTAACATCCAGCATAGTGGCAGGACGGAGCTCTAGCTGCAGTGTGCCATTGCACCTTTGTTTTTACGTTTGTATGTGTATTTCACCATAGCAACGTGCACCTGCGTATTGGGTGCTGACTGCAATCCCCATTTTACGATCCAAACTAGGCAAATTCCAGAGGCTAAAAGAAAAAAAGGAAAAATTAAAACCCATGAACAAATATACAATGACATTTTACAAACTAGACAGACGCACATAGGACCAGAATCTCCCACCTGCCAATCCTGCGAACAAACCCGTCGGACAAACCCCATCTAGCTGCTTCCGTGGCAGCCCCAATACTAAATGAATGAGAAGCATACTCCCTAACATTTAGGCCTTGCCTAGTAATAACCTTTTTAAAGACCACCACGAATTGAAAACCAGAAAGGGCCCTACTGTCGTCATGCAATAACAAGGACCCCCCATGGAGGTCCGGCCGGACTGCCAAAAAGTCCCAGACACGACGCACAGGACAGACGTCCGAACCATTGATAGCAAACAGCTCAATCATATGCCCCCTTCCCTGCTGATCGGACTCAAATTTCCGCAACCAACACAGCACTCGATCTATATATATATATATATATATATATATACTCTCTAAGGGTACCAAAATAGATAAAGTGCTGCATGATAAAACACACCCATAAAGTCTTAGATACGGCTACCACAAGGTCACTCTGCCCATATGAGTATGGTTTCCGAGAACAGTTTCCCTCTTGGGTATAACCAGAGAACCAAACAGGTTTTGTGCACTGATACCAAAGAAAGCATATTGCGGCACCTGTAAAGGAATGCATAAAATAGGCAAATTTTTCTTGAATGTTGCTGAAAATGTAAAACGCTAGTGCAAAAATAATCATAGTAGAAATCACAAAGAGCTCAGGTATACGTTTGAGTCTATTCTTTGGGTACTTGCTTGTAACTGGAACATATGATGCAAAACGTCATTTGTAATCCACACGAGGTAGGGAAAACTGGTATTTGTAATCCATTTAAGGTATAGGTGGTCTATGTCTAGTCTATGAAGTCCAGGCACAAAAAGGTGGATAAAAAAACAAACAAAATATAACCACAAAACAGAGGGCAATGTTTCTCACCAGTCAAAATGTGTCCATTGCTTGGCTCCTATGTTTGTTGCAGCTAGATATTTACTTTTGGAATTCCCGATAACGGGCAGGTGGTTGACCCTTGTTGATCCGCTGGGACCTCCACAAAGAGTCTCCTGGAGTTGAGGTTGAGTCTGAGACTTGCGATGGAGGATCAGCTGTTAGACTTGGTTCAGTAGACGCAGGGGTCTCAGCAACTGGCATCAGAACTCTGATTAGAGGCTGAAGAACCACTGAAGGGGGTCCAGCATGGATAGCAACTCTGTTGGGGTCTCAATTTCTGGAGACAATGATAGTCCAAGTGATTTATCCACCTCTCTTGGCTGTTCCTGAACAGGTTCCTGCAGGAACTTCTTGAGCCTGTTGCGGTGTACTCGCTGAGTACCTTTATCTGCTCTCTGAATCTCTTAGACCTTGCTGGGCCTTCTTTATTTGCTAGGCCTTCTCTATTTTAGTCCCAATTTAAATGTGACCTCTTAGCCATACCACAGTAGTTATTAGGTTCATGTGTAATTCAGAAATAAAGGTTAAGTTTTAACTAGTAGCACATGAAATTAAACGGATTATGGTCAAATGAACAAATGTTAATAGATATTCTAAATTTTAGAGTCCACTATTTCTTTGGCATCCTCTAGCTGCTTCTGATGCTCTTTGACCCTCTCAGATCAAGTATCACAAAATGGTGGTTCAACTGTTCAATCTTGTCATTTAACATAAAATGGTGGATATATTTCTCTCTTTAGTATCTGTACTCACTTTAAGTTATTTAAGCACTTTATTATCTCTGTGAGATGTATACCTGAGGTTTAATCAATAGTTCTACTTGCTCTACTTGGTTTGCAGTTGGTTTATACAAATGCTTTGAGCAGTTTGCTTGAACTGTTTGCAGATTGCTTTTATGAGATAAGTAGTTCGCAGTTTGCAATTTGGAGATTGTTATTTACTGGAACTGTAAGTAAACACATATAACTGGTTCAGCATACAACTCTAATCACACTATTAACAATAGCAACATCTATCTCCGGATTAAATACCTATTTTGGCCTCTTTGCTTCCATAAAACTGAACTCTCAGTGGAGTGAATATCTGTTCAGCTTCTCTCCTCTGGTGTAATGAATTCTAGGAGCTCCTGCTAGGGAATTTCCCCACACAGGCTGAGTGTGAGGCTGGCTGTGATTGGCCAAGACTCCTGCTCAGGGTGAGGCTGGCTGTGATTGGTTAGGCAGTGACAACAGTTTAACTCTATGCTTTCTGCTAACAATTGTGCTGTGTCATTGAGCTTACCTTACAGTCATAGAATGAATCTTAAAGGCATATTATCTTTTCTGCTTCTTTGAACACCATATATAACTATTATATGACATCCAACACCATGAAGTCACAGTGAATAACTGCTTTTGTCTTTAACATATAAACATATGAACTGTATTAAGGTTATTAGCAGGTCTAGCTGTATATACATGTAAGTCGTATTAGTAACCTAGGACAGGTCTTAGCTGGCCAGCTACACAAGGCGTTGATGAATGCATCAGTTGACATATCTTCTAACATTTCCAGGTGAATTGCTCTGGAGCTTAGACATGTAAATATTAGTCCATATCTCTTCTACCCCTTGTGGTTTTGCTTGGTGATAAATGGGCCAATTAATCCATTCCACTATAAAGAAATGGTGGTGATGGGTTTACACGATCTGCCGGTAAATCTGTAGTATCTAATATTCTATCCTGTGTGATACTGTCTGCTGAGCTGTGTATCTAATCATATCCTGTCTGCTGAGCTGTGTACCTAGTAGTTGATTTTTAACTTTATTTTTTCAATCCCTGTTGGCTGACTGGGAGGGGGCGTGGCATAACTGGATTGGGGCGTGTCCTTTTGAACATCTCAATCTAAGAAAGCAGCACTATCCTCTCTGAGTGTGAGCTGCAAAGAGAAAGTCACTGTTCCTCCCACCTCTGCAGCTGACAGAAGTTGATTTTTAACTTTAACATTTTTCACTGTTTGCTTAGTGGGAGGGTGGGTGGCCTAACAGGATCGGGGGCATGTCCTTTTAAACAGTTCACTGTAAGACAGCAGCACTGTTCTGTCTGCATGTGAGCTGCAGGAAGAAAATCACTGTCCCACCTCTGGAGGGGGTGTGGCATAACCAAATCAGAGGTGTGGCTTATCTGGACCTGGGGGCAGGGTTTTAAGGGTGACTTGAATGTCCACCCTACTTTCCCCCTGAACTGTGACCTCCCTAGCACTCTGCCCTCTTAACAGTATCATCCACAGCGCCCTGCCCCTTTAAAGCTAACCTGCAGCAGTGAAGAGAAATGGCCGACTTGTTATGGAAACCTCAGGAAATAAGGTACTAAGTTCTATTAGGCCAGGGCTTTACTTCTATAGTGATTATCCTGGTGACAGATTTCCTTTAAACGTCATCTAGAGCAGTGATGAGACTTGGCTGAGTTGTTATGGTTACCTGGAGTAAAACTGTGTGTGTGGAGATAAACTGTCAGGGAGCAGTAAGTGACAGTTTGGATTCAAGTTAAAGGCTTTGCTGCCTTGTATTGTTTATAAGCAGGTCATTTTTTGGGAATATCTCAGGAACGGTAAGTCCTAGAGAGCTGAGACGTGGTCTAAAACCTTCCCGGACACCTGATGTACCCGTGTGCCAAATTTGGTGAAGATCAGTCCAGTCGTTTGGTCGTGCATAAAGAACGTCTAGACGGACGTCTAGACAGACAGAAATTCATTTTTATATATATAAGAGATTACAGCCTCTCTGGGGGGTATATTTCACCTGTAACTGGGGCTACTATGTCAGCCCCAGTTACAGGAGAAATCAATAGTGAAAAAGAAAAAAAAGTGAAGTTAAATGTCCCCCAGAGGTCTTGTATGACCTTATGCGGGACGCAAAGTGTAAAATAAAAAAAATGGTCTTACATAAAAAAAAATTCCCAATTAATTAATTAAAAAAAAGTTAAAAATAGAAAAAATAAAATAAATTGGACATATTTGGTATTGCCGCGTCCGTGACGGCCAGCTCTATAAATATATCACATCATCCCCCCAGTCCGATAAACATCATAAAAATAAAAACTGTGTAAAAAAAAAAACATTTTTGTTATCTTATATCACAAAAAGTGCAGCAACAAGCGATCAAAAATGCATATGTCCCATAAAATAAATCCAATTAAAGCATCACCTCATCCCGCAAAAAATGAGCCCCTACATAAGAAAATCGCTCAAAAAATTATAGCTCTCAAAACATGGAGACATTACAACATAATTTTTTGTTTAAAAAAGATATTATTGTGTTAAAGTGAAATAAACTTAAAAAGTATACATATTAGGTATAGCCACATTTGTAAAAACCAGCTCTATAAAAATATCACATGACTTAACCCCTCACATGAACACCGTAATAAAAATAAAATAAAAACAGTGCCAAAAAAGAAAAATTTTTGTCACTTAACATCACATAAAGTGCAACACCAAGCGATCAAAATGGCATATTCCCCCAAAATAGTACTAATCAAACCATCACCTCATCCCACAAAAAATGAGACCCTAACTAAGACAATCGGTCAAAAAATAAAAAAGCTATGGCTACCAGACTATGGAGACACCAAAACATACATTTTTTTGTCTCAAAAATACTATTATTGTGTAAAACTTAAATAAATAAGAAAAAGTATATATATTATGTATTGCTGCATCCGTAACAACCTGCTCTATAAAAATATCACATGATTTAACCCCTTAGGTGAATGCTGTAAAAATAAATAAATAAAAACTGTGCTAAAACAACAAATTTTTTGGTCACCTTGCACCCTAAAGTCTAATAATAAATGCCCAAAAAAGCATATGTACCCAAAAATGGTACAAATAAAAACATCAACTCTTCCTGCAAAAAACGAGTCCCTATACAAGACGATCGGAAGAAAAAAATAAATATGGCGTTGAGAAAATGGAGACACAAAAACATAACTTTTTTTTAAATGCTTTATTATGTAAAAACTGAAACAAACAAACCAAAAAAGAAAGTAGACATTTTTTATATCATTTCGTCCGTAACAACCTGCTCTATAAAAATAGTGTATGATCTCCTGTCAGATTAATGTTTAAAAAAATAAAAAATAAACAGTTTCAAAACAGTCATTTTTTTGTTACCTTGCCTCACAAAAATTGTAATATAGAGCAATCAAAAATCATATTCACCCCAAAATAGTACTAATAAAACTGGCACATTATCCCCTAGTTTTCAAAATAGGGTACATTTTTGGGAGTTTCTACTATCAGGGTGCATCAGGGGGCTTCAAATGGGACAAGGCATCTAAAAACGAGTTCAGCAAAATCTGCCCTCCAAAAACCATATGTTACTTTCTTCTGCGCCCTGCCGTTTGCTCTTACATCGGTTTACGACCACATGTGGGGTATTTCTGTAAACCGCAAAATCAGGGTAATAAATATTAAGTTTTGTTTGGCTGTTAACCCTTGATGTTTTAAAGAAAAAAATTGACTAAAATGGAAAATCTAGCAAAAAAGTGAAATTTTGAAATTTCATCTCCATTTTCCTTTAATTCTTGTGGAACGCCTAAAGGGTTAACAAAGTTTGTAAAATCAGTTTTGAGTAACCTGAGGGGTGTTCTACAATGGGGTCATTTATGGGGGGTTTCCACTGTGTAAGCCCCACAATGTGACTTCAGACCTGAACTGGTCCTTAAAAAGTGGATTTTGAAAATTTTCTTAAAAATTTTAAGAATTGCTTCTAAACTTCTAAGCCTTCTAACGTCCTAAAAAAATAAAATGACATTTACAAAATGATGCCAACATAAATTAGACATATGGGGAATGTTAAGTAATGAATATTTTATGAGGTATCACTTTCTGTTTTAAAAGCAGAGAAATTGAAATTTTGATAATTGCGAATTTTTCAAAATTTTTGGGAAATTTTGGATTTTTTCATAAATAAAGGTGAAATATATTGTCTAAAATTTATGACTATCATGAAGTACAATATGTCACAAGAAAAAATCTCAGAACAGCTTGGATAAGTAAAAGTGTTCTAAAGTTAACGCCACATAAAGTGACATATGTCAGATTTGCCAAATTAGGCCTGGTCAGGAAGGGGAAATGGCCCGGACTGGAAGTGGTTAACCTTACTCCGCCATATTTGTCACACAATAAGAAGTGATCACAACTGCCACCCTCTTATACGTCCCTTTGTCCTGACCATTCAAGACAACTGAGATCCTCAAACAGGTTTAGCTAGCCTTTGGAGACATGCGATTAAGGATCTCTGGGCTAGCCATGAGGACACTCTGTATGTTGATATGAATATACCTCTTTCTGAACATTACAGACATACTGTGCACTCCCCCCTTTTACATTGAAATCAAAAGACAAGGTGTATGTTTCAGGTATGACATACAGGCAATATATGACTAAATAATGCCTGCCGATATGTGTCTACCTGCTGCGGTATTTGCATCTTTCCCTTAGATTCTTGAGTGCTTGGGACATTCCCTTTGGAGACTTCATTTGTCCTCACTTATATCCTATTGAGTTCCCTTGGATTAACACTGTATATGAGCTGCCTAATGGTTCCCCCAGTTACCTGTGCTAGAATCTAGCATTTAGAAGACGGGGAATGCTATACCCAGAGAACGGAGTGGGGGGCGTGTTCATTAGCCTGATCACACCCGGCCCTCTGATTGGTCTGGGTGGACAGCACCCCCGGGCATCTCTGTCACGGGGCACATCCCTATTTATAGAGCAGGTTCTGGCAGCCGACATGCTGCATAAAACACGTGCAGCATCCACCGCAGGCTTCTAGTATAGTCAGCCTAGTACTCTAAGGCCCTAGCCTAGCTCCTGAAGAAGTGTCTCAGTAAAGAGGAAAAAAAGAAACGCGTTGAGCGGGCTTAGAGAATGTAGTATAGGCAGTCATAGGTAGTGTGTTTTTGTGGCACTGTACTTCAACATGATTAATAAGGAATCCCAAAAAATAGAGGTCCTTATGTCCTTATTAAGCAACATTGCTGTATGCCTAGGAGGACACTAGTCTGTTGAGTAACAGTGCAGACTGCCTGGTGTAGACGTCTGTGACCAACCACTATATAAACCCTATATGTTAAAAAGACACATTGGGTGCACTATAATAGTGCGACTGGTCACACACGTAAGTGCAGGAAGGTGCAGCAACGAGTGGCAAAAGCATATACAAGGTTGCCGACACCTTCTCTGTTTTGTTAGTGGGAAATCATGCTGATGCCCACCCTGCACCAGGTGATCAATAACAAAGGGTGCATATGTGAATAACAGTGCACATCCTTCACTTGAGGGTGTGGTTATCTGAGTGTCATTGGCGACAATATTAGCTTCAAGTCGCCATGTAGATTTAATCCCGCTTTTATGCCTGTCTCTATATTAAAGAGAAGTGATTTATTAGTCACACAATTTTAGAGATTAACAATAAAATATTTCTTGTTTTATTTTAAACCGTCTTTTAGGCAGTGATTAAGTATATTTAACTTTCCATGATTAACTTTACAGGTACAGCCACGACGAACTTGGTGTAGGGGTCTATGATCGTCATAGCATGGGTGTACCCAGATCTGCTGGGTTTCAGTTTCACGTGGTTGATAGCCACGATCTCCAGAGGACTCTTACTCACTATTGGACGAAGGGGGGCTCGCTGATCATGTCTTTCTCCTCTGGCCACAGCACAGGTGGGACACTCCCGGCACCAGGCTTTAATATCACTTCTCATGCCTGCCCAGTAGAATTGTCGCCTGATAGTGGCTTCGGAGGCGAATTAGCTCTAAGTCGGCTCTCTGCTGCTGGATTCTCTCCGGTATACGCCTACTGGAAAAATAATCCAACAGTTCTCCTCTGACTCTACTCTCTGCTTGTAGTTGGAGCCAGAGCTCTTTCTCAAGTGGAGATGATGGACCACAGGTCTTTGGAGAACTAGGGGCTTTGGAGACCTGGTGTTTAGTGTGTAGAGCTTCCTATTGAGCAAATCGGGAATAAAACATTAGCATTTCCACATCTTTCCACTGATCATCTTTAGAAATTAGCTCTTTCTGGGCAGGTAGCCTGGACAAGACGTTGGCATTGTTTTTCGCTTTGCCAGTCCGGTACTTAATGGTGAAGTCGAAGTTCGCCAGTCTAAAGGCCCATCTTTGCTGTAGAGCTCCCAGACGTGGAGTGTTCAAGTGAGCCAGTGGATAATTATCATTTTAGACAGTGAAAGGTGTGGCTGCTAGATAATCCTTAAACCTCTCAGTTAAATTCCAGTTTGAACATGCTATAATTGTGGTCACTCCTCTCCGGTTCACGTAAGGATCTGCTGGCATAGACAATGACTCTTTCAGTTCCAGCTTGTGTATGAGATAGTACGGCAGTTGGAAAGCTGTCTCTTGCTCGTCTTTCCAGTCTACCAGTATCTGAGCATTCTGGCTGCCTTTGGGATGACCCTTCAAAAGCTTCTGGATAGGTTCCGCAATTTGGGCGAAGTGTGGGATAAATCTCTGATTAGTAACTTGCAAATCTATGAAAGCTCTTGACCTCTTTGACGGTCTTAGGAGCGGGCCAGCTTTGTATGGCCGCTATCTTATTAGGTTCCGACTTCACGCCCTCTGCACTCACAACATGTCCCAGATATTTTACTTGGGGCTTTGAAGGCTTGACTTTCAATCCACATCGGGCCAGAGCCTGGAAAATCTCCGCCAAGTGCTGTAGATTCTCTTCATAAGTCTTGGGGTAGACGATCACATCATCCAGGTACAGCAATATGGATTCAAAGTTTTTGTGTCCAAGGCATCTTTCCATGAGTCTCTGAAATGTACCAGGGGCATTGCACAGTATCTGAACTCGAAGAAACCCATTGGGGTAGTGAAAGCTGTTTTTTCTTTATCTTCTAGTTCCATGGGGACTTGCCAATAGCCACTGGTTAGATCTAGGGCCGAGAAATAAGCAGCAGATCCCAAGGCTGCTAGAGACTCCTCAACTCGTGGCAGAGGGTACGCGTACTTGTGCGTAATGTTGCTGATTTTACGATAATCCACGCAGAAACAGATAGTTCCATCCTTCATTTTTACTAGAACCAAAGGGGCAGCCCAGGGGCTGTGACTATCCTGGATGACATAAGCTGTCTTTATGTCCTGAACCATCTTCTTTACCTGCTGGTATAGGGCTGGAGGCACTGGCTTATATCTTTCTTTGATTGGAGGATGAGTGCCAGTGGGAATAGTGTGCTTTATTAAGCTCGTTTGACCATAGTCCAGGGGATGTTTGCTAAAGACTTAGTGGTGTTCCTTAACTAAGTCCAGCACACCTTGAGCTGTTTGGCAGAGGTTGTGGCATCTCCAATATGTAGTTTGGCCCACCAAGGTTGCTCAGGCGAATCTTTGGCTGCATCCACTGTTTGAAGCGATTTTTGTGCTGCAGCAGTAGTGGAATCCAGGACGTCTTGTAGACGGACATGATGTAGACTCGCCATGGGATAGTACTTCTTTAATTCCACAGTTTCATCACTTAGAGTGACCAAGCGTATGGGTACATTTCCACGCGACACAGTGACCAAGCTCCTGGCAACTCGGACCAGAGGATGATCTTGTAACTGTAGGGGTTCCATGAGGGCCTGGTAATCCTGACCTTGAACACAGGCAAGCTCTGCACCTTAGCAGGGTCTCTGCTCTGGGCTGGAGTCTAATAGGCTGCGAATCCTTGATGCAAACTAGCTAGATTTCTCCCTGTCAGTTGCCGAATTTTTGTTGGGCAGTTAGCACTTGGATGGTCTGGGTTATGACCGTTGAGTTACACTAGGTGCAGTCAGTAGCTTCTTGTACTTCAGTGTAACAGTTACCGATTACATTTATCCCAAGGACCACTGGACACTCGTCGTCGTCTGGAACTTGAATCACGACTACTCCTTGGTGTAGGAGTTCGGTACCTTCGATCTGTAAGGTGGGTTCCTAATAGCCTAAGATGGGTACTGTTTGGCCATTAGTAGCTCTGATGTGGATCCAGGATTCCGGGGGTTGTGTCAGCTGGGCTCCATTCCAGCATATTTTAAATGTGGATTGACAGATGGTAGTCACTTGAGATCCAGTGTCAATCAAAGCAGAAAACATTACTCCATTTATGCTAACTTCGGTCACGGGGCGTCCTCCCACTTATCTGTGCATGAAGGCTGGATCTTTGGGACCTAGTATTCTTCCTCCTGAGGGGTGTTCCTTGACCTCAGGGGACATTCGTTTAAATGCCAGCAGTCACCTTCGGTGTGTCTATGCTTCTGACAATACAGGCATCTGCATTTCAGGGTGTTTCGATACCCAGGGTCTAACAACCTACCGGTCGACCAACGCCGATCTTCTCGTGGGCCGGGTGTAGGATGGTCTCTTGGTGTAGTAGCCCCTTCCCCAGCCTTGGGCTGCTATTCCAGTCGCTCTAGCTGCTTTCTTATCCTCTCCACATTCTAGGCTAGGAGGGAGATTTGAGCCATCAGGGCTGCCACAGTATCTAGGACAGATGCCCCATACTCAGCTATCTGGCCGTGGGCAGCAGGTCGCAGGGCAGGCCATGCCTTCCTGTCTTCAAGGGGTTCAGTATTGGGACTTTCTCCCAGGATGCCAATAGCAAGCTCCTTAAATATAAGAACAGAGCATCTTCAATTGACGTTTGAGGGGTTCCTCAAGGACACCCTCAATAAACTGCTCTCTGAGGGTCTGATCTTGTCCTTCATCTTCAGGATCTAGGTGGATAACTGCCCGCAGAGCTTCTTGCAGGGATAGGGCAAAGTCTCTCAATGTCTCCTTAGACTGCTGTCGTTTCCCAAAGAAATGCATCTTAAGTTCAGAAGCGGTCCTAGTGTCAAAAGTGGTACTGAGTCGGTCTAGGATCTGTTCACCTGTTTCCAATATCCCTGTAACTGTCCAATCAGGATTTCCACTCTCTGGTCCTGAGATACTGGATATAGCTTAAACATGGCCAACACTTTATCACGGAATTCCCTGAGTGAATGAGGTTCCCTTGCATAACGTGGGAGCCAAGGTGCTCAAAAGTAGTATGGCATAGCAAGAGGCATAACGCAGGTGGCTGCAGTCCAAATAGGTCCTATCTTTGCTGTCAGACATGGCTTTTGATATCCTATACCAGACTAGAGGAGTCAATGTAGGCTAAACTGTAACTCAGGTGCATGTTGCTATGGGCAACGGCGAGAGAATTGGTGCATGGCTCCTTTAATAATCGCTGCAACTGCGCAATTTGGGAGAGTATAATGCACTAGCAGACAGATAATAGTCCCAAACAGTCTTTAGCAAGGTCATTTTCCAAGCAGTACTCACTCAAACCTATGGACGTTGCTTCTCAGAATCCAGGGAAAAGGAAACTGCATTTGCCCTTGTCCGCTTCACTTTCTGTAACGGCGAAGTTGGTTTCTTTGTAGAGGCTGGTTGTTTAGTTCTCTCCTCAGATAGGGGCGTTACTTTACTTTCCCGCCCTGGGCTTCGAGATAGGGTGACCACTGGCTTCATCCCAGAAAGCCGAACCTCACTGGCCACGCCCCCAAATATATAAGCCATGCCCCATAAAGCCACGTCCCCATCACAGGCAGGAAAAACCTATAGTATACCACAGCCCCTTGTAAATATGGAATTTTCTGTTCTTTCACATGTAAAATACTCTACTGGACAAATGCTGTGTGTGAACCCGGCCAATCCAGCTCTTCTATCTCTCCAATATTCCCCATTCTATTCGGATTACTCCATCTTGTGCCTGTGATCCTTCAGTTTGTCTGTTTTATATACTCAAGCCCATGCTTCCAATTGGGCTCCTGGTCACTGCTTTCCCCGGGATGACCCCCTATCAGTAAGTGTACAGTCGTGGCCAAAAGTTTGAGAATGACATAAATATTGGAATTTGGAAAAGTTGCTGCTTAAGTTTTTATAATAGCAATTTGCATATACTCCAGAATGTTATGAAGAGCGATCTGATGAATTGCATAGTCCTTCTTTGCCATGAAAATGAACTTAATTCCAAAAAACCTTTCCACTGCATTTCATTGCTGTCATTAATGGACCTGCTGAGATCATTTCAGTAATCGTCTTGTTAACTCAGGTGAGAATGTTGATGAGCACAAGGCTGGAGATCATTATGTCAGGCTGATTGGGTTAAAATGGCAGACTTTACATGTTAAAAGGAGGGTGATGCTTGAAATCATTGTTCTTCCATTGTTAACCATGTTGACCTGCAAAGAAACGCGTGCAGCCATCATTGCGTTGCATAAAAATGGCTTCACAGGCAAGGATAATGTGGCTACTAAGATTGCACCTCAATCAACAATTTATAGGATCATCAAGAACTTCAAGGAAAGAGGTTCAATTCTTGTTAAGAAAGCTTCAGGGCATCCAAGAAAGTTCAGCAAGCGCCAGGATCGTCTCCTAAAGAGGATTCAGCTGCAGGATCGGACTGCCACCAGTGCAGAGCTTGCTCAGGAATGGCAGCAGGCAGGTGTGAGCGCATCTGCATGCACAGTGAGGCACAGACTTTTGGAAGATGGCCTGGTGTCAAGAAGGGCTGCAAAGAAGCCACTTCTCTCCAAAAAAACCATCAGGGACAGATTGATCTTCTGCAGAAAGTATGGTGAATGGACTGCTGAGGACTGGGGCAAAGTCATATTCTCCGATGAAGCCTCTTTCCGATTGTTTGGGGCATCTGGAAAAAGGCTTGTCCGGAGAAGAAAAGGTGAGCGCTACCATCAGTCCTGTGTCATGCCAACAGTAAAGCATCCTGAGACCATGTGTGGGGTTGCTTCTCATCAAAGGGAGTGGGCTCACTCACAATTTTGCCCCAAAACACAGCCATGAATAAAGAATGGTACCAAAACACCCTCCAACAGCAACTTCTTCCAACAATCCAACAACAGTTTGGTGAAGGACACTGCATTTTCCAGCACGATGGAGCACCGTGCCATAAGGCAAAAGTGATAACTAAGTGGCTCAGGGATCAAAACGTTGACATTTTGGGTCCATGGCCTGGAAACTTCCCAGATCTTAATCCCATTGAGAACTTGTGGTCAATCCTCAAGAGGTGGGTGGACAAACAAAAACCCACTAATTCTGACAAACTCCAAGAAGTGATTATGAAAGAATGGGTTGCTATCAGTTAGGAATTGGCCCAGAAGTTGATTGAGAGCAACACTGCAAATACTGACTCTTTGCATAAATGTCATGTAATTGTCGATAAAAGCCTTTGAAACGTATGAAGTGCGTGTAATTATATTTCAGTACATCACAGAAACGACTAAAACAAAGATCTAAAAGCAGTTTTGCAGCAAACTTTGTGAAAACTAATATTTGTGTCATTCTCAAAACTTTTGGCCACGACTGTAGACACTAGACACTACACGCTTAGCTGATCCTCCCACTGTAGAGCCTTCTGACCTCTCTCCAAAATGTCTGCCCATGAAAACTTCTCAGTCTCTGCTGCGCCCGATCTCCATTCCGAGGTATTGGCTCCTGGAGGAGCTATGTGCCCACCACTGCTGCGCTCCCATCTGCCGCACTTCTCTGTTCCCGACAGTTCCTGCACAATTGGCTGGTGCAGCTGCAGCTTCTAGCTTTGTCTGTCTCTTACTGTAAACCTAGGAACTTCTTCCTGGCTGGCTTTTAGGGAGAGTTCAGTCCCACAGGGACGAGCATCTGCTTTTCTCCTTACAGCATGGAGTACAGAAACTAACTCGTTCTAACTAGATAGTACTCTCTCTTTGGAGGAGAGTCAGAGAGCTGGAAAAAGAATTCCAGACTCTGCTACAAAGCACTGCCAAGTTTGCTGCCACCTACTCCACGCATTAAGCTCCAACCTTCGCAGAACCAGGTGGCGTGAAAAATTGACTACCGGGGCGAAGATGCCGATATACTTTTAATGGCCTGTACCACTGACAGATTATCACAAATCGAACACGCCTGTTCTGAAAATTCGATCCCCAAACCTCCAAAGCTGCTACTATTGGAAACAGTTCCAACAGAGTCAGATTATGAGTAAGCCCCGCAGCATGCTATTGAGAAGTCCAAACACCTGCCATCCACTGACCCTGCAAGTAATCACCAAATCCAAACGCCCCCGAGGCATCCGTGAATAATTCCACATCAACGCTATCTGCGCAGTCTGCCCACCACAGTGAACGGCCGTTAAACGAATTGAAAAACATCTGCCTTGTGCTCAACATTTAAACGGATGAAATGTAAGGGGCTCCGGATCCCTGATGTAGCCAGTGCTAACCGTTGACAAAAAACCTGGCCCGGGATAATACGACATGCAAAGTTCAACTTGCCCAACAGCCACTGAAGTTGTCTCAAGCGAACATCTCCAATAGGTTACGAACTAGGTTACGCAACTTCAGCAATGCCCCTCATTGAACTGCCAGCAACAGCCGGGTCGCTGGTTAGCCGGGGACCCAGCCTTTGAGCGTGAACCCCCGGCCCCTAAACGAAAATGCTACGTAGGAGCTCGCGCAGCCACCATCAAACGCATCCACAAGGAGATATCCTTGTGGTCCCACCGCAAAGATGGACGGACTGCCTTGCGCTGCTGGAATCGTCGTACCGGAGCCAGGCCATGCCACCATAGACCCGATGAGCTTCACCTATCAAGTCCATGTAGCAAAAAAGGGCAGAGCAACTCTGTGGAGCACGCTTACCAATAACACTGGCCAATATGGCAAACGCCTGAAGCCAATTGGAAAAAGTGCACAGTATCAAACGATACTGACACCTTTCTTCCTCCTCTTTCTTACTCTCGTCCGGTTTTCCTCTGTCCAAATAAAAAATTTCAAGGGAAAACACTGTAAATATTTTGACATACTCGTCTTTCCATATTTTTTTCCCACATCTGCTTTAAATCGGCCCCGAGTGGACCGTCAAAACAAACATAATTCATAGCCATGGGCCACGTCCACCGTACGCACCGAGGGGTCACTCATTCCCTTTGAGGCCACTACCGACTCCCAAATAGGCTGAACCTCCCCATCGACACCCGCAGGAACTGCCGGAACATTAACTTCCGTGGCAGCCCCCATTCTAAGTGGTTCCGCTAGCAACTCCCCTGATGAAGTACCCACCCACGCCGACAACGGCGAAATCTGAGGCTGAAGAACAGGAGGCCTCAAATTTGGAATTCCGGCTAAAAATTGCGCGAAATCCTCCCCAGTCTCACGCCAACTTCCTGTTAAGAGCTGCGCAAGCGACGACCCTAACACAGTCAACAAAGATACAATAGAAGAAGATAGATAAGGGGGAAGAGACACCGCAGTGGACTCACCCCGCTGACTCGGGATAGGATCCGGAACAGCCGTCAGGCCGGATGACGGACGTGAAGGTCGCAGCTCTCCATCTTACAGACTGGCGGCGTCATCTTCAGGCGACGTTGTCTCCATGTCAACTGAGCGACGCTCTGAAAGGCAGTCTCCCACAGACCCCAGCATTATATGTTGCACAGGAGAGGCAGATTCAGGGATGCTGGCAGCAAGTTGTGGCTCATCACACCCTCTAGTGGTCTGTGCTGGTATGTTCACCTCCCGTGCACCGGAAACAGACGGAAGAGGAGGCAGAACTCCAGGTGCTGTGCCTGCACGATCTTCTGCCCTCCAACGGGCTCTGGGAGTGGAGGCATTGGAGTCTGCCCCCCAACAGGGAGAGGAGAGGGCATAGCCGACCCTGGTCCAGGTGGGGATGTGGCTGGGGGGAGGTGCCGGCTATACAGAAGCACGGGGATCACACACAGACGAGCTGGGGGCACCACGTAGAGCAGGCCCCCGCCGTGTATGATGAATCCTCCCGGTCCTGGCTCTGGTGGAATCGTGCAGCACACTGCCAGAGGGGACTGGAGGACGCATGCTGGGGCTTCTGACATGGCAGGACCAACGTAGAACATTGGGCCTGAGGCGCTCTGGTGGACGGCGGTGGCTGGAAAGGAGTGCCCAAGTGAGAGCCTGCTGAGTGACCTCTTCCTCACCTAATGCCAGACGGAGCTGCTCCTGAAGCCATGCCACCCCATGCTGGGCCGCCGCTTCCCGCATAGAAGAAAGAAGATCCCTGGACGTCCGTTCCCAGGTCCTGCTCCAGATGACTAACTGACCCTTTGGCTGGATGTCACGTATCCCTCTCCTACTAACTCCTCCCATGTAACCCTGCTTGACCCAATCCCTACTCCCCACAGCCCTCACCCCACCTCTTCAAACTATTAACCCCTTCCGTTCCTTCTCTCCCCCTACAAACCCTGTCATGTCGGGCCTGCAGTAGCTTCGCCCATTTTGTCCCTCACTTTAAGGCTGCAAGCTGTGACCAACCTGAACCCGTACCTATACATAAAACCAGAGCTTCAATTTACCTTGTAATCCACTTGCCTAGCTCCTGTCTGAGCCTGCAACACACTGAAAGTATCATGGCGCCTGATCTTCCCTCACAAAACTTCAAAAACTACAATCCCCACAATCAGGGCCGTCTTTAACACGGGGCAAAAGGGGCAGCTGCCCTGGGCCCAGTTGTTCCTGGGGGGCCCAAGGCAGCTGCCTCTTGATCTCCGTTGACCACTGCAGACAATTTAAATTACATTGAGTGGCCATCCACCCCAGATATCAGGCTGTCAGCACAGGGAGGGTGCGAACTGTGAGAGTAAGAGCTGTGGGAGAAAGAACCTTCCATGACATCATCACCATGTGACCAGTAACATAGCAATATTACTGGTCACATGGCTATGAGGTAATCAAAGATCCTTTTCTTCTTCCAGGACTCTGTGTTGCTGCAGCCTGCAGGAGAAGGGTAGGTCACGTGGGTACAGGCACTGGCCGACTGTCTGCAGAGGAAGAAGATCAGGGATGACTGCTGAGTGTCTGTAGAGGGGAGAGAGTATGTCAGCACTGGAGAGGTACCATGCATGTGACTACTGGAGAGGGGCTGAGGATTGTATGCTGTGAGATTATATACTTGGGGGGCTGCTGTATGGGATTATATACTGGGGGGGGGCTGCTGTGTGAGATTATATACTGGGAGGGCTGCTGTATGGGATTATATACTGGGGGGGCTGCTGTATGGGATTATATACTGGGGCAGCTGCTGTATGAGATTATATACTAGGGGGGGAGGGGGCTGCTGTATGGGATTATATACTGAGGGGCTACTGTATGAGATTATATACTGGGGGGCTGCTGTATGAGATTATATACTGGGGGCTGCTGTATGGGATTATATACTGGTGGGCTGCTGTATGACATTATATACTGGGGGGCTGCTGTATGAGATTATATACTGGGAGGCTGCTGTATGAGATTATATACTGGGGGCTGCTGTATGGGATCATATACTGGGGGCTGCTGTATGACATTATATACTGGGGGACTGCTGTATGAGATTATATACTGGGGGCTCCTGTGTGGGATTATATAATGGGGGGCTGCTGTGTGGGATTATATACTGGGGGGCTGCTCTGTGGGATTATATACTGGGGGCTGCTGTGTGATATTATATACTGGGGGCTGCTGTGTGGGATTGTATCTTGGGGGCTGCTGTATGAGAATATATAATGGGGGCTGCTGTATGAGATTATATACTGAGGGGCTGCTGTGTGGGAATATATACTGGGGGCTGCTGTGTGAGATTATATACTGGGGAGGCTGCTGTGTGTGATTACATACTGGGGGGCTGCTGTATGAGATTATATTCTGAGAGGCTCCCTCTACTTAGTAATCACCAGCACACTAAGGCTACATCCACACGACTGTATGTGTTTTGCGGTCCGATTTTTTGTGTGGATCCATTGTAACAAGGCCTATCCTTGTCTGCAAAACTGGATCGCGGGACTACGGAACGGACATACGGATGTGGACAGCACACGGTGTCCTGTCCACATTTTTTGCTGACCCATTGAAATGAATAGGTCCGCATCCTATCCACAAAAAAAACGAAACGGATACGGAAACAAAATACGTTTGGTGCATGAGGCCTACCACTCCCTTTGTTTCACAACACATTTAGCTAGAGAATTGATAGCAACAAACTGAGCATGCTTGACCTGAAAGGCTCAGAACTACAGGTTGATGCCATGGTAATGTATGAGGAAACAAAGTGGATAGCACTGTGTAACCACTGTACGGTAAATATGTGAAATTTTAATTATACTAAGTAATTATTGATGATGATTTAGTCTACAACATAAGATATATTTATGGTAACTGGAATACCCCTTTAAAGGGGTTATTCCATTACTAATGTAAAAGATGAAAAGCAGACATCATACAGTACATGACAATCTCTATCTAACAAAACTAGAACCAGCCCTGCACCTCACATGGGTCCAGAGATCTCCCCTTCCATTGCTTTGCTAGGTTTATATCAAGCTGAAAGCTCAAGGGATTGTCTTTTCTGCTGCAGCTAAGGGAGCGTGTCTCAGCTCTCCCTATCACAGCTCAGAAGGCATTTCTAGGATGAAACTGAGCATGTGCAGCCATCTTAGTGAGCAGGTCAAAGAAATAAGAAAAAAGCAAACAGCAGGTGGCGCTATACAGATACATTTTATTGAATAACTCAGTAGCTAATGAGTGAGCACGAAAGTGTTTGGGTACTTGGTCCGAAACACATAGCGATATTCGTGCGCTCGGCCAAGCACCCGAGTATAATGGAAGTCAATGGGAGACAACCAGGCACTACCTGCTCGGATGAGGGGAGGGTGCCTAGTTCATTGGAAAAGGTCAGAAAGTGACAAACACCACCGAAATGGATTTGGAACAGCATGGGGACCATGTCTGGGTGCATCTTGGACTCCAATGTCACTGCTGGGAACCATGTTGTCCCAGTTGCCCGCCACTTTTACATAGCGATAAAATCCTGCCCCCTAAAAAGAAAAACATTTTTTTTAGAGGCAATTGTTAGGAAACTCTTTCCTGTATATTCAATTGTATATGCAGTGCAAATGCTGCCACAAATTACAAGGAAGAAGCACTCTAATACAGCCTGTATATCACATAAAGGAGGGCCTCATTCACATGGTGCTACAATTGTTAAGGTAGTGGGACTTCTACACTCATAAAGCCTATGCACTAAGTGAAAGGGCTGCCAAAGATTACAAGGAATCGGCACTCCAATACAGCCTTTATTACACATAAAGGAGGGTATCATACACACTCTTGAAAAATTATGATTGATGGCCTGCTGGTGACCCTCAAAAACATTTGGAGCAAGGGCCTGCTGGTTATAATCTAAAACAATATAGTTGAGGGCCTGAAAGTAAGCGGACCATATAAAAAATTGTAGAGAGGGCCTGAAGGTGAGCGAACCCCATAAAACATTGCAGTCATTTCCTACAGGTGAGCAGACCGTATAAAACATTAGAGGTGAGGGCCTGAAGCAGAGCGAACCCCATAAAACATTGCAGTGATGGCCTAGAGGTGAGCAGACCGTATAAAACATTAGAGGTGAGGGCCTGAAGGTGAGCAGACCGTATAAAACATTGGAGGTGAGGGCATGAATGTGATCTAACCCCATAAAACATTGCAGTAATGGCCTACAGGTGAGCAGACCGTATAAAACATTGGAGGTGAGGGCCTGAAGGTGAGAGAACCCCATAAAACATTGCGGTAATGGCCTGCAGGTGAGCAGACCGTATAAAACATTAGAGGTGAGGGCCTGAAGGTCAGCGGACCCTACAAAACATTATAGTGAGGGCATATATACTGTATGGAAGAGGAGGCGGAGGAGGAGGCAGATGAGAAAACAAGATTCAAACATATACCTTTTTTTTGCGGTGAAAAGGGTGCATCTGAATCTTGTGGATTGAGTACATTATAAAGCATACATTTAAATTGTGTTTTTATTCCTCATTAGCTCAGCTTTCCTCTGGTGAAGTGGAGAAGTCAGGGGCAATCCAGTCAACCTGTCAGCATTGTCAGTGGACAAGCGGATATGCTTATCTGTTATAATGCCACCAACAGCACTAAATACACGCTCAGACAATACGCTGGCGGCAGGGCAGGCCAGCGTATCCAAGGCATAGAGTGCAAGTTCGTGCCACATGTCCAGTTTGGACACCCAGTATTTGTAAGGCACTGAGGGATTGTTTAGGACTCTGACACGGTCTGCAATGTATTCCTTCACCATCTTCCAAAACTTTTCCCTCCTTGTAGCACTAGGTCTCCTTGTAGCGCTCTGCGCTTCAGGGTGAGGTTGCTGGCGGGGTGTCATGAAAGTGTCCCATGCCTTGGAAAGTGTTGCCCTGCCTCTGTTAAAACTGCTGTGTGTTCCCCTTGTCTCCCTTCCTCGGTTGCCTAAGGAAGTACAGACTCGGGCGGCCGTTTTACTCGTCCTCTCCACCACAGGAATGAGAGATGAGAAGTTCTCTTTGTAGCGGGGGTCGAGAAGGGTGAACACCCAGTAATCTATGTTACTTAAAATGCATATAATGCGAGGGTCGTGGGAAAGGCAGCCTAACATGAAGTCAGCCATGTGTGCCAGAGTACCAACAGGCAAGACGTCGATGTCAACATCAGGGTAACTAGTCTCCATCCCCTCATCCTCCTCTTCTGCCCATCCATGCTGAACAGATGGAATTAAAGTTTCATGGGTACTACCCCCTGTAGCAGAGGCAACTGTTTCCAGCTCCTCCTCCTCCTCTTAATGGCCCAATTCGCGTTGAGAAGACGAACTGTGGGTGGTCTGGCTATCACCATGTGTAATGTTCTCCCCCATTACCTCGTCTGCCAAATTCAAATTGTGAGCAGCGATCGTTTGAGTAGACACAGCAGTGGGATGGTTACGCTGATAATAGCATTATCGCCACTAACCATCTGTGTGGATTCCTCAAAGTTTTTTAAAACCTCACATAGGTCTGATATCAATGCCCACTCCTCACTTGTGAATAGTAGCAGTTGACTGGAAAGGCGACAACCATGTTGCAGCTGGTATTTACCAACTGCCCTCTGCTGCTCACAAAGCCTGGCCAACATGTAGAAGGTAGAGTTCCAGCGCGTGCTCACCTCGCACAACAGTCGGTGAGCTGGAAGCCGCAAGCGCTGCTGCAGCGTTGACAGACCAGCTGAAGCAGTGGACAACTTTCGGAAATGGGCACACAAGCTGCGTGCCTTCACTAGTAGCTCCTGCAAATTGGGGTAGGTTTTGATAAACCACTAAGTTTAAGATGTGGGCTAGACATGGAATGTTACGGCCATTGTCAGACACAACCATGCCTGGTTGTAGGTTGAGTGGCGAAAGCCACAGCACGGTCTGTTCCCTTATACCCTACCACAGCTCTGTGTGCTTTGTCCCCTAAGCAGATCAGCTTCAGTATGGCCTGTTGACGCTTACCCACAGCAGTGCTACACTGCTTCCAGCTAGCAACTGATGGCTGACTGCTGTTGAATGTGGAAGTGGGGGAGGCGGCAGAGGAGGAGAAGTGGGAGTTGGAGCCAGTCATATAGCTGCTGGCGGAGACCTTGATGGACGTAGGGCCCCACAATCATGGGCGTGGGTAGCACCTGTGCAATCCCAGGGTATGACTCATTCCTGGCCTCCACAACATTCACACAGTGTGCGGTCAGGGAAATGTAGCGGCCGTGGCCACCAGCACTTATCCATGTGTCTGTGGTGAGGTGGACTTTCCCAGTAAGTGCGTTGGTCAGGGCATGGGTGATGTTCTGGGACACATGCTGGTGTAAGGCGGGCATGGCACACCGTGCAAAATAGTGGCGGCTGGGAACTGCGTATCGCATTTAGTGCTATTGCCTGTGGGTGGGTATTTGTGCTTGCGCTCAAATGCCTGTGTTATCAACATTTGGATGCTGCGCTGGGACATGGAAGTGGATGTTGTTGCTGACGGTTCATGCGAAGGTCCAGGTGCAGGGCGAGGGGCATCCGGTCCACCACCTTCGACAGGGGATTGGCCAGCAGTGCATAACACAGAGGAAGAGGAGGCAGTGGTGTGACCGGCAGACCCAGATTGTGGATCCAGGCTTCGGCCCTCTTATTATAGTGCTTGGATGCCATGTGGTGGATCATACTGGTGGTGGTGAGGTTGCTAGTGTTCACTCCCTGGCTCATTTTGGTTCGGCACAGGTTGCAAACTACCACTCTTTTGTTGTCTGCGCTTTCCTCAAAAAAGCACCATACTGCTGAACACCTCCCCTTTGGCAAGGTAGCTTTATGCATGGGGGTGCTCGGTGTAAAGGTTGCGGGCCTGTCTGGTGTTGGCTGACCTCTTCCTTTTGCCACCCCACTGCCTCTTCCAGACTGTTGCTGTGCTGCAGATCCCTCCCCCTCTGTACTGCTGTCCTCGCTTGGCTTTTCACCTTCCCATGTTGGGTCAGTGACCTCCTCTTCCACTTCTTCACTTTCCTCATCCTCCTGGCTTGACCTATACGCAACCTGAGTGTTTGGCAACTGTGTCTTATCGTCATCCTCCTCGTGAACGCATGATTGCCGATCACCACTGTCATCTTCTAGCAACTGCGAAGGCTCAAGAGGTTGGGAATCAGGGCACATTATCTCAGGTCCCTCTTCAAGCGTACTGGGCGAGAGGGCCAAATATAAGGAAGGATGATCAGAGTGAGGATTTGGTTGACCAGACTCTTGTCTACAGAGACTGGACCTGGAGGAAGAGAGGATGGTGCTTAACTGACTGGAAGCATTATCTTCTGCAATCCAACCGACCAACTGTTCGCACTGGTCCGACTTTGACAGTGTAGTTTTGAGCCGCCCATCTAATTTGGATATAAAGCTAGGTACATTTATATATATATATATATATTTTTTTCCGGGTGCACTGGCAGCAGGCACAGTTTGATTGTGCCCAGGGACACTGCCTCTGCGTGCACCATCAGCATCACGACCACTTCCCCGTCTCTTTGTGCTCGCCTTTCTCATATTAATGGTTTTGTCTGTAGATGTGGCGCAGATTGTTTTACTGTCCACTAAAGATTTTGGCCACTACACTAGGCCCAAGAGAATGTAATTTTTAATATACACACTGTATTGAGATGCAGTTCGGTACTGGATACAAAAAAATACTGATTTTGGCCACTACACTAGGCCCAAGAGAATGTAATGTTTATTTTACACACTGTATTGAGATGCAGTTCAGTATTGGAAGAAAAATACAACAAATTTCTGACAGTAAATTAGGTGCAGGATAATGTAATTTGTAATATACACACTGTATTCAGATACAGTTCAGTATTGGATAGAAAAACCAAGAGATTCGGGCCACTACACTAGGCCCATAAGAATGTAATTTTTAATATACACACTGTATTCAAATGTAGTTCTATATTGGATACAAATTTGTCCCAAATAAAATGTATTCTCTGCAATATTTTACTCTGGGATTGGCACTCATATATGGAAAAGTCACTAATATAGTAAAATTCAATATATTTATTAAAACTAAATGTATATTCAATTAGGTACACATTAAATCACAGTGCAATCATAATAGTGCAAGATTGTGGTGCCTATGTGCCAAACAGGAACTTTAGTCCGGCACCATACACACCACCGCCCCGCACCGTTTCTATCACAACACTAAAAACATTACCACTACTCTATTTCAACCTTACATGGAATCATGAGATAGACAATATACTCAATTACAACTGTATCGATTCACTCATGCGTAAGTATTTAGATGGTTCTATATTGCTACGCAGTTTCTTTAAGGAGGTATCCGCGGTAGGTGATCACAATACAAGGTGTTCTGTTTAGATGTCTGGAGCGCTCCTTAAATCGTATATAGCATGTAAGTATTATGTCCAATGTTGCTGATTTCCAGCTGCAAATGACTGGTATAGAGCATTTAATACTTTCCCTTTATTCCAACAGGTTGTTTAAAAGTCCCGTATCAATTGGAACCTTGGCATATTAGATTCCACAATACTGTGGGCTTACCTTCCCTCTCGATATGGACGGGGAAGATTGTCTTCAGACGTCGTGCTGGCCGGCGTCTTTCTTTAGACTCCCGCTGCTGCTCTTTTGTCCGTGCCTCAACCCTGTGTAGCTTGTATCAAGTATACACCTGGGAGAGGTCACGTGTTCTTTGTTCCAGCTTCTGTTAGCAGTATACTTAACTTAATTTTTACCGTGCAGGGCTTCCAGTCTTGGGGTACCAATTTGCTTTTAACGCCAAACGCGTTTCGGGGACCCTCTCCCCTTCATCAGTGGCATACCCCAATATTGTTCGTATCTGCCTTTTATGCTGGATAGAGGTTCTTTCAGCAGCTGATTCCAATCGTGTTCCCTTCTTTTTTTTCAAATTTAAAGGGAACATCCTTATATGTTGCCCTCTCTGTTGATTCTTTAATACACATGCGTTTCTTTTGCGGTTTCGATGCGTTTTTCAGGACATTTAATGCGTTTTTTCTTCCGTTGTTTGCATTTTTATCTCAACATTCATCCCAATGAAGGGTTTTCGTTAGGGAGTTTTTTTAGTCTATTTTTTATGTAATTTTATTTTTCTTTTTTTTCTCTTCTCTTTTAAGAGGCATCCTCCATTTTCTGTATTTATCTGCTTATATATCATTTGTATCTTTTTATTATTCATATACTCCTTAAGATATTTTGATAATTACCTTTTCTCTAATATTACATATCTCCTCTCTAACAATCAATTATTAAAGTGGTAATGATAAAATAAAATAATGATGGACCAAATTATAATAAAAAATGATGAAAAACAGCCGAGTCCATGTTAAACATTTGTGCATGTAGATTTCTCAATTTTCATATCCTCAAGTTTTTTGTTTTTTCATTTTTTTCATTTTTTCTTCACATTATGAAGTCATAGATGTATATTAGAGATGTCGGTGTAGGAGCCGAGGGGGGGTCGTAGTGCTGATATACAGCCTGACATACGACCCACCATCGTCATCCACACAGACACTCCGTAGCCTGCAGCATCTTCCAAAAGACCCCTAATTTCTTATAAGAAGCCAAATACTTCCAACTCCGCGTTCAGGCCCCTTGGTACGAGACTTCCGAATTCATATATTTTTCTTGACTCCATCCTAGACATTCTTTCTAGGTGGTTTCCTCCTCGCCAGTGTCTTTCTACCTGATCCAGCGCCGTAAATGTCAATCCCTTTGGATTTTTGTCATGAATTTCTTTAAAATGTTTGGATAATGTATGTTTCTCATATCCCTTAATAATATTATTGATGTGTTCTGATATTCTTACTTTAAGTGGTCTTTTTGTACGACCTATATATTGTTTTGTACATGGGCACTGGATCAGGTAGATGACACTGGCAGAGTTACATGTCAGACATTTTTTATCCTCATTGAGAAAGTGTTCTGTGTAGAATGGACTATTTCAGTTTTTTTGGGAAAATTGGTATTCCGACACCCTATGCATTTGCCACATCTAAAGAATCCATGTGGCTGAAGCCATTTCGGACTAGATGTTTTTTTATAAGTCCATTTTATTGATGGAGCAACTTGGATCCCTAGATTTGGGGCTTTAGAGTAAATAATCTTTGGGATTGTTGGTAGCAGAGTACCCACCACCTTATCTCTTAATAAATGGTGCCAGTGGTTTCTAATTATATATTCCACCTGCTTCGATTGTGTGTTATATGGTAGAATGATTCTTAGTTCTGGATTTATCTGGCCATCCCTTTCCTTTTTGGGTCCAAAAAAAGTCTTTCTGTCCAAGGTTCTTACTTTCATCACTGCCTCATTTATAATTTTCTCCGGATAGTATCTCTCTAAACTGTTGGCCCATACTTTCAGCTTCTTCTTCAAAGTTACGATCATCTGTACAGTTTCGCCTAAGTCGGCGAAACTGGCCATACGGAATATTTAGCAGCCACCTGGGCAGGTGGCAACTAGAAAAGGGGATATATCCGTTTTTTGCTGTGGGCTTTTGGAAGGTGCTGCAGACATATTTATCATTCTTAGTTACAATTTGTATATCCAAGAATTCAGTTTTACACTCTCCAACATTTGCAATAAATTTTAAATTGAGTGAGTTTTCATTAATGATTGTAATAAAATCGTTTAATTTGTCCATCCCACTATTCCAAATAAAAATAACATCGTCTATATAACGCCGCCATAGGACCAGGTCCGCCCCCAGCTTGGGATCAATGATGTCATCCTCCCATTGTGCCAAAAATAAATTGGCATAGCTGGGGGCGAACCTGGTACCCATGGCGGTTCCCTTCTTTTGTATATAGAACTGGTCCAAGAAATAAAAATAGTTATGTTGGAGAATGTAATTGACTCCTTCTAATACATAATCGATCTGTTCCTTACTCCAGGTTTCATCTTTAGATAACTGATTTTTCAAGGCACTAATTCCCTGTGTGTGGTCGATGACTGTATAGAGGGACTGGACGTCCAGTGTACCCATAATCCAATGGGGCTGGACGTCCAGTTCCTCCAATATACCAATAATTTGGGTAGTATCTCCTAGGTAGGATTTGATATTTTTTACCTGGGGTTGGAGTAATATATCAATGTATTGTGATAGGTTCGATGTTATTGAACCAATTCCCGATATAATTGGGCGGCCTGGTGGTTCTTTTATATTTTTGTGCACCTTGGGCAGACAATAAAAAATTGGTAGTCTGCCAGGTGCACCTAGAATGTAATCATATTCTTGTTTAGTTAAAATTTCTTTTTTTATGCCGATATCACAATATTGAGAAAGAGATTTCTTATACTCTTCTAATGGATCTTTTCTCAAAAGATCATATGTTGTTCGGTCTGACAGTTGTTTCAGACATTCCTCATTATATTGTTTTTCTCCCCATATAACTATCGCTCCCCCTTTGTCCGCAGGGCGGATCACCATATTATTATTTTTTTGGAGTTCTTTAATTGCCCTGATTTCTCCTGGGGTGATGTATTCTCTGCTGGAATACTGTATATACGGTTGCGGCCTAAACGCACACACATATGTGCCCAAAACTAGTTAACTATGGCCAAAATATAAATCACTCTCTGCTGGAGTAATTAATGTAACGGTTGCGGATTGAACACACACACACAGATGTGGCACAAGTTAGTTTAATTTCCCCAGAAAAAAAATAATTTCTCTGATGGTGCAGTGTATATCTCAGTAGCAGGCACACTGTAGTGAATAAGCCCCTTTTTATAATGTCTGCCCAACACACTGCTTTATGATAGTGCAGTGTATATCTCAGTAGCAGGCACATTGTAGTGTAATAAGCCCCTTTTTATAATGTCTGCCCAACACACTGCTTTATGGCGGTGCAGTCTATATCTCAGTAGCAGGCACAGTGTAGTGAATAAGCCCCTTTTTATAATGTCTGCCCAACACACTGCTTTATGATGGTGCAGTGTATGTTTCAGTAGCAGGCACATTGTAGTGTAATAAGCCCCTTTTTGTAATGTCTGCCCAACACACTGCTTTATGACGGTGCAGTATATATCTCAGTAGCAGGCACAGTGTAGTGAATAAGGCCCTTTTTATAATGTCTGCCCAACACACTGCTTTATGATGGTGCAGTGTATATCTCAGTAGCAGGCACACTGTAGTTAAAAAGCCCCTTTTTATAATGTCTGCTTTATGATTGCATATTGTAGATGTCACTAATCTGAAATCTTTCTGTCTTTTAGAAATTTGGGTAGTTAAAAAAGCGATTTTCAAGCCCTTCACTATCTGTCTCTTCCCAATGACGCCTGTCCCTGATAGTGCTAAGGCAAACCCCTTCTTAAAAAAAAAAAAGTGCTGCACTGCTGTCAAACACATACTGTAGTCCTTAAAAGGACTGTTAGGTCTTTCAATAAGGTTTTTGGAGTATAATCAGTAAGTTTAGAGCAAAACGCTATCTGTCCCTAACTACTGTCTGCTCTCGCTGAGCACCAGACCTCAGCTCCTATATAAACTTGTATCACGTCTTCCAGCCAGCCAATCAGTGTAAGGCTTACATCTAATATGGCTATGGCCTTACACTGAAGGGAATTACTTACCTGGACCTTGATTGGCTGCTTAGAAGGCGCCAAACGTGCGGGGAGAATACTCCAGCAATGCGACAAACGCACTTGGTGCTCTGGCGAGTTAAGCCGAGCGCCGGGCATAGCGATGCTCGAGCCGAACCAATACTCGGCCGAGCATGCTCGCTCATCACTAGTGGCTATGCTAAATTTTTAATTACATGCAATTAAAAAAGTATTCAGATGCAGGTGCTGGTTTGAAAACTGTAGAATATTTTTCATGGAACAACCCCTCAAGCTATATCACATTGCAGGAGCTATCACCAGTGCCCGATGGAGCCCAGTGGAACTGAAAGGGTTCCTTTGTGCTGCCCTATTTGATAGGCAAAATAGCGCTGCATGCATCACTATTCTTCCCGGTAAATCTGGCTGAATTTGTAATTGAGGCTCCAACACAAATATGACCCTAGGCCTTAACTAGAGGCAAGGTAGTTTGACGGCAACCTGTCATGATGTACATGCAGTGTGGCCTATAGGCAGCATGGTTTAGAGCAGGAGGAGCGGAGCCTGCTTTCTTTCTCTGCTTAATAGTCCACTAGGCGGTCTTACTTAGTGATTGACAACAATCTGTGTATGCATGCTTCCATGGGAAAGGTGATGTATGATGTATTAGGCCCTGCCTTTCTACCTGTCTATCCTAACTAGGGTTGTCATGATACCAAAATTTTGATTCGATTTTGATACCATAAAAAAGTTTTGGGATACTCGATGCCATTTGATAGCACGCGAAAGAAAAATAAAACACCAAAAAACCCATGTGCATTCTGCATTTTATGGAATGTTCGGCCTATAATAGAACAGTCCTATCCTATGTTTGCAGGGGGGCAAGGTGACAAAAGAATAGTGAATCTCGTGTTTTTTGTTTTTTTTTCTGTTACGGCATTAGAGATATTTTTTAATATTTTAATAGTTTGGAATTTTTCAGACATGGCGATATGTATGTTTATTTATTGTTTATATATATAAAGGGGCGAAAGCGAAAGCGAAACCCAGGTCGGGCTGTGAGGAGGGATCTTGTATCGCCATTATATGTTTAACATCTAGTAAGTGCAATAAAATATTTTTTTGTGGATATCTGAGGCTATGCTTCACTATGTTCGGTGATTTCTGATACACACGGCAGGGGGAAGCGCTGCAAGGGATACTCTTTGATTACAGCCGAGAAGCCGGATCAGTGTTTGTCCAACAACTGGCGACTTGAACTACTTGCATTAGTGCCTAAGGCGTAGGTACCTTACACATCTGTAAAGGCACTATCAATGCTGAACAGTATATAGAGGTTTTAGAACAACATACGTTCCCTTCCAGACAAAGTCTTTTTCAGGAAGGCCTTGCATATTTCAGCAGGACAATACTAAACCACATACTGCATCCATCACAACAGCAGGACTGCAGAGAAGAAGAGTCCGGTGCCAAACTGGCCACCTGCAGTCCAAACCTTTCACCAATAGAAGACATTTGGGGCATCATAAAATGAAAATTCCAGAAAAGAAGACCCAGAACTGTTGAGCAGCTAGAACTCTGCATCATACAAGAATGGGACAGCATTCCTCACCCAAAACTCCAGCAACTACGCTCCTCACTTCCCAGACATTTGTTACACAATGCTAGACATGGCCCTGACCCAACTTTTTTGAGATGCGTTGCCGCCATCAAGTTGTAAATGAGTTAATTGGCTTCATGAAATGGTAAAATGTCTCACTGTCAACATCTGATATGTGTTCTATGACCTAATGTGAATAAAATAAGATTTGCAAATGGTTGCATCCAGGTAAAATGTATACTATATTAATTTATATTGTCTGCCTTTTTTGTCTGGTGCTGCTATTTTTCTATCTATCTATCTATCTATCTATCTATCTATCTATCTATCTACCTGTGTGTAGTTGACATTGTGCCTTTAATTAACCCTTTCCTCTTGTGCAGGTATATATGTTGCTGTCTGTACCGCTCTTTATGTTGTTCTCCTGTATTACTATTGAACGTACCCCTGCAATATTATATGCTGCCACAAGATGGCACAGCGGCATCACAGATCATAAAAGGGGGCTGGAATATACTTTTGTGTAATACTTTTGTCTTTTTTAACACAAAAGACTTTTTTAACACAAAATTTAACATCACATAGATTTTTCTGGCTAACACAGTACCATGCTATGCTGGCTATACATCAAAGGGGGCTGTAAAAGGGAAGTCCTTTTAGTCTTGCCAGAGACAACATGGTGGGCCTCAGATAGCTATGTAGCTGTACTGCAGACTGTAGGCACTAGGGAGTTGGTCAGGCCACTGACACAAAGAGCTGTTGATGTGCATCTCTAGAGAGGTTGTAGCTCTTGAGAGAGGAGGAGACAGAGCACTAGAGAGCGGTGCAGGGTGAGAGCAGCCGAGATCTCTGCAGGGTGCAAGCTCCAGATCTTAAAGGACCTAGAAGCCGGCTGTGTTACTGCAGGAGGAGCACAAGAGGTGAATACAGAGTGATTGAAGGTCTGGGACAGGCAGGAGAGAGAGCGACTAGCTCTAGAGACTGAACTGCTGCGGGTGGGTGAACCATCACCAAAGTTTGTGCCACACTTGGAGCCTCCTAGTGGAGAAACGACCCCCCCCCCATACTGACACTTGCAACTGCCAAGCATCTGTACCTGAGCTGTAACCATTAATCTAATGCCTCACAGTTTCAGTTTTTTTTCCCCGAAAAAAATTTGAATATTGTGCAAAAGTTCATTTATTTCAGTAATGCAACTTAAAAGATTAAACTAATTTAAAGGCTCAGGAACCCTTTGCAGGTGTTATGGATTAATTAGCTGACTAGAGTGTGACACTTTGAGCCTAGGATATTGAACCTATAACCTATCAACAATATTAAAATTTTCTGAAATTGTGACTTTGGGGTTTCATAAGCTGTAAAAAATAATCATCCAAATGATAACAAATAAAAGCTTGGTATAGCTCGCTTTGCATGTAATGCGTCTATCTCATATATTAGTTTCACTTTTTAAGTTGCATTATTGAATAAATTAACTTTTGCTCAATATTCGAATTTTCACCTGTATGTCCATGTGTACAGTGACATTCCTCTGCTGGGGTAAACAGCTAACAGTCCATTTGTCTACCACTCTATGCATCACATGGATAGTAAACTTGGTTCTGGTACTGTATCTATGCATTGACTTTGAACCTGTTACCGTATCTATGTACAGCACTTGGGTTTCTTCAACTTTCTTCACATCTGTATCTGCAAATTCTATCAGACTTGATGAAATGAATAATGCTGCATGCAAAGCCATTCCTGCCATCAGAACATAGCACAACATGAAGGAACATGATGTACTCCATGATGCAGATGTGAACAGAGCCTTACTGTATCTGTGCAGTAAGCTTGGGTCTGTTAGTTTTTCTATGCAGTACGTTTGCCTCTGGTTCTGCATCTAATCAGGGTTTATTACCATATCTCTGCTGTAAGCTTGGGCCTGGCACCATCTTTTATAAGCGTTTTCCATGGTTTGACAATTTGCAGGTGCCAGGTCACCAATACATCTATATCCCCCTGTGTGAACTGCACTATATTGGTGAGACAGAGACAACTTGTCTAGGTAGTGCCCAGACGGGCAGGAGTTTATTTGTTGTTTATGTTACGTTGCTGCCATAGGTTCACCCCACCAAGTGAAATTATAACTTGGATGCTGTTTTGGCTATGATACATACTGTTTGGACTTTTTTAACCTACTGAAGTCTGCCTATGCCGACCCCACACCGAGTAAGACTTTTATAGAAATGTGTTTTATTAATAAAATTGACACAGACACGTATTACAGATCTTTCTACACTATGAGGAAAAAACAGGGCAGTATGCAGATAAACTGCAACATTTCTTAGTTCTTCTTCTTGAAGACCTGATGGCAGACTTGATCTTCACATGTTAGGTCCTGAAATATAAAGATGCAGTATAGTGAGTGTGGGTTCACACATTTTTAAACATATTTATGTTTTTTTTCTGGCATTTTCACATTTCCTTCTCTATAAGGAACAGACACAAGAATAAGTATGGTTCACACAGCTAAAAAACTGCTGCTAAAAAAAGTCATAAAAATGCATGCGGTATGGAAAAAAACATGGATGGCTTTTATGGCAGTGTTAAAGAAAACACTATATAGAGACATCTCGGCAATTAATATGAGCAACTACTCTAATTTGTAAAGTACTATTATTCTGCTCCTTCCCCTCCAGTCTCTGACCCGCTTGCTGTATGTGGACATACACAGGGTAGGACTGGCCCATCAGAAGATCCATCAGTGGGTCCTGCCTCTTTTTAAATAATCAGAACATAATACAACAGGGCACAAAAGATCTAGCAAAAGACAAGGGCTTCACCCGCTCGTCTCAGCTTGATTGAAAGGCCTCTCGCTATACATAAATAGGGAGATAACCGTCAATCAAGAGGTTTCCGGGGAGCTGCCCCATGACTTTTCTCCCTGTTCTGTTTGAATAATGTTTTCTCTGAAATGCCAGTGTTTCACAATAGGACATAGTTTTCCTATTTTATGTAAATACGCCTTCAAGAGGATTTCAGGACTATTGATGGCCTGTCCTCAGGATAGGCCTTCAATATTCAATCATGAGGATCTGAAAGCCAGTACCCACATAGTCACCAGAATAAAGGGGCTACAGCACAGCCTCTCATTGTTAGCCAGGCACAACCCTGAACATGTGTGGCTGTGCCTGGTATGACAGCTTCGTTCCACTGACTTCTGTGGGACTGAGCTGCAGTCCAAGGACATGGCCTCTCTGGTGGCAGCACAGTACAGTCAGACAGATGCCCTAATTTTACTGGTCTGTCGCTCCTGTTAACATCTAGTAGTTTTACATCATTTAAATTTCAAAGCATAAGGTTAGTGCTGCAAGCGATGATCTGCTTGCCATACACACTGCCTCTGTTCTCCCCGTCGGAAGTTGATGGTATCAGCTATAAAAGCCAGTACTGCCACTCTTACCAAGTAAAGTTTATCTCCCTCGATCCATTGTGTCCAGCCACGGTTCTTCTTCTCTCCGTTCTGGATGCAGACAAGTTTATCCCTGTCCCAGGACACCAAGGTCTGTAACATCAAGAAAGACATCATCAAAACAGACATCAATTTTACTAATACTTGCTAACTTCCCCTTTTTAGCAGTGACCTATCAACTTTTGAGAGTCATGCCACCCCTTCAAGGCACTTTGGGTACCAAGAATGGGTCTAATGCACAATCCAGGCCCCACGTACAGTAACATGGAGGACAGCTTTCAAGAGAAAGCAACTCTTCATGCTGTTTTACTAACTTTTCCTGGAGTCCAGGAGATCTTTCCTTTTTCCAGGAACATAAAGGACATTTTGGAAGAGTTGGAAAGTATGATTTTACCATAGAAATATGACCATTGAAAGTCAGCACCAACCAACCTGCACCACCCGATTATCCAGGCCTTTAGTCTTCTCCTCAAATTCTACCCCAACAGTGAAGTCGAGCTCATAATTCCTGAATGTGCTGAGGGTTTTTGTCTTAAACTCATTTCCATTCTGAATAAGTTCTTTGGTCTGGGTCAGATGAGCAGCGATCTTCCGGGTAGCGAAGTCAATGTCTGCAGGAAGAACAAGACAAGGAATCAATTCCACTTCCTAGTTGTGCCATAAAAGTGTGTGAGAATGGGAAAATATATTGTCATTATAAAGCCCTGCTCTTCCTCATAATGAGATCCTGATGACAGTCTACATGCTGAACTCATTCAGTGGAAATAACTAGAAATACTTCTGTGCAATAATCCTCATTACACTTTCCATCCCTAGACCAAATTCCCAGATGTTTTACTGTATCCCTTTAAATATGTGTACATTTTACAGAGGGCGACGCAGTATGTTGAATGTCCTGCAATTCATTCTGTATCAGAATGCCAAAGTTAAATACAGCTAAAACAATGTATAATGATCCATCAAGATACAATGTCCTCAGGATACAATATTCTCACCATACAATGGTCTTTTCTAAACCCATCGTAAGTTGAAACTAGACCCAACATACAATGCCTCAGACTCAGATCCACCAATGAAGGCGACTTCTCTGGTAAAATAGCTGGATTAGTTGCCTGATTGTTATATGTAAGGACTTGTTATCTGTCTTAGTTATCTGCTTATTTTTCATAAATCATCATTTCTCTTATCCTGGGTGACACTTTGGGGCTTTGAAACTGATTACTCAAGTTACAATGGTTTCAACATACAATGGTCGTCCTGGAACCAATTAATATTGTGACTTGCGGAACCACTGTATACAGAAGATCTATTTCACAGGCCTGTTCAAGCCAAGGGGTCTCTTGGTGCCCAGGGCAGGGGTTTCAAAGTGTGCCCCACCACCCTTGTTCACTGAAGTTCATTCAGTATAATAACTGTCGAGTGATCATTTAATTGCATGTTCCTCATCCTATTCTCCATCAATCCCCTAGTGGTATTAGTTATAACTTTTACTACCCACAGTCCTCAGTGCATCCCACCATGTAACTGTAGTAGGGTCTGTCTCTACTTCATCCTTTACCTCCTTCACATATATGCACTGCCACACGACGTATGGTGCCATATGGATCTCCTAATGCACCTTTCACTCTTTCAGGCTTTATTTAGACATACATTTCCTGTACATTTGCCTTAGGTCAAAGGTAGCCTACCATTGAAATGCAAGTAGAAAAAATGTAGACTGTGTGAAGATATACAGTGGTGCTATACCTGGAAGGTAGTAATACTATCCACCATGTTCAGAGGAGCCTTTAGGGTGTATTCACATTTGGCAGCTTTTTTTTGTTTTGCAAACATTTCTGCAACTGAAATCTCTTTGTATTTTTGTTTCAAGGCAATTTCGTTGCAGATTATGGTTTCCCATTGAAATCTAAGGAAAATTTGGGCTTCACAAAATCTAGAACAGCACAAATATTTAGAGTAGACAGAGTTAAGCTCCTTAGGAATACACGGGGACCTATTTATGATACAGATTTTTCTGCAAATGCCTCACACCACATGTGAAGGTGCCCTAACATTACCAATTGCTATTGGTCTATCAGAGGTCACAGTTGCACTTGGTGCTTGAGGTGGCCCAAAGGTCTCTGTACCATGTAAGAACAGTGTTGTATGGCTTGGGTCCCTTAAAGTCGGGTCAATTGATTTTAAGCTGTGGCAATCTCTATTATAACTTAACCCATATCGGCCAATCTCTATTATAACTTAACCCATATCGGCATTGGTAACTAGCATGATAACATCTGGTGCTAAAGCCTCCAGATACCAATGTTAATGCATAAAAAAGTAAAAAAACAGTAAAGAAAACCCTCTGACATAAAACTATACAATCCTCAAATAAGTAAACATCTTCTCAATAAATTCTCACTAATCCACAAATACCCTTGACCTTATAAAGCTCATACCTAAAGCCTTCATGTAGCCATCAAAGTTGTCATTGACCTCCATGACCCAGGTGCCATTGTAGTCAGCAGGCATGATGATGTGGTAGAGATGGGGTGCTGCACAGAGAGGGCAGAAAGGTGTGGACAGCAGGGCAGACTGCAAGAAAACCAGATTCTGACAGCAGTTTATATGCTGCAGAACAGAAGGATTCCTGGGATCCTGATAAAAGGGTTTCAAAGTCACAGATTAGCTGACAAGGGCCTTTATCTCCAGTAATAAGTCCATAGGTCGAGTCTGATTTTAGATTTTATTGCATGGTTGGACAGACCTAGTGAGACATTAACCTTCTCAACCGGCCCCAATATTTTATATGTCAATTTTGTACCCTCCACCTTAATTTGTTTTAAGTGGACGAGGAAAATGTATAGGAAGAGTGTATGTCCAGGTTCATACAAGAGCAGTTTTTAAAGTCAATGCAAGGAGTGGACATAAAAATGATATGGGAGTGAGATAAACCGTAATAAAGCGGTGCATGAAGAAATAAAGAAAATAAGCCATGATAAGGTAAATTGCTTCATGCTGACTGGGTTTCTTGGTAAAATCAGGTGAATGGACAAGTTCCAGCCAGGGGGCCTTCACACGTGGCAGATTTTTTTGCAGAATATTTTTATGCCTAAGAACTAGTTCCTTTCACCTGAATGAGGCTTGCAGAAATCCATGTTCTTGCTGCCAACGTAACTTCATTCAGATGAACTGAACTGATTTTAAGTTGCAGAAATGTTCTGCAGCAAAATCTGCCATATGTGAAGGTCCCTTAGGCCCTGTTCCAGTCTTTCTTACCTTTTTTTTTATTAAAAGGGTTATTCCGGCAAAGTAACTTAATTTTTGAAAAACTGCATGAAGTCTGCAAGCTGTGACCCAACCAGAACCCGTACCTATTCAAAGAACCAGAGCTTCAATTTACCTTGCAATCTGCTTGTCTAGCTCCTGTGTGAGCCTGCAACACACAGAGTATCATGGCGAGGGATCAATCCCTGTAATCCCTAACCTTCCTGCTGTGAGTTTGTATGTTGATTGTTTATTGATTGGCTGCCGAATATACAGTCTACCCAGTAATCACCAGAACACTAAGGCTACATCCACACGACCTCATGTGTTTTGCGGTCCGCAAAACATGGATCCTCCAAAAATATGGATGACTTCCGATGGCATCCAATTTTTTTGTGTGTATCCATTGTAACAATGCCTATCCTTGTCCACAAAACGGACAAGAATAGGACATGTTTTATCTTTTTGCGGGATTACGGACATACGAATGTGGACAGCCCACGGTGTCCTGTCTGCATTTTTTGCTGACCCATTGAAATGAATGGGTCCGCATCCTATCCACAAAAAAAAAAAACGAACAGATACGGAAACAAAATACGTTTGTGTGCATGAGGCCTAACACTCCTTTTGTTTCACAAGACATTTAGCTAGAGAATTGATAGCAACACACTCAGCATGCTCGACCTAACAAAGGCTCAGAACTACAGGTCGATGCCATGGTAATTTATGGGGAAACACAGTGGGAAGCAGAGGAAGAAAACCACTTTTGTAACTACTGAACGGTAAATATGTAAAATTTTATTTATATTAACCACTTCCAGACTGGACCATTTCCTCCTTCCTGACTAGGCCTAATTTTGCAAATCTGACATGTGGCACTTTATGTGGTAATAGCTTTGGAACACCTTTACTTATCCAGGCCTTTCTGAGACTGTTTTCTTGTGACACATTGTACTTCATGATAGTCATAAATTTGAGTCAATGTATTTCACCTTCATTTATGAAAAAATCCCAAATTTACCAAAAAGTTTGAAAAATTCACAATTTTTCAAAATTTCAATTTCTCTGCTTTTAAAACAGAAAGTGATACCTCATAAAATATTTATTACTTAACATTCCCCATATGTATACTTTATGTTGGCTTCATTTTGTAAATGACATTTTATTTTTTAGGACGTTAGAAGTCTTAGAATTTTAGAAGCATTTCTTAAAATTTTTAAGAAAATTTCCAAAACCCACTTTTTAAGGACCAGTTCAGGTCTGAAGTTACTTTGTGGGGCTTACACAGTGGAAATGCGGCATGCCAGTCCGCAGGGGATACACGAGAGATACACGGTGGGCCTATGGGAAATGACAGTTCATAGGTTTTACTCACGGTTAGCAGAAAGCCTCCCTGGGTGGCAGTGCAGTGAAGGGGACAGCACGAAATCCTCCAGGGCACGCTCTGTGATAGGGAAGCACCAGCCAAGATGGTGGTTGAGGTGCCCTGATGTTATTGGTGCTTAGGGTGCTTGTGGCGGCTGGGTCCCTTGATGGTATTTGTCGTGACGCCAGTACTGATAATGGTGGTACAACCAATTATAGTAGCAATATTGAAGAATGAGGTAGACAGTGGTAAGATACAACTGACAACTTTTACTGTGGCTGGTTTTGGTTGCAGCATAAACATCCAGATAGAATACAGTCTCTGGGTATATAGAGGAATTCTGTTGATCCACTGTTAATAGGTTTTGCTAGGTAGGTCCTGACTCAGGCTGTGGTGAAGTAGTACCTTTTCCTTGGTGGTATGCTCAGTCCTATATCTTTCTTGTTTCTTCCAAGCTCTTGTCTTGGGACAGGTAGCTAATCTGTCTTCCATACTTTATGGTGAGGCTGCCTGTAGCTAGATTGTCCTCCACCATGTGCAAAGGTGCCCATAAGCCTTAGGTATTGGCTGTTATCACCGATGATTCACTTACTCTGCTTGGTTCTCTTCTAGGGAGGAAAACGCTCTCCTCTGGTCAGGATGTAAGAATATAGTCTGGCAACAGGAGGAAAACGCTCTCCTGCGCCTCATACCTTGGTACTACCACATAGTTGAATCTGACTCCACTCACTACTCTGTGGTGTGAAGTCTGCACACTGAATCTCACTCAATTCAGAACCCACTGAACTGACTAACTTACCACACTAGGCCTGACTAAGGTGTTTATATAGGCTAAGTGCTATCCCCATCTAGTGGTGGGATGTATACATTTCACCTAACCAGCCTATGAACAGGGATACAACAGGTAATGTAATGCAAAGTGACATGCAACACAGAAATACAGTTTACAGTTATTTGGCAGTGCCCAGATGTCTTGGAGTGGGACGCTGCAGAAACCCCCCATAAATGACCCCATTGTAGAAACTACACCCCTCAAGTTACTCAAAACTCATCTTACAAACTTTGTTAACCCTTTAGTTGTTCCACAAGAATTAAAGGAAAATGAAGATGAAAAGTAAAATTTTACTTTTTTGGCAGATTTTCCATTTTAATCAATTTTTTTCTTTAACACATTGAAGGTTAAGAGCCAAACAAAGCATAATATTTATTACCCTGATTCTGCGGTTTACATAAACACCCTACATGTGGTCGTAAACTGATATAAGGGCACACGGCAGGGTGCAGAAGAAAATGAGCGCTGCATGGTTTTTGGAAGGCAGATTTTGCTGAGCTGGTTTTTAGAAACTTTACAGTAGAAACTCCCAAAAATTGACCCCTTTATGGAAACTAGGAGATAAGGTGCCAGTTTTATTGGTACTATTTTGGGGTACATATGATTTTTGATTGCTCTATATTACGTTTTTTGTGCTGTTTTGGCAATGTTTTTATTTTTTAAAACATATATCTAACACGATAGATCATGCACTTTTTTTATAGATCAGATTGTTACGGATGAAATTATATCAAATATGTCTAATTTCTTTTTTTGTTTGTTTCAGTTTTACATAATAAAGCATTTTTGAAAAGAAAATTATGTTTTTGTGTCTCCATTTTCTGAACGCCATATTTTTATATTTTTTTCCAATCATATTGTGCAGGGGCTCATTTTTTGAAGGAAGAGTTGATGTTTTTATTGGTAAAATTTTTGGGTGCATATGATTTTTTGATCATTAATTATTACACTTTATGGGGCAAGGTAACCAAAAAATTGGTTGTTTTAGCACAGTTTTTATTTATTTATTTGTACAGTGTTCACCTGAAGGGTTAAGTCATGTGATATTTTTATAGAGCAGGTTGTTATGGATGCGGGATATACATGATATGTATAATTTTTCTTATTTATTTAAGTTCTACACAATAATAGCATTTTTTAAACCAAAAAAATGATGTGTTAGTGTCTCCATAGTCTGAGAGCCATAGCTTTTTATTTTTTAACCGATTGTCTTAGTTAGGGTCTCATTTTTTGAAGGATGAGGTGATGGTTTGATTGGTACTATTTTGGGGGGCATATGCCATTTTGATCGCTTGATGTTGCACTTTATGTGATGTTAGATGACCAAAAATTGCTTTTTTGGCACTGTTTTTATTTTATTTTTATTGCGGTGTTCATGTGAGGGGTTAGGTCATGGGATATTTTTATAGAGCTGGTTGTTACGAACGCGGCAATACCTAATATGTCTACTTTTTTTATTTATTTCACTTTAACACAATAATAGCATTTTTTAAACAAAAAATTATCTTTTAATGTCTCCATGTTCTGAGAACTATAGTTTATTTTTTGAGCGATTTTCTTATGTAGGGGCTCATTTTTGCGGGATAAGGTGTCGGCTTTATTGGTTTCATTTTGTGGGACATACACATTTTTGATCACTTGTTGTTGCACTTTTTGTGATAAAAGATGACAAAATGGCTTTTTTTGACACAGTTCTTATTTTTTTATTGTGTTTATCGGATGGGGTCGATCATGTGATATATTTATAGAGCCAGCCGTCACGGACGCGGAAATACCAAATATGTCTTTTATTAATTTTTTTTCTATTTTTAAAAAAAAAATGTATGTCTTATTTGGGTATTTTTTTCTTTTTTACATGTAGAACCTTTTTTTTTTTTTTTTACACTTTGAGTCCCCCATTAAGTCACTTATTGATTTCCCCTGTAACTGGGGCTGACATAGTAGCCCCAGTTACAGGGGAAATACAGCCCCTAGAGAGGCTGTACAGCAGAACATTTATTTGGGTGAATCCATTGTAACAATGCCTGTCCTTGTCCACAAAAGGGACAAGAATAGGACATGTTCTATTTTTTTGTAGAGCCGACATAAGGACACAGAATGCACACGGAGTCATTTCCGGTTTTTTTTCAAGCCCCATTGAAATGAATGGTTCCGCATGTGGACCTGAAAAGGAACGGAAACAGAAGCTCCGATTTATGTATTTATGTTACTACTTGGAGAATATACTCAATCTAACTTACTGATCTTTGGATGGCTGTTTTCTTATCACCTTAACCTACCACAGTAAATAGGAAGCCTATCCGGGCCCTCGAACATCTTATTTCTCAATAATACGGACTTTTATGGGTCACTGTTGGCTTTCTATGGACATTTTGTGTTGTAGTTGAGCTTCAGAACTGACATATCCGCATCATTTTATGCATTGTATCTGTCCCTCATTGTCCCCTGATGAACACATAGCATTGGAGAAACGTGTTGTGACCCCGCGGAGAGCCTATAACTCAAAATTTAGGCGTGATCGTATCTATTCTGGGAACATGTATGGTCTGTTTTACTCTGCAGGATTTTCCTTAATCGTTAATTTTGTTAATCTTTTACTGATCTCTTCTGTTTTTGGTTGAAGAATGACAGAGGGATGGTGCTTATCTAAGGGATGTAGCTCTTGACTAGAGCAGAGGGGGAGGCTCAAGCTCCAGCCAAAATCAAATTTCACACGAGTGTATTCAGTGCGAGAAATACGCTCCGTGTATCAGAGGTATTTCCCATCCTAAATGCTGCTTCTATGACGTGGACCCACGGCACTATAATGATTTATAATGCTGTGTGTTCCTGCTCAACCCCAACTGTAATGATTCTTACACTCAGTTCACACTTTCGCGTAAAACGCCGCGTTCGAACGCGCAAAAAAACGCACAACAGTACAGGAACCATGCATTCCAATGGGGGTGGTTCACACTTGCGCGTTTTTATGCGCGTTCGAACGCGCCTAAAAACGTCCGACGCATAAGCAAGTATGTTCGCGTTAATTCTGGCGTTTTTCGAGCGTTTGGTGCCAATATACCTCAATGGGAAACGCGATACGCGTGTTGTTCGGGCGTTTGTGCAGCGTAAAACGCGCCTATGGACGCGCGTTTTTCAAAGTTTGCAACATGCTGGATCAGCCACCATGGAATTTCACACCTCTAAAGCACTCAGATTGGCCAAACTATATATAGCGAGGGCTGTTTGGTCATTGGCCAACTATGCAGTCAATCACATAAACGCGCGTCAAACGCGCCTACACTATTTACCAAAACGCTTGAAAAAAACGCGCGTTAACGCCCGTCTTGAACGCGCGGAAAACGCTAGGCTTCAAAACGCTCAGGTCTGAACCCAGTGTCAGTGCAGGCCTGATCGAAGTCTGTGGAAGACTCTACAGCTCCTGCACTCTCCCGGCCCCAGCAGTTACATGACCACCGGGCTGGGACAGGAAGTGGCATAGCGCTCGGTGAGCGCTGTGTTTGCAGCGATCTAGAAGGCAGGGATATCTGGGAACTGTCCCTGCCTTCTCCCTGGGTTGCCCTGTTGTCACTGACAGCAGGAAACCCACTCAGCAGCTGCACGATTAGCATGCAGCTGCCATCTCTGAATGGACGTTTTAAAATAATTTTATGGAACATTCGGCCTATAATAGAACAGTCCTATCCTATGTTTGCAGGGGGCAAGGTGACAAAAAATAGTGAATCACATGTTTTTTATTTTTATTTTCTGTTACGGCGTTCATTGCACTGGAGATTTTTTTTATATTTTAATAGTTCAGACTTTTTCAGACGTGGCGATATGTAATATGTTTATTTATATATTGTTTATATATATATATATATATATATATAAAGGGGCGATTTAAACATTTAATATTTTGGTGTTTTTTTTTTATTTTTATTTAATAACTATTAGCTCCCTTAGCGGGCTAGAACCCTTGTCCTATTCACCCTAATAGAGATATTAATATATATACACATACACAGAGTTTGGTTCTAGGTACAGTATTTATGTTAACATTTATATTCCAATAAACCATGTATTCAGTATTATTCACATTGTGCTGCTGTATTGTGTGTTTACTATTCTTTAGAGAAGGGATGCCAAACCTGCGGTCCTCTAGCTGTTGTAAAACTATAAGGCCCCTTTCACACGGGCGAGTTTTCCGCGCGGGTGCAATGCGTGAGGTGGACGCATTGCACCCGCACTGAATCCGGACCCATTCATTTCTATGGGGCTGTGCACATGAGCGGTGATTTTCACGCATCACTTCTGCGTTGCGTGAAAATCACGGCATGCTCTATATTGTGCGTTTTTCACGCAACGCAGGCCCCATAGAAGTGAATGGGGCTGCGGGAAAATCGCAAGCATCCGCAAGCAAGTGCGGATGCGTTGCGATTTTCCCGCATGGTTGCTTAGCAACGGGACCCGATCTTTATTATTTTCCTTATAACATGGTTATAAGGGGAAATAATAGCATTCTTAATAAAGAATGCATAGTAAAATGAAGTGGAAGGGTTAAAAATAATAAAAAGTTAACTTACCTAAGCCACTTGATCGCGTAGTTGCGATCTGTCCTCTCTTTCCCAGCATCAGCTAAGAACTAAAGGACCTGTGATGACGTCACATCACATGGTCCAATCACATGGTCCATCACCATGGTAAGATGGACCATGTGATTGGACCATGTGATGTGACGTCATCACAGGTCCTTTAGTTCTTAGCTGATGCAGGGAAAGAGAGGACAGATCGCAACTACGTGATAAGAACCTGCTCTATAAAAATATCTTATGAACTAACCCCTCAGGTGAACACCGTAAAAAAAAAAAAAACGGTGTAAAAAAAGCTATTTTTTTTCAACTTACATCACGAAAAGTGTAATACCAAGCGATCAAAAAGGCGTATGCAGCCTAAAATAGTACCAATCAAACTGACATCTCATCCTGCAAAAAATGAGGCCCTATATAAGACAGTCGCCCAAAAAATAAAAAAAAATATGGCTTTCAGAATAAGGAGAAACAAAAAATTATTTTTTTCAAAAATGCTTTATTATGTAAAACTGAAACAAACCAATTGTTATTATGTCGCATCCGTAACAACCTGCTCTGTAAAAATACCACATGATCTAACCTGTCAGATGAACATTGTAAATAACAAAAAATAAAAACGGTGCCAAAACAGCTATTTTTTGTTACCTTGCCTCACAAAAAGTGTAATATAGAGCAACCAAAAATCATATGTACCAACAAAACTGCCATCTTATCCCATAGTTTCCAAAATGGGGTCATTTTTTCAGAGTTTCAGGGTGCATCAGGGGGTCTTCAAATGTGACATAACAGTTTAAAATTATCCCAGTGAAATCTGCCCTCTAAAAACCACATGCCGCTCCTTTCCTTCTGCGCCCTGCCGTGTGCCCGTACAGCAGTTTACGACCATATATAGGGGTGTTTCTGTAAACTACAGAATTAGGGTAATAAATATTGATTTTTGTTTGGCTGTTAACCCTTGCTTTGTTAGTAAAAAAATGGATTAAAATGGAAAATCTGCCACAAAAGTGAAATTCAGAAATTCATCTCCATTTTCCATTAATTCTTGTGGAACACCTAAAGGGTTGTAAAATAAGTTTTAAATACCTTGAAGGGTGTAGTTTCTAAAATGGGGCCATTTATGGGTGGTTTCTATTATGTAAGCCCCACAAATTGTCTTCAGACCTGAACTGGTCTTTAAAAATTGGGTTTAGGAAATTCTTACAAATTTTAAGATTTGCTTTTAAACTTCTAAGTCTAACCCTGATTAAACGCTCGCATATTGTCTAAACCCAAGAGTAGTGGTGGCATGGGTATGCCTGATCTGAAAACATATCATTCAGCGGCTGTTCTCATGCGGTTCCTTAACTGGGCCAAAGGTGCTAATGCTAAATTGTGGGTCCAGATTGATCAAGATCTTGCTCCAATGGATTGCTTGGTGGCCCCGTGGGTTCCGGAGGATGATAGACCGCCAATTGAGGAGTGGCCCTTCTTAACGCGTCACGCTTTTACTATCTGGGACAAATGGAACCAGAACATTGGTCTGTCTCAACGCCCTGGTCCCATGACTCCTCTCATGGGTAATCCGTCTTTTGCCCCTGATTTCGCATCTCTGGATTCTTGCATTGGTCTCATCGATCTTACCCGAGGGTCCGAGATGTCCTTACTGGGATTACGTTTACTCTCATGGATACCTTAATTCCCACAGACACGAGACAGGGGCGACACTGGTTTGAATATGCTCAGCTTAAATCTTTTATTAAAGATCTCTTTCCACAACTCTCCTTCTCGGAGTTGACTGACTTTGACAACCTTTTCTTGAAACCGGACCTACATTACAAAGTGCTTTCCCAGCTCTATAAAATTTTGATAAAGCTTAGCAATTACAACTTGGCGCCTTGCTTCGAGAAGTGGGAATTGGACCTTCAGCGTACTTTTTCTCCAGCAGAGGTTGATAAAATGTGTACACTCTCTCATAGTCTGTCGATTTCAACTCAAGCTCAGGAATATAACTTCAAAATACTCTTGCGGTGGTATTACTGCCCTTACACCCTTCATAAAATGTTCCCTTCAACTACTGATGTCTGTTGGAAATGTAAAACAGAGGTTGATACTATGCTCCACATTTGGTGGGGATGCCCTAAGATTAAAAGATTTTGGGATCAAGTTTTAGGGGTTTTTAGGCTGTTTTCAGGGAAAATGGTGACTAACTCATCTGATCTAACGTTTCTCTCTTTGATACCTGGCTCTGTTTCCTCAGTAAAGAAAAACGCCCTGAGATTTATTCTCACGGCGGCCCGAATGACTATTCCGAGGCACTGGTATCGGGTTCCCTCTCTCTGTGAATGGGCAGTGGAATTTTGGTTCGGATGGAAGAACTGATTGCGACTTCACATGATAGAGATGACAGGTTTGAGGCAAGGTGGAGGCCCCTTCCTGATTTCATTAGTTCTCCTGAATTTTCCACCGGGTTACGGGACCTAGGGTCGACAGAGTAACGGATTTTGGTGTACGTCTAGCCCTCGAATCCAAGGATACTGAGGCCATGAGTTAGTGGGAAGACTGGGGTGTTGCACTCGGATTGTCTGTCCCCTCCCTTCTATCCTTCCTTCTTGGATCCTCCTTTTCCTTCCTCTGTCTTTTCTTTTTTCTCCTCTTCTTTCTGTTTGTTTGTCGTTAGTTTCTATAGATTCTCTCAGGCTGTTATTGGCTTTATGTTTCTTATATTACCTTATTACTCTAAGCAATAGATCCTTCGGGATTCTATACGGGTACTTACTGTTTTGCTTTTCTCGAACACGGTGTCTCTCAGTTTGGTTGATGTTATCAGGGGATTTTGTGTGTTCCCTTGACATTGGTACACCGGTATGGCACTCCTGTACCTTGTGTATAATGCCTTTCATGCACTTGGATTGTTATTGACCAAGGGTCCTGCGTGTCCCTTTAATATTTGTATTCTGCTCTGACTTTTCTTTAAAACTTTAATAAAATCAGAGGTAAACATGAACTTCTAAGCCTTCTGGATGACACTGAGGGGGGAGGGGGATCTGTGGATGACACTGAGGGGGGGATCTGTGGATGACACTGAGGGGAGGGATCTGTGGATGACACTGAGGGGGGATCTGTGAATGACATTGAGGGGGATCTGTGGATGACACTGAGGGGGATCTGTTGATGACACTGAGGGGGATCTGTTGGATGACACTGAGGGGGATCTGTGGATGACACTGAGGGGGATCTGTGGATGACACTGAGGGGGATCTGTGGATGACACTGAGGGGGGATCTGTGGATAACAGGGGGGATCTGTGGATGATACTAAGGGGGGGATCTGTGGATGACACTTAGGGGGGATCTGTGGATGACACTTAGGAGGATCTGTGGATGACACTTAGGAGGGATCTGTGGATGGCACTCATGGGGGATATGTGAATGACACGGGGATCTGTGGATGGCACTTATGGGGGATCTGTGGATGAAACTTAGGGGGATCTAGGGAGGGGTGTGGGGATGTTGGGGTGGGAGGTCCTGAAGGGGTGTTTGGGTGGGAGCTCTTGAAGGAGTGGGAGGTCTGATAGGTATGTGGGTTTGGGAGATCTGGGAGGGGGGGGGGGGCATAACATTTTTTTGCTATAGGGCCCAGTCATTTCTAGTTATGCCCCTGGCTATAACTCACATTATCTGTGTCAAGCAACTCGTGACTCAGAGACAGCGTCCAAAGCATCTTACCTGGGTTCAGGAGACAAAGGACTGTTTTTGAATGACAGTAAATTTTGTTTTTCATTTGGTAATCAAGGTCCCAGAGTCTGAAGAAAGAGTGGAAAGGCACACAATCCAAGCTGCTTGAGGTCCAGTGTGAAGTTTTCACAGTCAGTGATGGTTTGGGGAGCCATGACATCTGCTGGTGTTGGTCCACTATGTTATATCAAGTCCAAAGTCAGCACAGCCGTCTACCAGGAAATTTTAGAGCACTTCATGCTTTCCTCTGCTGACAAGCCTTATGGAGATGCTGATTTAATTTTCCAGCAGCACTACCAAAATGACCAATACCTGGTTTAATAACCGCGGTATCACTATGCTTGATTGGCCAGCAAACTCGTCTGCCCTAAAACCTGTAGAGAATCTATGGATTATTGTCAAGAGGAAGATGAAAGACACCAGACCCAACAATGTAGACAAGCTGAAGACTGGTATCAAAGCAATCTGGACTGATTGCCTCCATGTTATCCTACATTGATGCAGTAATTCATGCTACAAATGAAGCCTCGACCAAGAATTGAGTGCATATACTGAATATGCTTTTCAGGAGGCCAACATTTCTGTATTACAAATCATTTTTTAATTGGTCTTATGTAATATTCTTATTTTCTGAGATACTGACCTTTGAGTTCTCGTAAGCTGAAAGCCATAATCATTAACATTAAAAGCAATAAACACTTGATATAGATCACTCTGTATGTAATGAATCTATCGAAAATATGAGTTTAACTTTTTGAATTCAATTGTTGAAATAAATTACCTTTTCGATGATAATATCATTTATTGAGATGCACTAGTAAATTATGAATATACTGTAGTTGTTCTGGTGGGTACTATTGATAAATGTATTCAAATGACAGAGGAGACAATACTCATCTTTCTCGTGGAACTCATTAGTCTCTGTTTATAGTGTATTATAGCAATGATGAGCCATACTTACTGGCATCGCTATATATTTGATATATTGGTGGTGGTTTTGGAGCAGAGATCGAAGCGGATCTTTTGCACCATTGCCCATGAATCTTTAGCTATGCCTCTGTTCATACTGGAAGGGCTCATGCACAAGACCCTATTTTATATGTGTCCAATCCTCAATTGTCTTGCGGGATAGCACAAGGACCCAAACAAACGTGTACTTTCCTCATACATATCTCCGTTCAACAAATTATAAAACATATCCTATTCTTGCCTGGATTGCACACAGAACAGGGGCATAGCTATAGAAGGTGCAGAGGTAGCAGTCGCTACTGGGCCCAGGAGCCTGAGTAGACCCTTGTGCCCTATGAGAAGCGACCTGTATTATAGAAAGTGCATGCAGGTCAAGTTACACCTCTGACAGGGACTCTGAAAGGGTAAGGTTTAGAATTTGTCATGGGGGGGTGCCAAGGCTATGTGCTTCCTGGCCACAAAACACTGAGGGAAGGGGGGGCCCAAGCTGAACTATTGCACCAGGGCCCATGAGCCTTTAGCTACGCCCCTGAAACAGAAGGTATGCTTACTTTGCAGATCCATGGTTTGCAGACCATAATAGAGGTAAAAATACCAGAACTTGCACAGAAGGATACGGGTACAAACACATGTATCGTGTGGTGGGCAACTGTTTGGGTGGACATAACTCTATTCCCAAGGTGCATGTGGAATATGTAGGGCACTGATATTTCATAAGCATAGTATATGGGCATATTAGGGAGCACAGCAAACCCAGTATTGGGGGTAACCGCAGGATGACACTGTTGGAGCGCCAGGAGCGGAGGATGATAGAAAAGTAAGGGACATGGCTGAAATAATTTGTCATGGTGGTCTGGTCTGAATAGAGAAGATGAGGAAAGAGAATGTCTACATTGGAGGAGGCATCACTAGATGTAAAAGGTAGCGCTAGATATGGCCCTGGCCAAAACTTTGAACTGTATCTGTGTTCTAAGGATCCAGATACAGTTGTGGACAAACCGAGGACTGCTGCCAGAAGTATCGATTCCTGACTGGTTGTCTTGAATAGGACCCCCAGACATAACTTTGCTTGGGGTCCTGGAAATGTAAAGCCTGCCTCCGGATACAGGCTGTGCTTGGTATCGCAACTCAGCTCCATTCACTGATCCGATGATGATGACCTACTGGAGCAGGGGTAACACTCCCACCCTTAACTCAAATTTCATTATCTCATCGCGTTATCTTAAAACAAAATCCATTGAGAAGCGATTGTTTCACTAGTTTAGTTAACTAAACTGAACTTAACCTATCTCAGAAAACAGGAGTGTTAACCCTGCTACATCCGTATCCTGAGTATAGGTCATCAGTATAAAAATCGCAGAAAACCACTTTAATACAGGAGGGAAAATAAAGTGGAACTTACAAACATCCAGTCACACTTTCATGTCCTGTAAATGCAGGGAATCATGTGCAAGTCTAAATGGGAATAAAATAAACATTTAAACACTTAGAAAAGTGTAGCTACTACAGTATATTCATTGCTTGCCGTTAAAGGATGTCTGGGAATAAATAACTTTTCACAGGTTCCCGCAGCCTGCCTATGCTATGTAAAGAGTCATAACTATCGGCTATCTGCAGCTCCGGTCCTGTGCACTGACTCCTGTGTGTCTATCTTCTAGTCAGCGGCTTGTTCACTGCTTCTACGGCATGGGCATGATGATCTGCTCTCCTGCAGCCAATGACTAGATTCAGCAATGAACGGTCCATAACAGACACATTACCACTAAAGCCAGTTATTGGCTGTAGCAGAGCAAATGAGCAGCTTCCCGTGCCAGGAACAAGTTAAGCTGCCTGCAGGCATATACAGTAATGAACCTCCTCCTCTGGTATTTGAAGGAGGAACTTACTACTGAGCATTTGCTCATATTTTTAGGCACAGGATAGGTGAGAACTGATTTATCTATCATCACTAAAATACCCTGCTTATTACTAGTATAAGAGACAGGGAGAACACAGGAGAGATGAGAACTGATTTTCTATCACCACTAGAACATCCTGCTTATCACTGATTATAGTACAAAGGACAGGGGAGAACACAGGAGAGGTGAAACTGATTATCTATCACCACTAAAATACCCTGCTTATCACTGATTATAGTATAAGAGACAGTGGAGAACACAGGAGAGATGAGAACTGATTTTCTGTCACCACTAGAACACCTTGTGTTTCACTGATCATAGTACAAAGGACAGGGGAGAACACAGGAGAGGTAAGAACTGATTATCTATCACCACTAGTACACCCTGCTTATTACTGATTAGTACAAAGGACAGTGGAGAACATAGTAGAGGTGAGAACTGATTATCTATCCCCACTAGTACACCCTGCTTATCACTGATTAGTACAAAGGACAGTGGAGAACATAGTAGAGGTGAGAACTGATTTTCTATCACCACTAAAACATCCTGCTTATCATTGTTTTTGAATTTCGGGTATTAGATTGACAAAACATAAATAAATATTTATGATTAACATTTCTTGACTCTTCTGAATTTATATGAAAGTTAATAAATTAGAATAATAAAGTGACATTCCCATCATGTCAAGTGGCTTTCAAGTTGTTCTGCTCTTCATAATAATCAACTTACCATATATATGTTATTACTGCAGTGGCCTTCTACTCTCATTATGGCTCATTCTTCCTTTTCATTATTGAGTGCTCGTTGTCAGGGGTTATGGCTACCATTGAGATACTGCAGATGTGTCTGTGCTTGCGCAGTGTCTTCTATTCTCGTCCGGGGCTCAGGTGGCCAGGATTATGGAAGCAGGCACACGAGCTTCAGTCGGCCACTTCTTTGGAAACTTGGGATCTACAGCCCCTCAGGCACCACTGCATTAAAAACAGGCACGATTCTGTACTAGAAATCATCATCAACACTTCCAGAAATTATTGTCTGAACACGGTTCACTGTTCAATCCACGAATGCAAGTTATATCTGTATCAAGAAGAAGCCATATGTCAACACGATCCAGAAATGCCACTGCCTTCTCTGGTCCAAAGCTAATTTTAAATGGACTACGGCAAAATAGAAAACTATTCTGAATCAAAATTTGAAATTATTTTGGGCAACCATGTACACCGTATTCTCTGGACTCAGGAGGAGAGGGACCATCCAACCTATGGTGTGGGCAGCTTGCATTTCTGGAGAGGAAATGTCAATGCTAAACAGTATATAGAGTTTTTAGAACAACATATGTTCCCATAGAAAAAGAAGAGTCTGGGTGCTGGACTGGCCTGCCTGCAGTCCAGAGCTTTCACCGATAGAAAACATTTGGTGCATCATGAAACTAAAAATCTGGCAAAGAAGACCCAGGACTGTTGAGCAGCTAGAACCCTACATCAGACAAGAATGGGACAGCATTCCTCTCCCAAAACTCCAGCAACTGCACTCCTCACTTCCCAGACATTTACAGAATGTAAAAGAAGAGGTGATGCTACACAATGGTAGACATGGCCCTGTAACAACTTTTTTGAGATGCGTTGCTGCCATCAAGTTCTAAATGAGTTAATTGTCTTCATGAAATGGTAAAATATCTCACTGTCAACATCTGATCTGTGTTCTATGATCTATGGTGAATAAAATATGGGTCTATAAGATTTGCAAATCATTGCATTCTGTTTTCATTTACATTTTACACAGCGTCCCAACTTTTTGGAGTTGTATCTATTCTTCTGTCTATCTATCTATTATCTATTCATCTATCTACCTACCTGTGTGTGGTTGATATTGTGCATTTAATTTACCCTTTCTTCCTGTGCAGGTACTGTATATGTGTTGCTGATTGTACTGCTGTGCTACATGCTGTAATGCGTTATCTATGTTATACTTCCATATTACTGCCTGTCAAATGTACACCTGCAATATTATATTCCGCCAGAAGATGCCACATCAGCACCACAGATTATAAGAAGGGGCTGTAAAAAGGGAATAATTTAGTCTGTGCCAGAGACAACATGGAGGTCCTCAGATACCTATGTAGCTGTACAGCAGACAGTAGGCCCTAGGGAGTTGGTGTTGGAACATGCCACTGACACAAAGAGCTGTTGATGTGTATTTATAGAGAGGTTGTAGCTAGTGTTGAGCGAACTTCTGTTTTCAAATTTCAGGTACAAGGTTCGGTTTGGGTTATCTAAGAATTCCATTATGGATTTCGTTACCACAGACAGGGGCGGATTAAGTGCATGATAGGCCCGGGGCTGTCTACCCAACTCGGGCCCCTCCCTCTATTTTAAGTTTACGGTTTTTTTTCTGTATGAAGAGGCTGCGGTTCTTTGTGAGCGCTACAGTCTCTTCCTAGGACATATGACATCACATTCATCGTTCACATGGCCTAGCTGCAGCTCTGTCCCATCCGAGTGATTGGGTCTGAGCTGAAATACCAAGCATAGTGCTATCAAATGGGCAGTGAACTATTGTGTTATGTGGGGTGTTACATAGGACTGCATGGAACATCTACTACATTATCTTCACACAGAAAGTTATCAACAGTTTGCTATCTGGGCTGTTACATAGGACTGCAGGTGACAAATTCAAATTTTAGTTGCCAAATTTAAAATACATATGATTATAATAAAAAAGACTTGGAGGAGAAGATGAGACGCAGGTTACAGTAGTGAGCCTGCTCTACATGTAGGGGAAAACAGCACCACATACCTCTTACTTCTAGGGACATCTCCTGTCATGTAGATCTTCTCTTTCCTCTTCTCCTCCATTTGACCCAGACCGCCATGACAAATTCTTTCAGCCGCATCTCGTCTCTACAGAGTTTGTTACCCAGACATGTTAGATTTCTCATAATTGGGGTCATTTATCAAACTGGTGTAAAGTAGAACTGGCTTGGTTGCCCATAGCAACCAATCAGATTTCACCTTTCATTTTCCAGAGGAGCTGTCAAAAATGAAAGGTGGAATCTGTTGCTATGGGCAACTAAGCCAGTTCTACTTTACACCAGTTTGATTAATTATCCCAAAGGTCCCTATAGTGTCTACAGCAGTTATAATGTCCCCTAGAGTGCCCTCAGTAATAATAACAACACCCTATATTGTGTTCCAGGTAATAATGCCTGTATAGTGTCACCAAAAATAATTTCCCCTAATAACAACGCCCCCAAACTACCCCTATATAGTAATTTTCCCACACTGCCCCATATAGTAATTTCCCCACACTGCACCCATATAGTAATTTCCCCACACTGCTCCATATAGTAATTTCCCCACACTGCGCCCATATAGTAACTTCTCCCACACTGTCCCATATAGTAATTTCCCCACACTGTCCCATATAGTAATTTCCCCACACTGCACCCATATAGTAATTTCCCCACACTGCCCCATATAGTAATTTCCCCACACTGTCCCGTATAGTAATTTCCCCACACTGCCCCCATATAGTAATTTCCCTACACTGCCCCATATAGTAATTTCCCCACACTGTCCCATATAGTAATTTCCCCACACTGTCCCCATATAGTAATTTCCCCACACTGCCCCCATATAGTAATTTCCCCACACTGTCCCCATATAGTAATTTCCCCACACTGTCCCCATATAGTAATTTCCCCACACTGTCCCATATAGTAATTTCCCCACACTGCACCCATATAGTAATTTCCCCACACTGTCCCATATAGTAATTTCCCCACACTGTCCCATATAGTAATTTCCCCACACTGCCCCCATATAGTAATTTCCCCACACTGTCCCCATATAGTAATTTCCACCACACTGTCCCATATAGTAATTTCCCCACACTGTCCCCATATAGTAATTTCCCCACACTGCCCCCATATAGTAATTTCCCCACACTGTCCCCATATAGTAATTTCCCCACACTGCCCCATATAGTAATTTCCCCACTGCCCCATATAGTAATTTCCCCACACTGTCCCATATAGTAATTTCCACACTGTCCCCATATAGTAATTTTCCCCACACTGTCCCCATATAGTAATTTTCCCCACACTACACCCATATAGTAATTTCCCCCACACTGCACCCATATAGTAATTTCCCCCACACTGCACCCATATAGTAATTTCCCCCACACTGCACCCATATAGTAATTTCCCCCACACTGCACCCATATAGTAATTTCCCCTACACTGCTCCCCATTAAGTAATTTGCCCCCACACTGCCCCCATATAGTAATTTTCCCCCCCACTGCCCTCCATTAAGTAATTTTCCCCACACTGCCCTCCATTAAGTAATTTGCTCCCACACTACCCTCCATTAAGTAATTTGCCCCCAATTAAGTAATATGTCCCCTCTGCCCCCCAAAGTTGGCACACACACACACAAAAAGGCTAATTCTTACCTGTGTCCAGAATGGTGAAGCAGGAACGCATGCAGCAAAAGCCCTGCGTGCGCCACTATACAGGCGTGCAATGACGCCATCACGCACGTCGCGCCATGACATCACCACGCACATCGCACTGGGCTTATGCCATCACATAGGCCGTCGGGCCTACTAGGCCTGAAGCCTATGGCGGTGATAGGCGGCGGAGCAAGGAATCTATGTGCTCCTGTGCCCAGCAGCAGTGTGTAGGCGTTCAGGTCGGCGTTGGGCCCCTCAGCGATGCCGGGCCCGGGGCGGCCGACCCAAACACCCCAATTATAATCCACCACAGACCATACGTTATGGTCTGTAGTAGCGGAATCCATAATGGAATTCTTAGATAACCCGAAATCTTAGATAACCCGAACCTTGTACACCGAACTTGAAAACAGAGCTTTGCTCAACACTAGTTGTAGCTCTTGAGAGAGGAGCTGGGGCAGAGGAGGAGACTGAGCACTAGAAAGTGGTGCAGGGTACAAAGCTTATAAAGTCTGCTTATAATGGACCGGAATATAATATATTCTCTGTAATGGAATCTGATTGTATGAGGGGGGTATCGCTGACATGCCCTATCTTGAATATGTTTCATCGGATGTGGAGGAAGATCAAGGAATTAATGGAGATTGAAAAAACCTGGTGTTACGCCCCTTTGTGGAGTAATAATAACCTTAGGGAATTGGTGGGTTTTAAGGATTATCAATTTTGGGTAAATTTGGGGTTAAAATTTGTTTCACAGATAAATAGAGAGGGAGAGGTGAACCTAGATGTTATGTCTAGATTTGATAATCAGAAATTTCAGAACTGCTTTCTGTTATTTCAATTAAAACACGCAATTAGATACACGAAGAATATACAATATTTTGACACTAATAGAAATACTTTTTTAGATTTTTGTTACACAAATGAAAAGGTTAAGATAAAAATCTCTCAATTATATAAATTATTTAGGAGGGAAATGGGAAAAAAAAGCAATTTTAAAAGTGAGAAATCATGGGAAAAGGATTTAGGATTAGTCACACTAGATTGGCATAGGATATATAGAAATATGGGGAAGGTATCGATCTCTAGCGATTTCCGAATGATCTTCTTCAACATTCTACATAGGGTGTATTACTCGCCTAAGGTTTTGGGGAAATTTTATAAGAATTATGATTCCAGATGTTGGAAGTGTTATCAAGAACAGGCAGACTTTTTTCATGTCATCTGGCAATGCAGAGAAATGCAAAGGTTCTGGGGGAGAGTATTTCAGGAATTGAACATACAGACCTCGTTATCTGTTCCAATGGATTGTGGCTTGGCGCTGCTTGGAATACTCCCTCCTATGATCCATAATAAGAACCCGATAAAGGAGATATGGAATAGAGGTCTCGTAGCCACAAGAGTAGTATTGGCACGAGAATGGGGATCACGCACCCCCCCCCCCCTCCTTTAAGAGCTGGGAGAATTTATTGATATGTATATTGAAATATGAGGAATGTATAAGACGGTTTAATATCTAATACTATTGAATGCTTGAAAACCTATTTCTCCACTGATCCGACCGAGATGGGGGGGAGGGTGGGTGGGAAAGGGAAGGATGGGGGTGGGGGGGAAAATTGTAGAGACTATATATTATGAATTGTTATAATCATGTATTTAAATAAGAAGTAATTGTATGAAATTTTGTAATATACTTTTTTGAAAATAAAAACTTTTATTCCCTCTGGTTATTCTATCTATGTATTCAGGAGGGAGGGGAGGGGGGTGTTTGTTGAGGATTAGGAAAACACGGCTGCTTTCTTCTAAAAAAACAGCCTCATCTGTCCATGGGTTACCTCTGGTATTGCAATTCAGATACATTGAAGAGACTGGGTCTGGGCTGCAATACCACACCCAACCTGTGGACAGGAAGCAGCCATCGTTTTCTAGTTCTAGTCCAACATTGTAACTGTTGTTTTATTTTATTTTAATGATTAGTGTAGGGACAGGAATATTTAACATTTCTGTAATATATTTTATTAGGGAAAGTAACATAGTAACATAGTACATGAGGCTGAAAAAAGACATCTGTCCATCCAGTTCGGCCTGGAGTGTGTTTCTTTCTTCTAGAAAACTGAGTATAAAGTGAGTGTTGCTAAGGAGAGTGTGTTCTTAGTGCGCTGTGCGCTGAAAAAGCCTGTTTGTAACATACTAAGGCTTCCAGTCCGCCTCCTGCCATTACCCCAATCCCTGTCTATAGACATGTGCCCTTTTATTGCCTATCGCCTTTCCTATCTGACTTGTTACATACAGGTGTCCTCAGTAGAACTGAAGACTGAAGACTCTCCTTAGTAACGCTCAGTTAGATCTGCTAAGAAGACTCTTTAAACCAAAATGACACTTATCGTTTAAGTTAAGGCCTGGAAAATTTGCTGCGATGCTAGGTTGAAACCCCTCTACACTAAGAAACACCCTAACTAAAAGGCCTGTGTATGTCCATGAATGTGTGTCAAGTAAGGTCCCTTTATCATTTTGGCAAGGGGTATAAAGATAAGATAATCCTTTAATAGTCCCACCATGGGAAAATGCAGTATTACTGCAGCACAGAGAGTACAAAACTCCCAGATAAAGGCATTACAGGCAGTGACCGTAGATAAAAAAAAATGTAAAAAATAAGAGATATAGATATCACAGCTCATAGAATTCACCTGTAGGCTATGAGTGCAGTCTACCTTCCCATGGGTCGGTGTCTACATTCCCATGGGGTGAAGGAGTCGGTCACTGATGGTACTGCCCAATGCTATAATCGTCTTATGCATGGGATGGGAGCTATTCTCTAGCATGGAGATCAACTTGGATAGTACCCTTCTTTCACCTACCACCTGCACTGTTTCCTAGGGGAATCTCCAGGACAGAGCTGGCCCTTCTAATCAGTTTGTCAAGCAGGCCACTCCGAAGAAGATGGTTGATGCCACCACAGAATTGAAAAATGCCCTGAGAAGTATCCTCTGCACTCCAAAAGCTCTCAGCATCCTCAGCAGGTAAAGCCTGCTGTGACCCTTTCTGTATAGTGTGTCCAGGTACTTAGAAGTGTTGACTACCTCAGTGTCCACCCCCTTGATGTCCACTGGTTTAGGAGGATGCTTGAGCTTGCGGAAGTCCACAATCATCTCCTTAGTCTTCCCGGCATTGATCCTAAGGTGATTCTGCTGGCACCAATCCACAAATTCCCAGGTCAGTTCTCTGTACTCCAAGTCATCCTTATCTGTGATGAGGCCTACTGTTTCTGAGTCATAAGAGAACTTCTGTAAGTAGCAGCCAGATGAACTGTACCTGAAGTTTGCAGTGTACAGTGTGAAGAGGAACGAAGCAAGAACTGTACCCTGAGGTGCCCCTGCACAGGGGCGGATTGGCCATCGACCCTACAGGGAAATTTCCTGGTGGGCCGATGCCCAGGGGGCCACTCAAGGTACACAATCATCTGATGCTCAACGGCCACAGGTGCCCTCCTGAACTCAAATACTAGCCTCAAGGTCGTGATACAGTTCAATACTGTGGAGAGGATGGCAGTATTGTGTGCTGCCCTGTGGTATTTGGTTCTGCTGGGGGGGTGCCCTGGCTACTAAGGTTGTCCCCGCCTACTTGTTTTGACCAGTCTTCTGTCAGTTTGAACCCACCTACATCATGGGGCCACTTTAGGTTCTCAATCCGACCCTGCTCCTGTACTACAAATCACCCTGTCTGACACACAGTCCCGGGCTCTCCCATACTGAGTTCGGTTTGTGAGGTAGTCTAGAATCTATTTGGAGAGATGGTGGTCCACTTCCACAAGATCCAGCTTGTCTTTTAGTAGCCCTGGCTGTATGGTGTTGAAAGCACTGGAGAAATCAAAGAACACTATTCTCAGAGTGTTTCCTGGTTTCACCAGGTGAGAAAAAGCTCAGCGTAGAAGGTGGATAATAGCATCGTCCACCCCAATGCTCGGCCGATAAGCAAAGCTGTCTTCCTACGCAAGACTTCACCCAATATGAGGTCAGCTTTGGTGGGTGCTCCATAGCATGTGGAATGACAGAAAGGCAGGCTCTGGATGCAGACTGTATTCTGGGTTGCACATTGTACCTTGTTACTATAGGACACATTGTACCTTGTTACTATAGTGCCTTAGGTGTAGAGGCACTGTGTCCAATGTAGTAAAGGTTTTTGCACAAGTGTTAGTGAGTTATGCAGCACCAATATACTGGTTATTCCCTGGGAGTATTTTATGAACGAGATGGTATAAGAGCTGGTTCTAAAGTTTCACCAGATAAAGCAGGCTATATACATTACAGAAGCTAGATTTAGCCAAAATTGCTAAAATGTAATGTGTATAGGGACAATTGAAGCACAGCAAGGATTGGGAAAAGTTGTTGGCTGTCAATATGTCTAATTCTTAGGAGGTGGATCTCCTCTACTACAGAAGTAAGCATGTATGTTCAGTGTCATCACTACTGAGTTGGTATGAGGCCTTACCAATGGAAGGGGCACATGTTACACGCTAATTCCATGCCTTGTGATCAGCACTTGGGGGGTGTTTAGTTCACTTTTGTACCCACTGGTTCATCCATATTCAGACGTTACACAGATGTAGTAACTGAAAGAGATCTGTCCCGGTGATGGGTATTCTTCAAGTGATAACTTTTTTGGCATGAACTGAGGTGACTACTAGGTGTCTTTAGTAAGATGACCTTAGATGAAATACGTGAGTGTCTGTATTTGCAGGCATATTAATTGCTGAGTATACAGATTCTACATATAAAGGGGTTCATATATGTAAAAACTGCTGCAGGACAATATCTGGGTGGAAAAAAATGTCCTTACAAATTTTTAGTTGGCCAACAATTTTCCCAAGTTTCTGCACAGGGTTTAAAATGATGAGAAGTGAGGCTCATTTACCAAGCCCTAAACTAACATTTTATAGTAGATAATGCTGATATGCAAATTCCAGCTACAAGATGTCCCCTGGCAATAAAGAAGCACTGATAAATGATATACAAGTCGATTGGTGCTCATTTAAAGGATTTTTCAAAGCAAAAGGGGAGAGAACAAGCATTGATACGATTCCTCATCCCCGATTCACTTTGCATATTGTCGGTAGCTCATTCCAGATTACACGGGTCAATGTGCTGCTGACAATTGATGATTTCAGGTGCCACATGAAAGATTTACTTGTTTGTTGGATGATCGGCAGCACCCATATGTGGTCCAATTATTGGGAAGAATTATGTTCATAGGACCATTTGTTCCCAATAATTGGCCCAATGCTCGGTCAATGTAAGTTTGTATTGCATGTATAAGTCCAAACCTGCAATCTCTATTTTACAGGCTTCAGAGCAGACATCTTCCAGCATTCCTTGCTGACTCAGTACCTACTGTTGGAAAGTGTGGACAAGGATTCCTAACAGACACATACCTAACATGTTGACTGAGCTGCTGTAAAGCACTACATTAGATTACTGTACAATGCCTGGCGTAAACAGGACTCGTCTTAGAAGGGAAATCACTTGAGCAGGTTCTCTGCAGGCATTGAGCAAGTAAGGAATACTGGGTATTTCAACTCTGATGCCAGCAGAATTGTAAATACAGCTCTGGACTATAATACATGCTGTAATTAGAAATGAGCTAATATCCTGAAATTAGTTTTAGTTACGATTCGATCGAGTAGTCCATCAGATTTGTTTCTGTCCGAATAAATTTACAATTTTTAAAATTAAAAACAGGGCAAAAATGATCCTTTGGCATTAGCAATGGTTGATTTTAACAAGCGGTAGTTGTACTGTCTTAGTGTAGCGTAGGGGTAGTAGTAGCGTCAACAGCAGAACAGCTAGAACATGATGGACAAATTGTTAGAATACTGAATAAGATTTCTGTCTGTAGTTATGTATTATGTGATGTAGACTGGAATGATACACATTCATTAAACATCAAGTACTGTACTATAGGTTTAAAGAGGTTTTCTGAGTCTTTGAAAATTAAAAAAAAAACACTGCAGTTGCTTATTATGTAATAGATGAGCAATTGCAGTGATGAGCAGAGAAAAGACAGTGCTCGTACGAAAAAAAATAAAGCAGACAACCCCTTTTCTGACATACTTGGAAAACATTATAATAGAGCTACAGAACATACAGGGTAATACAGCCCCACATACCTTTTACACCCAGTAACGTTTCCTCTGATGTAGATATTCTCTTTCCTCATCTTCTCCTGTCAGACCAGACCGCCATGATGATTTCATTCAGCTGTGTCTTGTCTCTGCAGATCTTAACAAACAGAAATCTTAGTTTCCTACCTTTCCATCCTCCTCTCCACCTACTCAACACTCTATCCTGCCACCCCCAATACTGTGCCCCCCAAAACTATGCTGCAGAAACAGTCCCCCTGAAAATACTGGTACCACACAGATAGTGTGCTAGTACAAAAATACCCCTTTATATTGTGTGTCGGTACACAAAAATACCCTCTCACCTTTCAGATCAGACCCCCATATAAAACTCCAGATGAGACCCCCGCATCTCAGACCAGACCCCCTTTAGACCTCTATGTCAGACTCCATATCAGACCCCAATGTTAGACCCCAGATCAGACCCACATTAGACCTCCATGTCAGACCCCGTCCCAATATTAGACCTCAGATAAGACCCACATCAGACCTCCAGACCCCCATATAAGACCCCCATTAGACCTCCAGACCCCCATATCAGACCTCAGACTAGACCTCCAGACCCCCATATCAGACCTCAGCCTCCAGACCCCCATTGGACCTCAGACCAGGGCTCCAGACCACCAACAGACCTCCAGACCTCCACTAGACCTTCAAACCCCCATATTTTACCCCAATTAGACATCAGACCCCTATTAGACTTCCAGACCCCCATTAGAACTCCAGATCCACAATCAGGCGCCCATTAGACCTCCGGACCCCCAATCAGCCAACCGGTAGACCTCCAGACCCCCAATCAAACCCCTATTAGACCTCCAGACCCCCATCAGACCTCCAGACCCACAATCCGACCTCCAGACCACCAATCAGACCCCCATAGACCTCCAGACCCCCATTAGACCTAAAGACCCCCAGTCAGACCTCCATATCCCCAATAAAACCCCCATTAGACCTCTCAGATCCCCCATATAAGACTGTAAAATAAATTACCTAGACCTCCAAACCCCGATATTTTACCCTGATTAGACTTCAGACCCCTATTAGTCTTCCAGACCCCCATTAGACCTCAGGACCCCCAATCAGACCACTGGTAGACCTCCAGACCCCCAATTAGACCCACAATCAGACCTCCAGACCCCCAATCAGACCCTCATTAGACCTCCAGACCCCATCAGACCTCCAGACCCACAATCAGACCCCTATTAGACCTCCACACCCCAATCAGACCCCCATTAGACCTCCAGACCCCATCAGACCTCCAGACCCACAATCAGACCTCCAGACCCCCAATCAGACCCCCATTAGACCTCCAGACCCCATCAGACCTCCAGACCCACAATCAGACCTCCAGACCCCAATCAGACCCCTATTAGACCTCCAGACCCCCTTTAGACCTAAAGACCCCCAATAGACCTACAGACCACCAATAAGAGCCCCATTAGACCTCTGCAGACCCCCAGTCAGACCTCCAGATCCCCAATCAGACCCCCATTAGACCTCTCAGATCCCCCATATAAGACTGTAAAATAAATTAACTTACCTCTCCTGCCGCCACTCACCCTGTCCTGGCCCTCTTCTCTTCTCAGGGCCCGCACTGCACAGTCACCTGACTGCCTGCAGTGTCAGGTCCCAGAATGCTCTGTACGCCCTGACGCTGCAGGCAGCCAGGACACAGCAGCGCGGGACCTGAGAAGAGCTAGCAGGAGTTAAGTACGGTACAGCGCTCACATCACATCTTCTGCACTGCATCTTATAAAGGCAAATATACAGCACCACGGGCTTAGGGACCCCTATAGCTACGCCAGTGAGTACAGGATAGCTACTCATAATCACTGGATGCCTTGGCTGTCTGGCAGATTTGCTATACAGCTACCTGCTTATATTTTATAAATGCATGTCTGGTGTATTGTTTGCAGGTCCAACAACATTACTGACTTTTGAGATCTCACCTGTGCTCAAGGACATTCATTTTTCATTGTTTTAGTTTTTGTTCTGTTTTTGTCACTTTCTTGTTTGGCATTTGTAATGTCTATAATCTCCAATAAAAATGTATTGATACAATATATATACACACATTTGATAGCCCCCATAGTGCCACCTTCACATTAGAGAGTCCCCTTAGTGCCCCACCTTCACATTAAAATACCCCCTTAGTGGCTTCCTTGCAGAGAGGCTGAGACCGATAGGGGGCTGGGCAGTACTTATTTCTCTCTGCACTAGCGCTGTCACAGTACAGTTTACTAATTTGCTGTCATCTCAAGTGGTTCTTGTGAAGTAAGGAATCTTGAGAAGGGGCAGGGTAGTAACCCGTAGTGCTAGCACAGAGAGTTCCCGTGCTGGCACTGCAGCGAAGTAGTTGAAGAAGGGGCTAAGCTCTTCCCTTGCAACATCCTGACGTCAGCAGGCAGCGCTGCCGGCTTGAGAAGGGGGGGTGGGCTGGTAAGCAGGGGCATAGTGTTTGGGCCTGGTGGGGGGAGGGGGCCCGCTGCACTCACATGTAATGGGGCCTGTCACTGTACTTCCATCAGAGCGCTCATCACTAGAGATGAGCGAATTTCATATTTTGAAATTCGTTCACACTTCGTTTGGTGGTAAAAGGTGACTCTCCTGCATAACGGAAACGGGACGGATCCGTTTTGCAGCCCATAGACTTCTATTATGATGGAATGAATAACGGAATGCCTCTAAAGGCATTTAGTTATGCATTCCGTCATAGAATTGCGTTATGGTCCGTGGTAACGGAATCCATAACGCAGTTCACCTTTTACCACCAAACGAAGTGTGAACGAATTTCAAAATATGAAATTCGCTCATCTCTACTCATCACAGCAGCATCACGTGCGGTCGGTCCGGCATCTATCAGGCACCAGCACTGCCTCACTAGTAGCATTCACAAACTAAGCGGGTGGGCGGAGCGTGACTAACATTGGTCAGGCTCCACCCACCGAGTCATACGTCAATGCTACTGGTAGGGCAATGCTGGGGCCTGATAGATGCCGAACCGACCGCATGTGATTCTGCTGTGAAGAGCACGCTGACGGGGCCCGGAGTGAAGACTAAAGGGAAGGAACATTATTGAGGGCAGTGGAAGGATATTACTGGGGGCAGTGAGGGACATTACTGAGGGCAGTAGAGGGACATTACTGGGGGTAGTGGGGGAATATTATTATTAAAACCCGAGACCAGGAGTGTGGCAAAGGGTTCAACCACGACCAGGCCTGGTAAGAGGGGGGCTCCTATCCAAAGTTTGCCCTGGGGCCCATAGAACTCCAGTTACCCCACTGCTAGTTAGCTCCACTCCCACACTGCAAGTGCAAATATTGATTCAGGCGCTTGCGCTGTGGTGCAGAAGCGCAGGGCTCAGGCAATGAATGTGTCATCAGTGATAATTGACACGTTCATTGTGGGATGGAACAAGGCCGCCAGGATCACTTGCATGATGACTGGCACATGATCCTGAAGCTAGGAGGAAGAAGGGGAGCACACCACGTGACCGGGAACCAGATCGCTGGTCATGTAGGAAATTTTTAATTACAGTCATTTAGAAAATTACAATACACACCAGTGGGAGCAATGAGGATAAAAAAACAAGCCTCGGAATAACCCTTTAAATATTGCTGCAGCAGTGTAGCACTCGCTGAAAATGGGAGGATCGCCCAGGCTCATGTGATCCTCTTTGTTCCCTGCTCTGCTTTGCTGTCTTCTGCTCTATAAAATGGCAGAACACCATTCTGAGTGATTCATTCAAAAACGAATCGCAAACGTTTTGAATTCTCTAGAATCTGAAGTTTTGGGGAAATTCGTAACAGACTCAGTTTGTTTAGAATTGATTCAATTATCTAAAATAGTGAAGTGTATATGTCATGGTGAATATGATTGTTATTCACATGCAAAAAATGTAAGACTTTCATAGAAATGTTTTTTTGTTTTTTTTTATTAATGAAATTTACATAGACAATTCATTACAGATGTTTCTACACTATGAAGAAAAAACATGCGATATGCAGATAAACTGGAACATTTCTTAGTTCTTCTTCTTGAAGACCTGATTGCAGACTTGATCTTCACATGTTAGGTCCTGAAATATAAAGATGCAGTATAGTTAGTGTGGGTTCACACATAGGTTTTAGTGGCGGTTTTGATTATTTTTATTTTTTTGTAAAAACCTCAGCTCCAGATGTTAGCTGAAAGCCTATGGGAAATATGAAGCACAGGACACACGGGCATTTTTTATACTGTCATTTTTGGCTTTTTTAAAGTCTGCTTTTGCCATTTTTTTCGGGCATTTTGACCTTTCCTTCTCTATAGGGGACAAACGCCATAAATAAATGTGTCCACACAGCTATTTAGAAAAAAAATGCTGCAAAAATGCCATAAAACTGCATGTGGTGTGGGAAAAACACATGGATGATTTTTATGGCGTTTTTTTTAGACAGTAAACTTGTGTGTATAGGGACCATGTAGTGTTTATATGGGAATTGGCCATATAGCATTCTGGCAATTGATACAAGCATTGATCCCTTCCCCTCCAGTCTCTGACCCGCTTGCTGTATGTGGACATACACAGGGTAGGACTGTCCCATCAGAAGATCCATCAGTAGGTCCTGCCTCTTTTTAAATAATCAGAGCATAATACAACAGGGCCCAAAAGATCTAGCAAAAAACAAGGGCTTCTTCCGCTCGTCGCAGCTTGATTAAAAGGTCTCTCGCTATACATAAATAGGGAGATACCCGTCAATCAAGCTGCGGGTAGGAAGAGGCTCGCGGGGAGCTGCTTCACAACCCTTTTCCCTGTTCCCGGCTAGTTTAAGTTTTTAAATAATGTTTTTTTTTCACAGCATTTCAAAGTAGAACATAGTTAACATCCCTTTAAGGGGGTTTCATATTTTAGCCAGGAGGATTCGGGGACTATCAATAGCCTGTCCTTAAGATAGGTATTTGGTCCTGAGGATTTGATGTCCAGTATCCACATAGTCAGCAGATTAAAGGGGTTACAGCACATCCCTTTCATTGTTTACACAGCCTTGTATATGTGTGGCTCTGCCTGGTATGGCAGCTTCCATTCACTTGTATGGGACTGAGCTGCAGTCCCAGGACATGGCCTCTCTGATGGCAGCCCAGTATAGTGACAGACCCGCTGATTTCAGTGGTCGGTTAGGGAACTTTTACACTAGCGGCAAGGAACTCTGGCAGGCTGTTCCAGCGGGTGAACAGCCTGTCGGATCCGTGCTGCCGCTAGTGCAGGCGTGCCCCTGGACTACTGCTCCGGCCCCATTGACTATAATGGGGGGCGGGCCGGAGTTCCGGAGGCAGCGCGGCAGACATGCCGAGAGGCGGCCGTAATAAAAGTACGACATGTGTTAACATCTAACAGTTTTACATAATTTAGCTTTTAAAGCATACTGCAAGAGATGAGTCTGGTGATCTGCTTGCCATGCACACTGCCTCTGCCCTCCCTGCGGAGGATGATGGACAGGTGTTTTTTCCCCTATACACATCAGGTATAAAGGCCAGTACTGCCACTCTTACAAAGTAAAGTTTATCTTCCTCAATCCAACTTTTCCAGCCACGGTTCTTCTTCTCTCCCTTCTGGATGCAGACAAGTTTATCCCCGTCCCAGGACACCAAGGTCTGTAACATCAAGAAAACAGAAATCAGTTTTACTAATACTTGCCAACTTCTGAAGGCTGGCCTTCAAGAGGCTTGAGAATGCAATGTGCTGCCCATACATTTTTCATATGTTGACACAGGCCTTTTTCAGGACACACTCCCTTTTTATAGCAACTCCCGTCCGCACCCCAAAATCCAGGCCCCACATACAGTAACAGTACATGGAGGGCAGCTTTCAGAGAGAAATCAACTCTTCGTGTTGTTTTACTAACTCTTCCTGGAGTCTGGCATATCTCTCCTTTTTTACAGGAGCCTCAAGGACATTTTAAAAGAGAGTTGTCAAGTATGATTTTACTATAGAAACAGTGAGAAGAATCATCTCTGACCATGGAAAGTCAGCACCAACCAACCTGCACCACCCGATTATCCAGGCCTTTAGTCTTCTCCTCAAATTCTACCCCAACAGTGAAATCGAGGACATAAGTTATGAATGTGCTGAGGGTCTTTGTCTTAAACTCATTTCCATTCTGAGTAATTTCTTTGGTCTGGGTCAGATGAGCAGCGATCTTCCGGGTAGCGAAGTCCATGTCTGCAGGAAGAACAAGACAAGGAATCAATTCTCAACTTCCTAGTTGTGTCATAAAAGTGCATGTAAGTATAGAGCGAGAAAACTGGATAGCAGTCTGAGCAGTGTACTTAGGCTACTTTCACACTTGCGTTGTTTTCTGGTATAGAGATTTGAGGATCTTAATACTGGAAAAAAACCCATTTCCTTTTAGTCTTCATGCATTCTAAATGTAAAGAGATCCGTTCAGACCACACAAAAACACGCATCACCCGTTGACTTTCAATGTATTTAGTGAGGGTTCCTTTTTTTCCATTTATATTTCACACAACCTCATCCTAACTGAATGTATGCATCCTGATGTGCAAAATCAAAACAGATCCGTTTAATTCCAGTATTGAGATACTCTGCCGGATCTCAATACCGGAATTAACAACGCAAGTGTAAAAGTAGCCTTACATGCACAAATCTTTTGCAGCCTGAGAATGGGAAAATATATTGTCATCATAAAACTCTGCTGTTCCCCATAGTGTGGTTTCCATCCCGATCACAGTTTACATGCTGAAGTCCTTCAATAAGAATGAATATGGGAATATTTCTACGCAGTTCTGATAATAATCATTACATGTTTCATCCCTAGGCGATATTCTCAGATATTCTACTGTATCCCTTTAAAGGGGTTCTCCAGAAATTAAGAAAATAAAATGATTGAAAATACTTAAAGGGGTTATCCAAGATCTATAATACCCCCCCCCTTATGCCTGTGCCCCTCACAGAGGTTGTACTTACCTCGCTTCCCGGCACCCACGTAGCTTCTGATGCCGTCACGTCTGCCGCTGCATCTCCCAGTCGTGCGGATTAAAACCAGTGTCGGGCGGTAGGCAACCAATAGCAGGTCGCGACAGGAACGATCCTCCCTATTGTCACCTGTGATGCCAAGGAGGCTCGTCCCCGTTGCGGCCTGCTATTGGCTGTCTCCCCCGTTGCCGTATGTTTTCATCTGCACGACAGGGAGATGTATGAGCTGTACCGGCATCAGAAGTACTACCTTTTTAAAAGGGCCAGGGCATATGGGTGGGCATTACAGATCTTGGATAACCCCTTTAAATATTACTTTATTATCAATATATTGCCAAATACATTTAATTAGTTAAAATTACTCATTTTGTCTAGGGAGCAATCATTAGGATAAATAAAATGGCCGCCGTCCTGTTAGTACACACAATACCTGTCCTAATCACACAGCAGGACAAGTTACTTCACAAGCTAAAGAGCTGCCTCATCCTCCTCTCTGCTTGTTAGGGATTATGATCCTGAATATAGCTGATAAGATCTTCAGCTGAATCTCTGTAGGAATGGAGTTCATGAGAAGACAGTGAAGTACAGAGATGAGAGCTGTGCAAGAACTGTTTGCCACATGTGAACATAGCCTAAGGGCGCCATCACAGGTGGTGGAAAAATACGCACTGAAATCTGCATGTGTGTATTTTTTGTTTCAAGGCAATTTCATTGTGGATTATGATTCCCCATGGATAGCTAAGGAAAAATAGGGATTCACAAAATCCGGACCACAGCTGCACAGATTTTAGAATAGACTGATTTAAACTCCATAGAACTACAAGGGAAACTATTTAAGATGCAAATGCATTCTTGTATGTGTGAACACGCCCTAACTTTACCTATTGCTATTGGTCTGTCAGAGGTCACAGTTGCATCTGGTGCTTGACGTGGAGATATATGGCTCAGGCCACTTGACAGGCCGGGGTCAATTGATTTCAAGCTTTGCCATTCCCTGTTATAACTTAAAGGGCTTCTGTCACCCCCAAGTGTGCAATTTTCAGTAGCTGACATTAGCTATTTGCTAATGTCAGCTGATTTCAAACATACCTTTCTTACCTTAATCTGAGCTTTATATTTCCTAAAAATCATACTTTTAAAACATGCTAATTCTCTTCGCTACCAGCAAGTTGGGCAGGTACTTGCTGGTAGCCGCCGCATCCTCAGGCTGTAGGACCGCCCCCTCTGCTGTTGATAGACAGAGCCAGCACACTCTCCTCCTCCCGCTGGCCCTGTCTTCTCCTGAATTCCCGCGCCTGCGCCGTACCATTCCACAATCAACGCAGGCGTACTGAGTGGAGGACGGGCGCTTGCCAGCTCCGTCCTCAGTGGCAAGTGCCCGTCCTCTGCTCAGTACGCCTGCGCCGATTGTGGAATGGTACGGCGCAGGCGCGGAAATTCAGGAGAAGACAGGGCCAGCAGGAGGAGGAGAGCGTGCTGGCTCTGTCTATCAACAGCAGAGGGGGCGGTCCTACAGCCTGAGGATGCGGCGGCTACCAGCAAGTACCTGCCCAACTTGCTGGTAGCAAAGAGAATTAGCATGTTTTAAAAGTATGATTTTTAGGAAATATAAAGCTCAGATTAAGGTAAGAAAGGTATGTTTGAAATCAGCTGACATTAACAAATAGCTAATGTCAGCTACTCAAAATTGCACACTTGGGGGTGACAGAAGCCCTTTAATCCATATCGTCTTTGGTAACTAGCATGATCATCACATCTGGTGCTAAAGCCTCCAGGCTCCAGATACCAATGTTGCTGCATAAAAAAAAGTAAAGAACATAAAACTATACAATCTTCAAATAAGCAGACACCTTCTTTTTGATGAATTCTTACTAATTCCTAAATCCCTTTGACTTTATAAAGCTCATACCTAGTGACTTCATGTACCCATCAAAGTTGTCATTGACCTCCATGACCCAGGTGCCATTGTAGTCAGCAGGCATGATGATGTGGCAGAGATGGGGTGCTGCACAGAGAGGGCAGAAAGGTGTGGACAGGAGGGCAGACTGCAAGAAAACCGGATTCAGGGATCCTGATAAAAAGGTTTAAAATCACAGATTAGCAGACAAGAAACTTTATCTCTAGTAATAAGACCATAAGTCGAGTTTGATTTTACATTTAATTGCATAGATTGACAGTGAGGCCTTAACTTTCAATATTTTATATGCCAATTTTGTACTGTACACCTTAGGCCTCTTTCACACAAACAAGTTTACCATCTGATTCGAGGCGTGTAGTGAATAGGATCTGGTCTGACTCCTGAGACATTCACGCATCATCTCTGTGTTCAGGAAATATCGTAGTGTGTTCTATATTGTGCGTTTTTCACGCAACTCTGGCTCCAAAGAAGTGAATGGGGTTTGTGTGAAAACCGGAAAGCAACTGGATGCAATGTTTCGTTTTTCACTGATGGTTGCTAGGAGAAGTAAATGGTTATTCAGTTTTTCTTCACACTCGCAGGCGCGGTGAGGAAGCTGGCAGCCGGCACAGATGGCAGATCACTGGCTGAGTTGGGTCACTGCTATGGTCAGTAGCTGATTGGCTGAGCAACCTTCTCCAGGCACTTCCTGTATGTCGGGCCAAGACCAGGAAGTGAAGAGCAGCAAGGACTGGAGCAGTATCAGAACGGCAGCAGTGAGGTTTGCTGGGGGGGCGAGTAGAGCTATTTTTTTTATTTTAGCCCATTCTGAGCCATATATTAAAGGATTTGTCTTGCGGTGTTACATTTTAAAGACCATATTCTTCCAGACAATCATTCTACACATTTTTTTTCCAGACTGTGTTTATCACCTCCTGTGGAGGGAACTGCAGCACAGTCCCTGACTTGCAAAGTGGATAAAACAGCCTCTGTGCAGGAGAAGTACCAAATGGCCCTCAGAAATAGGACCACCTTGATCACAATCTATTAATATGCAATACGATTAGAAAATGGGAATACCCCTTTAAAAACCACATATAGATAAATACAGATGTCCCTTCTAATGAGAACCAAGATTTAATCAAGTATCCAAGTGGTAACAGACTTAAATTAAAGGGGTATTCCCATCTCAGACATTAATGGCATACTACCACCTCTGGGACCTGCACCTATCTCCAGAATGGGCTCCCCAAGCAAAGGAGAGCGCGTCTTCCATTAACTGCTATGAGAGTTCTGAAAATAGTGCTGATTCAATTATATCCGGCAGTCCCATATAGGTGGCCATGCATACATGGTGCACTCTCCATTCACCTCTCGTGGACGTCTGAAAATAGCACGCTTGCCTGGCTATTTTGGAACTCCCACAGCAGGTTTTCTTGTTCACTTCAGGGTCCCCATTTTGGAGAGAGGAGTGGATCTCCGAGCTGGGACCCACAACTATCTGACATTGATGGCATATCCTAGTGTTGCCGGGTTTAGCCAGAAAAGCTTCTTTAATCGCCCCCTGAAGATTAAAGGGGGGATTCTAGTGAAACCCAGGTCGGGGGGTGTTTGCTGATAACGCTGTTTAATGCCTGTTGTTACACGAATCTTGTGAGTATAATAAAAGGCTTTTAGAGATATTCATTTGGTGGAACTTCACTATGTGCACCACAACCTTATAATCCACAGAAGGAATACCTTGTGGAAGGATTATCTACAGTGGAAATCTGTGTTTTGGCTGCATGGAAGATAGCTGCTATCACCTTCGTTTGCACTCCGAAGTCTTCATCTGTGTTTGGCAGCACAGTCCCCATTTTGGATTAATTAAGTCAAAGGCGTATTCCCCTCTGGGATCCTTATGGCATATCAATAAGACTTCTGGCACCCGTACCTTTCTCAAGAATGGGCATTTTCAGTGTAATCTCCACTCACTACTCGGAGACTTCTGAAAATAGCAGATCTACTGCACTTGCTATTTTCAGAAGTCCCATAGTAGTGGATATAGGGTAGACACACATGCGAGGATTGCTGTTTGTTCACTTTGGGGCCCCATTCTGAAGATTTGAGCAGGTATAAGAGGTTTACACCTAGCAATATGTCATAAACCTTCCAGCTGGGAATACCCCTGTATGCAAATCCATACTGTATATTAATTTTAAAAAATGCGCATCAATTTCAGCAGAAATTTAAAGGGGTTCTGTCACCAAGCATACTCATTCATTTTTCAAACCAGCACCTGTATCTGAATACTTTTGCAATTGCACGTAACTAAAACTTTAGTATAGCCCGTGAGCTATTCACTATAATGTATTTGTATAGTGCCACCTGCTGTTTGTTCTTTTATTTTTCTCTGTTTTACTGAGCTGGTTGAATGTTCTCAATTTTAATATTTAACTTCCACTATCCAAGCCATAGGTTCTGTTAGAAGATGTGGCAATTACGGGGAGAGAGTTGCATAACAAAGGACACACTCCCTGAGCAGACAGGCTGAAGATAATCTAGCAGAACTATTGGAGCAGTGAATGTAGACCTCTCTAGACCCATGTGAGGTACAGGGCTGATTCTAGTTTCGTTAGAAAGGTATTGTCATGTACTATATGCCGTCTGATTTAAAAAAAAAAATGTATATCAGTTATGACATAACCCCTTTAATTGATTGCTATAGGCAACTGCTTCACTTCCCCTTGCACTTGTTTTGTCATATTGCTCTAGTACTTAAATACCTAAAAATGTCTTTTACTGCTCTACAGTCCCAAAATCACAGGTAGGAGGAATTCCGAACGATAACTTACTTCTCCGCAAACCACAAGGATCAGGAGAACCGATAACACTTGCAGCTCTCAGTCTCACGTCCAGTCCTCTTCCAGCTTCCCTACTTCCGGGAGTGTGCTCCCACCACTGTGTCCACCTCTGCTCGGCTCTGTGGCTCCACAAGCTGGTATCTGTGGTGGGCTTTATCTTAGATGCTAAAACTTAATAGTAAAGAGACATAGTGCAACACCTCCGATAAAATAAAAGTCTTTAAAATACAGCTAATTAAAAAGGCGTGTATATAAAATCTCATGAGATGTGGCAATCGAAAGTAATCAGCCCAACCTTGGATTTTGTCCAATTTCGACTTCTTCTTGCTCATACTAGGTGTGCTCCTGTTTGCCCTGTTTGATTTATTTAACCTGTTAATGTTACTGTTGTATCAGTCATCACAAAATCTTAAGGACAATACATGTTCTTCATACACATCCCATTCAACATGTATATTTTAACACAGTTGATGTTTATTCACTTACAGTTTGATCATATTTCAACCCATTATTTTTAATTTCCACTTTTGTATACTCCCCAAGATTTTTCTTAGCAAAGCTCTAACAGTGTTGCTAAAGAGGGTCTGTCTTTAGTCTTAAGCACGTTACTGAGCACTGAAGACACTAGTGTGTAACATACAGAGGTTTCCAGCCTACCTCTCATCACTCCCCCAGTCCACGACTATATACATGTGTCCCCTCACTGCCTACCACCCTGCCAACCTGACTTGTTATCACAGGTGTCTTCAGCGCTCAGTAAAAAGCTGAAGACGGATTTTCCTTAGCAACACTTATTTAGAGCTAAGAAAGCTCTCTAAAGTGGAATATTTAAATGTTGTTTAGTTTTATTTAGTGTTGAGCGAGCCGAAGTGCACAAAGTGGACTTCCATCCGAATTTCCGGGAAAATTCGATTCACTGCAAAGTCGAATTTCCTTGTGCTTTGTGGTAATAAATCGATTTTCCCTGAAATGGGGTAAAAAAAAAAAATACATACTTACCTCATCTGTTTGAGTGCAAAGAGCCCGCCGTCGCTGCCATCCGATGCGATGATGTCATCACGAACGGTGCAAGATTTTGCGTTGGATCTTCAATCAAGATGGTGGCAGTGGGCTCTTCGCTCAAATGGATGAGGTAAGTATGAATATTTTATATTTTATAATATATTAAAATCAGTTGCCGTGATCAGCGAAATTAGCATCTGAGGGGTACAATGACTGGGAGCGGCGCAATTGCCGTTCACTATCATTGCACCCACTATTTACAAAGAAATGTGCTTCATGACGAAGTAATTTGTCACAAAGCAATTTTTTTTGTAAAATTCGGCTAAGCAGCTGCATAGAATTTTAGAGAACTTCGCTCAACACTAGTTTTCTTATTTCCTTAGAGCTTGTAGTCATTTTTAGCTGTTGTCTTCTATATAGATCTAGGCAGGACTGGTGCAAGGATTTTTGCCACCCTAGGCAAAAGCCAATTTTGCCGCCCCCCCCCCCCCCCCTCCTGACTCGGCCTATTGACCACACCCTTTGACCTGCCCCTTTTTTGTCAGCCATCTATTTATACAGACTGTACCCTTCATTGTGGTAAGGCCACATTTTCTCCCTCCAGCTACAAACCATGTCATCCACAGATCCCCCTCAGTGTCACCCACAGATTTCTCCCTCAGTGTCACCCACAGATCCCTCCCATCAGTGTCATCTGTGGATCTCCTCCCCGCCCAGAGCCGCCTTCTAGCTAATTTATTCACTGCACTTGCCTCTGAAATTGAAGAGAAGCGCCATAATCTCGCACAGGCGCACTGGCAGAGGCCAGGAAGACGGCGCATGCGCACTTCGATGCCTCTGCCAGTGTGCCTGTGCGAGATTACGGCGCTTCTCTTCAATTTCAGAGGCAAGTGCAGTGAATAAATTAGCTAGGAAGCGTGGCTGGGCGGGGAGGAGTGGCGCCGATGCCTGCAGCAAGAGTACTAACGTCCCATCCGTCTACTACCTTACTCGGTCAGGTCAGTCGTCAGGTCATACTCTCATCTCCCTCCTACAGACTCCAGCTCCGGGCAGTAACAGGCAGTGCGGGCGGCAGCGCTCACTCTCTGACGTCACGTGCCTGCGCCGCCTAGTGGGAGGACCCGGAGGAGTGAGCACTGCCTGTTATGTTAGAGTGTGCAGGAGGGGAGGGATCCAAAAGAGGGAGGGCGCAGCGCAGGACTGCAGGAGAGTCAGAGCGGCTGCCGGCCAGACTCCAGAGCGGCTCCCCCAGCGAGAGGGCGCCGGCCCTGGATCTGGGAATCTGTGCCATTTGTGATCAGTACCTACTCAGCACAAAGTGGTTACATCCAGGTGGAGAGTGAATGGAGTGGTTGATGCACATATGTATAGCTCTCCTCATTCAAGTCTACGGGAGTTACGGAAAGACTTTTTTTTTCTCTTTAGTTGGAAGCAGTTCTATGGAAGTTATGCATTTTTCATGGCATAGCTATACACAGATTGCGGCACAAAGGACCTTGCACCAGGAATACTCCTAATAAATGACCCCCCCATGAGTTGCATTGTAATGCTGAGGCTACACTTAGACTTTTTATAGTGCTACAAGGCTGATTTTAACATTTAAGTGACAGCTGCAGTTTACAGGAGTGCACAAAGTTGCATGTAACTTAATGTGTTTCTTTGGGTAACAGTTTTAGCTCGATAGTTAAAACTGTTAAAAATTGGGCTAAAAGTCTGTGTGTAGACTCAGCCTGAGAGCTCAGTATGAAGCAACGAATACAGCTTTTCCTGTAGCGGAGTAGACAGTAATGAAACGACACAATGTAAAATCGGGATAAGGTTTTTATTAAAGTACCTAACATCACATTATAAAAGAAAATCACAGAAAATCTGTCCCTAAGATAATAACATGGTAAAAAGAGCCAATTTGCCTGGGGGATGCAGAAAATTTTCTAAGGTTTCTTCTTAGGATGGTGATCGTCTCTCTCAAAGTTGGCATCACTGAGGAACCTTCTTAAACACTTGTTTGCAGGCTATATCTCCAACACGCATTTCCTAGGGGAAAAAACATAAATTTCAGGATAGGAGATAAGAGTCACCAAATGCAACAAACTTGTGTGATCCACATAACTGAAAGACACCAAGATTTAAAGGGTTGATGGGGAGTTTTGCACATCGATGAAATATTAACGCCATCAATGTCTAATTCAGTGTTCTCCAACCAGAGGCATGGAGCCACGTGGCTCTCACCCCCCCATACATTTGCATCATATAGTGGGGTGCAAGCCTCATGACATGACTGTACCTTTAACCCCTTAACTCATAGCGCCGTATATCTACAGTGTTAGGAGTCTGCATGTGTATTGAGCAGGACTCTACAGCGGGCTCGCTCCATACACGGCGAGGTGCTGGCTGTACCATATAGCCGGCACCTGCCCACACTTACAGGAAGCGGCGATTGTGCTGCCCCTGTCATTTAACCCCTCAGGTGTCGCCATCAACGCTGATCACGGCACCTGTGAGTGAAGGCAGAGGGATCTGGCTCCCTCTTGCTTCCGATCGGAGCCCCAGCAGTGAAATCACGGGGCTCCTATTGGTTGCCATGGCATCCTGGACGCTGCTGAGGCGATCCCGGCCTGTTATGGCTTTCTACATACTGAGCTATGCAGGAGGCATAGCTCAGAATGGAGTTTGTAAAAATACTATTCACTCGTAATAGATCTCTATTAGGTTTAATAGGAGAGGGGATCAAAAGATCCCATGTACTAGGCCCCCAAGGGGGCTAATAGTTATTAAAAAAGTGAGAAAAAAAAAAAACACCAATATATTAAAAGTTTCAGATCACCCCCTTTCCCAATTTTACATATAAAAATATATAAACAATAAAAAAATAAACATATTGGATATCACCGCATTCGAAAGTGTCTGAACTAATAAAATATTTTAAAAAATGTCCTATGCGGTGAACGGCGTAACGGAAAAAGGAAAGAAAAACAAGCTATCTACCCCCAAAAAATTTAACGGTGTTCAAAAAGTCTTACATACTACAAAAATAGTACCAATAAAAACTACAGTTTATTATGCAAAAAACAAGCCTTCATACAGCTCTGTAGACAGAAATATAAAAAAGTTATAGTTGTCAATACAGTGATGCAAAGAAAATTGTGATTTTTCCAAAGGTTTTCATTATTTTGAAAGTAGAAACAAAAAAATACTATTCAAGTTTGGTATTGCTGCATTTGTATTTAGCCACATAACAAGGACATCGGGTCATTTTAAGTACATTGTAAATCCTGTGATGTCAAAACCCCAAAAACCTTGCCCGAATTCTGTTTTCTTTTTACCACACAAAGATTTTTTTACAAGACATGGTAAATTAAATAGTGGCATTAAAATATGCATCTTGTCCTGCAAAAAATAAGCCCCTTATATAGCTATGTGAATGAAAAAACAAAAAAATGTATGGATATTGGAATTGGAACAATCCAAAATATTAAAATGGAAATAGGCCCTGTAGCGGACTGGACCCTGTACCAGAGTCTGCCCCAGTTTCCTGGAAGGGACTGCTTGCTCGCCTCCTGCCCTGCGACTATGGCCCCATGTATGCTTGTCCTGTTTGAGCGGTGATGCCCCAGATAGCTCTGCTATGGAGCCCATTCGTATAATGAAAGACTATGGGAAAGACTTTAGCTCCATGGCAATTGAACTGGATGTGTGTGGTCTGAGCGCCATTCAATAATGTGCGCTCAGACCTAAGCTATCTGGGGATATGTTACATGTATATGTTTTATGTAGTAATTGCAACGTATATGTTTTATGTCCTTTTGCAACCATGTGCTCAATGGAGTCTGCCTCTATCCTTGGATATATTGAGCGCTCAGATCCAAGCCTTCTGGGAATATGTTAAATGTCTGTGTATTGTAAAGGGTGGGACATTGTGTATTGAATAGTGATGTCTGTCCTATTGTCCCCACATGTGTATTGGCGATTTCCCTTTGTCCTGAGAGATAATTGAATGAGTCCTCAATTGTCTCCAGGACAGAAGACATGTGTATTCTCCTGCCTGTGGTGATTGCATTACCCATGTAGGGTGATTGTATCACAGGCAGAGGAGAGGGATATGCTGGGGTGTCTGTATTGTCCCAATGTGTGTGATTGGCTGCTGTATCCCGTGTCGCAGTCTTCCTTCTGGTCCTCTAGGGGAGTGTCCACCAGGTGGGAGACCTGGATAAATACCGGGCAGGTAGCCCTTAATAAAAGAGAGAGTTCCTGCTTGACCCTCAAAACGAAGTGTCGTCTCGTTATTGGGGGGGATTTGACTGTATGCTGATGGCCAGGAGTGTAAGCTGTTCATATTGCTTTTCCTGTTCGGCTGCTTCCAGGGTTCGTGTGTCTCTTGTTCGGAAGTTGGTGAATTTCGTGTGGTTTGCAGTTCGGGAAGTTGGTGATTGCAGTAACTGCCGGTGGGTCTGAAAAGGGAATATCGCCTAAACGGAGTGGTGTGCGTAACGGTCCGTTACAGGCCCGGTCTTTAAGGGGTTGTTAATAGGTTTTGCCTCCTTTTTCTATACAGTCTGGCTCAACACCACCATTTAAAGGAGGCTCGCAAACAACAAAAGGTGAGGACCCCTGGACTAATCTTTGTTAGTCCAACCACTCAAACCAAATGGCCATATTAATAGGTAATGTGCAATTGGCCTCTTCAAATTTTCCTTCCACTGTGCTGCCTTTGACCAGATGCTGACCATTTGACATGACGCAAGGGGAGCAGGTTACCACTGTGGCCAGCGATTGGCTGCAGTGGCATGAAAATGGAAGTTTACATCCTGGGAGCACAATGGAGCAGCCGAGGCTGGGGAGAGAGGAGTGGGAACTAGCGACGGGTAGCAGGTAAGTATGCTTCCCTTCACAGGTCTGCCCAAGAGTAGGGGTTTGCGAAACACCCCCCAAAGATGCACAACCCCTTTATAAGGTGGAGAGAACCTGTACAGGGATGTGATGAAAAATGTGGACATGAATACAATGTACTTGAGTCACAAAAATGAGTTAGAGACACCTAGACCTCCTTCCAAGGGCAGTTGGGTGGTCTTAATCAGTCCCTGAAAGGGGCCCAATTTTTGAACTTTTGCATTTTTGTAATTATAATAGCAAATAGCACGTAGTATAAAATTATAGGTATGTATAATAGCCATATTGTTACTACCCATGAAAAGATACAATGTTCTTGGACCTGATTGGGCCCCATAGCAAGTGATAGGGCTATAGTTACGCTTATGCGTTATGTATGCCACTGGTGTACAGTTTTTCTCTCCTGTCTAAAATATGCCATCTTCTTTCCTTGGCATACAGGGAGCTATTCTAGTAAGTGGGCACTGCCCATATGAGACTGTAGCATTTGCCAGGGGCTCCTATGGGCAATGCTCCATGTTTTGCAAACATTTTAAACTGTAATTTCTTGTCTTCTCTTCTAGAAGAACAGTAAGCTTGACGGGTAAGTTTTCATTGTCAAAGGACTCCTGATTATAAGGCACAGACGTGTATTCAGATTTAGTTTTAAATTCACTTTAAATAAATCTTTAAACTAAAAAAAAAATGATAGACCACTGCCTGGAATGACAAATGAGTGACTCATTCTACCTCTTCTCTTTCTGAACACTCAGGCAAACACACAATTCTTATTTTGCCTGCAGGAATCTATGTGGTTTTGTTAAATAATTCAAAGGAAAAGGGGAACATGAAACACGATATCTTGGAAGAGAAGCAGCTTCTACGCTTCAGCAGAGGGATGGGGAGAATGGTGTCTTTGTGTTTGAAGCACTTTGGTTGAAAACTGCTCAGGTCCAATCCAAAGCTTTCATGTCGAGGGTTTAGCTTGTGTCAAATGTGAGCGAGAGGCCTTTAGCATTCTGAAATGTAAAATCCACGTCCATGTGTGATTTAAATAGATGGGGCAATGAAAGGTTTTCTTTGTGTATGAAGACCAAAACAGAACCCTTAGCTGCAATCAGAATAGAGTTCTTAAAAGTTAAATATAGAAACCAGCTTTTTAGAGAGAACAAATACGGATTTTTGAATTAATATTTCACAAGCCAATGCAGTAAAATCCCACAAATTTAGTGTATGTAAAATGTAAGATTATCAATGTGATTTCACACACAGACTGCAAGAAAAACATTTGTAGTCTGAACCTTTAGTCACATTGTCTTTCATCTGAATTCTGAGTAGTATACAAGAGAATATGCCTTCAAGATCAGACTACACAGGGTATGTTTGTAGTCCCTAACTATAGAGACATATAGGTCTGCATAGAAGCTGTAGAAACAAACTGGAAGGAGATTTTTTTTTTTTAACTATTTACAGACTTGCTTAATTTTTTTAAGGCACAGCATTGGAGACCATTCCTTTTGGTCCTGTTTGGCTGAATGTTCTCTTATCTGTATGGCTTTAGACCTTGTAAATTGAGTGTTTAAAGAGGTATTCTTCTTTCGTGATATCGATGACCTATCTTCATGATAGGTTATAAATATCAGATCTGTGGGGGTTTAACACTTAGGACCCCCACCAGTCAGCTGTTTGAAGGGACCGCGGTGCTCATGTGAGCGTTGCTTTCTCCTCAATGTTTACTAGCACACAGCCTACATTGTAGTGATGGTGCAGGAACAAACTGCTATAATTACACTGCTCGACCACTACAATGTATTGTGGGCAGGTAAACACTGAAAAGGACGCATCGCTCACGCGACTACTGTGGCCCCTTCAAACAGCCGAGTTAGACCCCCACTGACCTGAACTTGATGACCCATCCCAAGGATGATAAAGGCTACAATGTAGCCGAAACGTTGCTGTCTGGCTTTTTGTGTACACATTCTTTGAAGTACGATCAATAAAGGAAGAACTGGAGATGCTGCCGTTACATTCTGTTGATTCCATCCCAAGGATAGGTCATCAATTTCATGAAATTGAAATACCCCTTTAATGCTTGTATATGACATGGTGGGTTGCGTTCTATACTGAGCACCTATTTACTATTTTAACTGTAATATAATAAAGGTCTTTCTTTTCTGTTTCTGCATTAGAATTAAGAATTTAATCAAAATAATGCAAAAGAACCCTGCAGGACCGTGGCAGAAATCTTACGGTCACTGTTGGATTTCTTCAGGGAATTTTGCATCATTTTTTCTGAATGACGCACTGTAATGCAACGTGAATGGGATTCTAAAATGGAGTCTCTCTTGTATTATAAGTATATTTTAGGATAATATTAATAGAGATGCTGACCTTTGCAATGTTTAATGGAATGTTGGTTATCAGACAGTGAGACGCGGTTCTTATCAAGAGCCAAAACATTCTGGCGGGAGTTGGCCCCTCCTGACTGGATGGATGGCTTGTTTACTGACAACGCCTCCCAGGTGCCCACGGTGGGCATGTGGGATGCAAGTCATGGTTGTGTAACGAGAACTGGTATATAGCCTTGGGAGGTTTCCTTGGTCAAGTGTGCACAAATCTGATTCACTAAATGAGGACGCTTGTCTAGTTGAAGATTCCCGTCACATCGGACTCGGGAGACTCCCTGAAGCTTATGCCGATGCGTCATAATCATTGACTGCTTGACGGTGAAGTAGGTGTTGTTTCTGCTGAAGTGCTATTCTTATATATGCTGACCTTATATAAGTGCTATATGCTATTTTTGAGTTTAATACATACTGAATAAATTACTTATTCTTTATGTGTCTGGTTTTTATTGTCATTTAAAGAGGACCTTTCACCGATTTAAAAACTAAAAACTACCTATACCTGCGGGCAGAGCGGCGCCCAGGGGTCCCCCTGCACTTACTAGTATGCCTGGGCGCCGCTCCGTTCGCCCGGTATAGGCTCCGGTGTCCGAGCTCCCTCTGTTGTATGGGGCGGGGACTTTGTATCAGGCGTGTCCCTTGCTGCAGAGCTGGCCAATCACAGCGCACAGCTCATAGCCAGGCTATGAGCTGTGCGCTGTGATTGGCCAGCTCAGCAGCAGGGGCACGCCTCACTAAAGTGCCCGCCCCATCTAGCAAGGACTGGACACGGAGCCTACAGGCGACGAGCGGCGCCAGGCATACTAGTAAGTGCAGAGACTCTGGCGCCGCTCGCAGTATAGTAGATTTTAGTGTTAAAAGAGGTGAAAGGTCCTCTTTAACTACCCCGAACTGTAAGCAAAACACGCACAAGCCTTAATGGTTAATTATACAGTTAATAATATAAAGTAAAAAGTTCTGTACCAGGTGTAATTCATCTCCTTCCACCCACTGAGTCCAGCCACGTCCTTCCTTTTCACCTTTCTGCTCACACACCAGCTTGTCATCATCCCATCTGACCGTGGTCTAAAGACAAAGGATATTATAAAACAATGCAACAATATGTCACATAGATTTCTAGAAGTATAAAAATAAATCTGTATAATACGGCTACACTGCTAAACATGGCTCATATAGGCTCCTGCTATCATCAGGACTCTACTGACATCATACAACAGAATAGTTGAATACTTCAATGTTTAATTGTCTATGGCTCATTCACTTAAATTGAAAGCATATGGGCTGCTGCATAATTCATACAAATGTTGACTGCAAATTCAAACTACAGAAAGGGGTGAACCCAAGTAGTCTTTCCATATAGATATTGACTTGGTCCGATCACTTATCACATGGGAATTATAATACTGGTGTGTTTTGTAGCAGTGGGGCCATAGGGACATTTCGGTCATCTGTGCCCGGTTGTTACACCCCTGCCAGTGACATCTATGTAGGATCTACTTTTATGACTAGTGACGTTGAAGGATGAAGTGATCATACAGTTAAGCTACATGCAAAGAATGAAGTAAAGTAGCAGAACTAATCTCCTTGTGCACGGACAGAAGCAGCTTAGCAACAGAATTAACAAGAACACGCTGAAGGTTTTATATTATTATACAAGATCAATACAATAGCTGAATATTTGGTAATCCATCTGTTTTCATTAAAGAGCCTCTGTCAGCATGATCAACCATGTTAAACCAGTCATACTGCCTGGTAGGGTTGTTCTTGTTGGTTAAAACAACACCTTTCTTTTGTCTGCATTTTTATTCAGATGCAAATAAGCAAAGTGGAGCAGAGGTGGGGCTGAATCCTTGGAGAACTGCTTTTGTAACACCCCATGTGCTCTGCACACTGCTCCCTCCCCTTGATTGACATGACTAGACATCAGCAGGCTGAGGGCAGAGTTGTGCCCTAGAGCTGTGTCCTAGCATGTACTGTACATATCATATACATTACTTACTTTAGCCCTATGTCTGCTATTCATCAAAAATGACAGAAATTTTTGCAAAAAAATGACATTTTTCACTTTCTGTTGTAAATTTATTTAAAAAAAAACTACATTTCTATATAAATTTTACGCAAAATTTATTGTTCTACATGTCTTTGATAAAAAAAAATGCAAGAAGTGTATATTTATTGGTTTGGGTCAAAGTTATAGTGTTTACAAACTATGGTGCAAAAAAGTGAATTTCCGCATTTTGACTTTCTGAGCACCTGTCATGTTTCCTGAGGCACTACAATGCCCAGACAGTACAAACACCCCACAAATGACCCCATTTCTGAAAGTAGACACCCTAAGGTATTCGCTGATGGGCATAGTGAGTTCATGGAAGTTTTTATTTTTTGTCACAAGTTAGCGGAAATGGATTTTTTTTCAAAAAATTTCATTTTCCGCTAACTTGTGACAAAAAATAAAAACTTCCATAAACTCACTATGCCCATCAGCGAATACCATAGGGTGTCTACTTTCCGAAATGGGGTCACTTATGGGGTATTTATACTGCCCTGGCATTTTAGGGGCTCCTAAAGCATGAGAAGAAGTCTGCAATCCAAATGCGTAAAAATGCCCTGTGAAATCCTAAAGGTACTCAATGGAATTAGGGCCCCTTTGCGCATCTTGGCTGCAAAAAAGTGGAACACATCTGGTATCGCCGTACTCAGGAGAAGTAGGGCAATGTGTTTTGGGGTGTATTTCTACACATACCCATACTGTGTGTGAAAAATATCTCTGTAAATGACAACTTTTTCCATTTTTTTATACAAAGTTGTCAATTTACAGATATTTTTCTCTCATCCAGCGCAATGCTTCAGTGCTGCAGCGTTTTCATCGGTTGGTCCAGCTGGAAAATAAAGGGTGGTTAGTAAAAAAAAAAAAATAAAAAATAAACACTACCTGTTTAATTTTTTTTTTTTTACTCTTTATTTTCCTTGCAGAAACCTCTCCTCTCCCATAGGACAATGTGTAAAGTGTAAATCACACAGAGATGGTGCGAAGTACATTATGCACTTTATCCCAAGTGAAAGGAGACGTTTCTAGCGTTTCACATAGCTGCAGTAGCGCACTAGCACCCCTGTGTGTTAGGGTCTCTCAAAACCTAGTATCCTAAGAGACCCTAGATCCTGATTGTAAAAACTACCTGTGTCCTGCGGTCCCTACGTCCCTAAGTGTACCTGAGTGTGGTACTTCCGGAAACACTCCCCTAGGCATAGGGCAGGGTGGTCAGGACAGTCAGAACAGAAATAGTGGGTGTCACTCCTTATTCCACTCCTGCTACAGACACGACATTTTTTTCGGGGTGGCGGTTGGGTTGAGATACCATCAACGACATTGGGGAAGTGGGTATAGCCTGTGGCCCTTTCACAGAGCTTATACAAATTTGACCCCATACCGGGCGCTCTTGCTTGGGAAGTATTGTTTGAAGCCAAGGCGCCCAGTGAAATGCATCAGGGACTCGTCTACGCAGATGTTTAGTGCAGGGGTACACAAATCTGCAAATTTGGTGTTGAAGTGGTCTATAAGGGGCTGAATTTTGTGGAGCCAGTCAAAAGCTGGGTGGCCTCTGGGACGAGAGGTGGTGTTGTCACTAAAGTGCAGAAAACGCAGGATGGTCTCAAATCGTGTCCTGGACATGGCAGCAGAGTACATGGGCATGTGATGAATTGGGTTCGTGGACCAATATGACCGCAATTCATGCTTTTTGTTAGGCCTATGTTGAGGAGAAGGCCCAGAAAAGTTTTAAATTCGGAAATTTGGACTGGTTACCACCAGAAAGGCTGGGCATAGAAGCTTCCCGGGTTGGCGGTTATAAATTGAGTGGCATAAAGTTTGTTTCTGCCACGACTAGGTCAAAGAGCTCCGCAGTGAAGAACAGCTCAAAAAACCCCAGTGCCGATCCGATCTGAGCTGTCTCCACCCGAACTCCTGACTGGGCGGTGAAAGGGGGAACTACTGGTGCGGCTGAAGATGGGGGCTGCCAATCAGGGTTGGCCAGCACCTCAGGGATTCTAGGGGCTCTACGGGCCTGTCTGCACGGTGGCTGCGACGGGGGAACTACTGCATGTTCCACCGTACCAGCTTCAACTGCCCTTCTGGTGCTCGCCACTTCATTAGCTACGCTAATCAGCGAATCAGTGACTGCAGTGCGATCGGCTGGGCACTAACCTAAGCCAACTACCTACCAAAGGGGCCTAAACTAACCTAAACCTAGCAGTCAATACTGGTGGAAAAAAAAAGTGACAGTTTACACTGATCACTTTTTTCCCTTTCACTAGTGATTGACAGGTGATTGATATGGGGTGATCAAGGGGTTAATTGGGGTGATGGGGAGTGATCTGGGGCTAAATATGTGGTGATTGGTGTACTCACTGTGACATGTGCTCTGTGCTGGGTCCAACCGATGAAAAGGACCCAGCACAGAGCACAGAAGCCATTTAATGCATTATATTTATAAATATAATGCATTATATGGCTTGTGATTCGTTTTTTTAAAAGTCACCAGCCTGCCAGCGCTGATCATTGACTGGCAGGCTGGTGACGAACTTCTCCTAAACCTGCCCTGCTATTCAGGCGCACAGATCGTGTCATCTCGCCTCTCGCGAGATGACGCGCCCGCGCGTCAACGAGGAGTAACTGGGCCGCCGAGATCACGCGATCCTGCGTGTGGTGGTCCAGAGCAGGTTAATTCACAGGCACGATATATGATTATAAACAACATCTGCATGGAGTTTGTATGGTCTCCCCGTGTTTGCGTGGGTTTCCTCTGCATACTCCAGTTTCCTCCCACACTTCAAAGACATATTGATAGGAAAACCTAGATTGTGAGCCCCATTGGAGGTAGCTCGATGCTAATGTCTGTAAAGCGCTGCGAAATACAGTAGTGCTATATAAGTTCATAAAATAAGCAAACCAATAAAGACACCAGTTTTCTGCATTAACTCTAAAAGTATAGAAAATAATAAATCAGCCTTGTATGTAGATGTCAAAGGTTTAAATAACCAGAGACTTCTAAATATTGTCTACAGTTATTTTTTTCCTCCCTCATTTAAACCATAATAAAAGGCTATAGCCTTACTATGTTGAGAATAGGGGTTTTCCATATTTAGAAAGCCAATACATATTACTGTTGTCTTTATAATCATATCTTGTGCCTGTAAGTTAACTAGTAATATGTGTTAGCTTTCTAAGCATAGAAAACTTCTATTCTTAACATGTTAAGGCTATAAGTATTGTAAATGATATGTACATGCTAGGACATAGTTCCGCCCTTAGCATGTCGGTGCCTAATGACGTCAATCAAGTGGAGGGGGCAAACGTGCAGAGCATTACAAAAGCAGTGCTCCAATGATTCACTATTATCCTAGGTACACACCTAAGCGTTTTTCAGCGCGTTCAAACGCGCTGTAAAACGCACAACATGTGGAAAGCCATGCTTCCCTATGGGCATGGTTCACATTTGGGCGTTTTACAGCGCGTTTGAACGTGCTGAAAAACGCCAAACGCTGTCGCTTCAGCATGAGCTTCTTTTGGGAGTTTTAACGCACTATGGACCATGCTGAAATAGGGGAGAATCACTGAATCGCGCGTATGATGCGCGTTTCTTAGTTACAAAAACGTGCATCCAAAAACGCACGTAAAACGCGCGATTCAGAAACGCTTAGGTGTGTTCCCAGCCTTAGAGTGGAGAGCCACTGCAAACAACAGCTACCACACTGGTGGACTTGAGTGCAACCGTGTATTACATGGTTGCACACATATTCAATGAGCGCTAGGTAATACCACATTTGCAGCTGTCTACATATTACTCCAATGATAACAGCTGAATACAGGGGACTCTTGATAATAATGGACCCTCTTTTGGGAAACGGAATGTCCAGATAGAATACATACATCACATCCATTTAGAAGCCTGTATAGGTGGACATGTTCCAGCCAACACTGTCTTGTCTGCATCGCCAAAGCAGCAGCCCACCAGACCAGCAAGTGGACACTGTAGATAATTTAGTATAAGAACGTGTCGACATATGTTCTGTATTAAGCTTTAATTTCAATCATATATATCCAAATTTGTAGAACTCCTTTTCACGCTATGTGTTTTTTATGAAATGGTTAAAAGAAGTACCCATGCAGTTAAAAAAAAAATAATCATCCTAGCCTAATATAGTAATGAGAACATACACACACACACACACACACACACACACACCCATATTCATAAAAATAATCTTTAAATAGTGGCACCATATTGCACAGCACTACTATTCAGTGGGATCATGTACAAATCAAAAGACATTATAAAATTACATAGTTCTTCTCAAAGGGGGGAGGGGGGGGAGGGATGGTGTTTCTACATTTTTTGTATGTTACGAAAACTTCTTTAATAAAAACTATCTGATAAAAAAAAAAAAAAAATTACATGGTAATAAACAAATAATGCACTAGGAGTGAGGGCCCTGCTCGGAAGAGCTTACAATCTATGAGGGAATAGGGGTGACACAAAAAGTAAAGGTGGTTGTTTTACAAAGTGGTCCAGCTGCCTAAGTACAGCCAGGCTCGAACTGGCCCACAGGGGTACAGGGAAATCCCTTGGTGGGCCCCTGAGCAAGGTGGGCCCCTAGTCTCCCACCCCCTGCACAAGTGGCACATAACACAGTAGACTTACTGCACTACATACATATATTCAATGTACAGCACCTCAACCAGCCTATTTTCACATTAAAAACTTGTTAGATTATTTATTATATTTGGATGTATCCGTACGGTGGGCCCCCAAAATAAAATTTTACTGGTGGGCCCTAGGCACCCCAGTCCGACACTGAGTACAGCCAACTAGATTTGTGCAGGACGAGCTGCATGAACTAGGTCAAAAAATGTTTTTTAGTAGTAGGGTTAGAACAGAATACAGAAAGAGAGCTTAAATATTGTCGTTAGGCGAGTAATGACAGCCGGGGAGAGGGACTGGAGAATGAGTGAGGGAAAAGGATCACTGCTGCAGATCATGGATCAAGAAGAAAAAGAAGCCTGCAGACTTTTTCCATTATAGGTTCAAATGAGCAAAGAGAACACGAAGTGTGAGAAGGAGGAGGATTGAGGCTGGTTGGGGACTGGGAGATTATTTCCTGTCAGATGTTATGAAACTTATCTCTAAAGTAAGTGACCAGGTCTTCATCTCAGAGGTCAGTGATGGGCATGTGCATTTTAGGGCTTGGAGTGGAAAGTATCAAAAAGTCGTTCTGGTTATTTGAGTGTGAGAAGTTGAGAGAGTTGAAGTAGTTCTGCTTTGCAATGTAGAAAGCCAAGTTGTAGGTTTTAAGCATAAATTTATAATAGAGGAAATCTAAGGGTATTCATGATTTTCTCCATAAGCATTTGGCACACCTAGAGCACCTCTGAATAAAATGTGTTTTAGGTGTGTGCCAGGGTGGCTGTGTTCCATGTCGGGAAGGTTTGAGCTGCTTCATTCATGGTGCTTTTGAGGGAATGGTTGTAATGATGGGCAGCTAGATCTGGACAAAAGAGCGAAAAGATTGGTGTGAGACATAACCGTAGAGTGTCGATAAGTTGCTAGGAGTTAATGGTGTGTAAGTTTCTGTATGTTGGAAAAGTAGGAATGTCATGAGAAGAGTGAGAGGTCTTCATAGTAAAGAGGATCGTGGTCAGAAAGCGGGAAGGGAAAGTCAGATATTGAGCAGAGAAGCAAGAAGACTAGATCAAGTGAATTGCCATCTTTGTGTGTGGCAGAGCAAGTGAATTTTGAGAGGCCGAGAGGGGAGGTTATAAAAAGAAAGTGAGAGGCTGATGGGAAAATCATCAATGGGAATGTTAAATTCAACTATGATAAGAGCTGGTAATTCAGTTAATAGAAAGTGGGGAAGCCAGGCAGCAAAGTGATCCAGGAACTGGTGGGGCGAATTTGGGGGTGATAGACAACAAATACTCACAGGGGAAGTGGGTGGGGGAGTCTGATGGTGTGAATCTCAAAAGAAGTAAATGTTAGAGGGTACAGAGGGAATGACTTGAAACATGCACTGTTGAGAAAGTAGTATGCCTTCTCCTCCACCATGCCTGTTATCAGGTCTGGGGATATGGGAAAAGTGGAGCCCATCATAGGATAGAGTGGTAGGGAGAGTGGTGTCAGAAGGTTGAAGCCAATTTTCTGTGAGGGACAGAAAGTTAAGAGATTTTGAAAAAAAAAAAAATCATGGATTGTAGAGAGTGGTAAAATGTTGCCTGTAGGTAGTAGCAGGGGAATATAAAGACTTAACAGATGGTTGAGTGATTTGTAGGTTATTTTTTATGCTGCACCATGGAGGAAGATTGGTTAGTGATGCATGAGGGTAAAAAGTATGTGTATTTAACATGGTTGAGGGAAGAAGAGAGGGACTCATGTGGATAGAAGGAACAAAGGGTGGAAGTTGTTGGTGATTTTGACGTTAAACAGCAGCAACAACGAGAAAAGAAGCGGTGAACACAGTGAAAAAATACTGTAACATACCTGATCTGTGTGCAACTTTCTTCATGTAGCTCACATACTGTAGCATCCCTGTCATCCCTGTCTAATTGCCATGTGTAACTGGCAGGCGCTAAAGCAATATGATGTTTTGGCAAAGATAGTGCTTTGACTTGTGCTTGACCCCAGCAAATGCTTCCTCTTAGGGCACGTCCATATGTATTTTGCGGTCCGCAAAATACGGATGACATCCGTGTGCATTCTGTATTTTGCGAAATGGAACAGCTGGTAAAAGAGCAATTCTACCATAGTCCATAATGTGGACAATAATAGGACATGTTCTATTTTTTTTATAAGCATTGCGTTTTTGAGGCCCCATTGAAGTGAAAAAACAAAAACAAAAACGGAACAGACATGGAAACAATATATGTTCGCGTGCATAAACCCTTAGACTAAGTATTCATTTATAGAACGTGATCATAGAACTAGGGGTAATGTATATATCTATATATACACACACGCACACATATCCACCCCCCTCCCATCAAGAACATTAAAATTGCAGCACCATGAAGGACAGGCTGTAAGGTTATGATTATGAGAATCAAGGAAGTTGCAAGTGCCGCTCAGATGTGCAGAAGATGTAGCATGTGCAATAGCTTAAAAGCCAGACTGAAAACAAAGTTTTTTAGCCACATGAAACTTCAAAAATTTAGATCAAGTTGTGTGGGATGATTGTGCGATGACACTTCTAAGTCATGGTGCCAGTTATCACCACTTGGTCACAAACTTAGAGGGACCGAATCCTTGAACTGAGAGACCTTGGTTTATCACTCCAGCAGATCACTTTGCACTTAGACCGAAATGTCACTGCTGTTTAACGTTGCGTGTCCCGGTGATTGGTAGAATGACAACGAACTGGAATGACAGCAAGTGGTGCACAGAGGCAAACCTCTGCATGGATGGATCATCTGGTTAGAGGAATGGCATGTAGTGATCATTCTGTACTGCAAGTGAAATCGGACATCACATCCCAAGCCTAGGGTGGAAAACGGTATCTACACAAACCATCAGAAGGTGTTTGCACGACACTGGGCTACGAGTCAGACGTCTACCTACAGGTCCTTCATTGACCTCATGACAGCACTGTCAAAGGCTATCATGATGGACAGCAATGGAGGCTGGAATTGAGGTCTATCCTCTTCAGTGATAAGCCCAGCTTTTGTTTGGATACAATGCTAGCTGGAGATTGCTCTGCAGACCACATGGGTGATGCCATAAAGAGGCCTTCACAAAGGAACGTTACACCTGTCCAATTCACGGGATTATGGTGTGGGGTGGATTCATGTAAGGTACCTCTCTAATCTTCATTTCAGGTACACTACTGCATTACATTGATTTGGTACGGGCATTTCTCCAAAGTGCCATTTTTCAACAGGAGAGCAGAGCACCAGTCCACATGTTGCTTGTTCTACCTTGTTCTACTGTGAGCAGCCTGTGTAGTCTAAATTTCTACCATGGCCTGCAACATTCAGGGGTGGACTGGCCATAAATCCTACTGGGAAATTTCCTGATAGGCCAATGCTCATGGGGCTGCCTAAGCCCTCTTCATGGCTTCTGGATAGGTACATAATGATCTGATGCTCTCAGCATTAATGCTAGGAGCATCAGGTACTTACAATATGCACCTGGACAGTGGCTGCAGGAGCCCTCCTGAATTCAACGGTATCACCGTCCTCAGTATGGTAATACAACAGTATTTTATGCTGCACTGTGGTATTTGGTTTTGGTTGGAAGGTATTTTGTGCTGCATTATGGTGGCCCCTCCTAGTTCTTTTGTCCCTGCCTGCATTTAGCTAGTGTTGGCCCTGCTTACTTGTGTTACCCCTGCTTACTTGTGCTGCCCCACCTTCTGTCAATTTGGACTTGCTTACAACATGGGGCCACTTTAAGTTCCCAGTCCACCCCTGTCAACGTCTCCAAACTTGTCTCCCATCAAGAATAGCTGGGTCATCATTGATCACCAATTGCAAACGGAGCTGCCAACAACGGATCTTGATGATTTGCATTCCCAAGTGCATTCAGCATGGCAGAACATTTCTCAGATGACCATTAGAGCCTGTGGTGCTCATACTCAATACAGAATAAATTGAGATTTATGATTTCATTGAAAGAGTTATCCCATGATGTAATCATGTAATGTAATAAAATCTAAATCTGACACTATACAGTACATGATAATCTCTTTCTAACAAAGCTAGAACCAGCCCTGTACCTCATGTGGATCTAAAGATCTCCCCATTCATTTGCACTGCTAGATTTATTTCAAGCTGGCAGCTCTCCCTAGAACAGCTCTGGGGGCATATCCTTTCAGCTGCAGCTCTCTCTCTCTGTCACAGCTCAGGGAGTGTGTCCTTTCTGCCTCAGATTTCTCCCTGTAGCTGTCACAGTTTCTAACGCTTGTTCTGGCTGGTGCTGGAACTGAGAATGTGCGTCCACCTCAGTGATGTTACCAAGATGGACAGAGAAATGAGAAAAAGAACAAACAGCAGGTGGTGCCATACAGATAGATTTCAGTAAATAGCTCACTTGCTATACTACATTTTTAAATGACATGCAATTAATTACCTATTCAGATCCAGATGCTCGTTTGAAAAATGTAGAATATTTTTCATGGAACAACTCCTTTAAATTTTCACAACAAAAGAGCAGATATATTAAGAAATAAGCGTAACATATAAATGTAATCAGGCTGGAACAATGCCCTGATAAAGGCAGTAACGTACAGTAAATTAAACAAACAGTGCAAAAAATATTAAATGGGCGTGCCAATGTAGTAACTCAGGGAATTAACTAGTGCAAGGTACTCCCAGTGTGGCTTACAGTATAGTATTACTGCGCTTACAGAGCAGAGACCACATATTTCGGCATACTCCTGAGATCTTACACAGTCCGATTATCTCACCCTGGTAATTAACTTTGTCCTTTCCCCTCTGTCGTACGTGGAGTGACCTTTGGAAAGTTAACTCAAGTACTAAAATACCATGTCAGGGATGACAAGTGACTCATCTGGGAGCACTTACAGAGCTGCCCAGAACAAATGTACATTAAGGGAGGAGGGGGCTTGAAAAATACTAATGTGTCCAATTTTTTGTGTATTTATTAGGTGTATTGTTGCTTTTAGTAATCATTTTTTCAAGGCTACAATTGACATTTACCTTCCTTATTATTTAAGACTTGAGGAGATTATAAGGATTTCCAATTTTGCACTACACATTGGAGAGAGGCTGTTAAAATATGACAGACAACAGTCCTTTGGGGGACTGAGTACCTGTCAATATCAAGTCTTAGGGTACTTTCACACTAGCGGCAAGGAGCCCCGGCAGGCTATTCCGGCGGGTGAACAGCCTGCCAGATCTGTGCTGGCGCTAGTGCACGCGTGGAGCCGGAGGTCCGCTCTGGCCCCATTGACTATAACAGGGGCTGGCCGGAGTTCCGGTGGCAGCACGGCAAACATGCCGAGAGGCGGCTGAAATAAGATTACGACATGTAGTTTTATGCATGTTTGCTGGAACAGCTTGCCGGAGCTCCTTGCCGCTAGTGTGAAACTACAGGGTTAAATAGTAGATTGACGTTAAGTGAAGAGTAGATTAGAAGGCAGTTTCATCGAGGTACTTCTCATTATTAGACAGTTAGATCAGGTCGTGATGTACATTGTTTCCTTTGCATAAGGGACCTACATAGGTTTTCTAAGTTCTCTCTAGTTACCTATCCTTTTATTTATTTCATCTCTAGCCTCATCTACTAGTTTATTTTTTCTTCTACACTTTAAATACAGTACACAATACTTTTTGGCCACACAAAGCAGGCTCCACGCACCAGCTAGAAGGTTGCTTCATTGAAACACAATAAATAATAGGATGATGCTTTACATAAAATAACATTATCTGAATAATTGTATTATATTGGAATTTATATTCTCCTTTGATTGCCTGTCTGTAATCGTATTCTGCTTGACACTGTAACAAATCAAACTGTAATGTACTTTCTTTAACAGTTTGAAATGAAAAACTCAATAAAAACTATTGAAACAGAAAAATATGAATGTAGTAGAGGCAAATTTGTCATTTCCCTATTTATTTTGAGGACTTGTTTAGAGATGAGCCAAGTTTTGAAAAATTCGATTCGGTAGCTTCACTGAAGTTCCACAAGATATTTAATTTGTTCCCAGTTAATTTGTTAGGAATCGCTATAAATCTGGTATACTCAGCCCAATCTGCCTAATCATATTCCATATTCCTCCCATGTTACACTTGCATTTAATACTAACGCACACTAAGAATGTTTGTGCGCTGCACAGTGATGCACATGGCGATACACTCTCCCTGTAGTCTCCCTGGACTCTCCCTCTTCAATATTGTTCTTGAAAACTGTTTACAGCAACACTGTCCCTAGAGAATCAGCACTTGCCACATTTCTCCCTATGGTCAGCTCACAGGACAATGGCGGAGACTATGCTGGATATGGGTTTTATACGGCTGTGACTTCACACGGGATGGCTATCTGCAGATTGGCTGGCTGGGTGGCATTATGGGTTATGCGCGTTCTTGGGCTTGTCTAACACGTGCAGCCACCATTTTAGTTAAACGGATTCATTACCATGAAACGCGAGGAAATTTAGGATTCGTTTAGAATTAAAGTTTTCCTAAACTTTGGACCGAATTCCACTTCGAATGCTTCGCTCAATACTAGATTTGATATTGTAACCATATTGAAAAACATCAGCAGCAGAGGGGGTTACAGTGTATCTAAGGTAAGCAATCCTCTTAAAGGGAGTCTGTCACCTACTCTGAGCATTTTAGACCGCTCAGATCGTATTATAGACCCCCCCCCTATCAAAATAGTACCTCTCCAGTGTCTGTACCACGGAGAGATCCTGGAAAAAGTGCTTTATACAGTTATGTAAATTAGCTGTCGGAAGTGCCCAAGGGCAGGGTTACAGCTGCAATTGCCCAGGCACCTCAGCTATGTGCCCAGATAACCGTTCCTCTTACAGTCTCCTTGGCCAATCCTCCTCTTTTACTTTGTTCTCCTCCTCTGGCTTGGAGATCTCGCATGAGTGCCAGTCACCGCCGGGCCTTCACATGCACACTGTTAAGATCAGTGCCTCTGCTCTTAGTGGGCATACGCGGGCCCGGCGGTGGCCAATGTTTGTACAAGATCTCCAAGCCAGAGGAAGAGAACACAGTAGAACACATAACTTTATAAAGTACTTTTTTCAGGATCTCTACGTGGGACAGACACTAGCAAGATACTATTTTAATGGGAGGCAAACATTCTTTAATGTGATCTGAGCTGTCTAAAAGACTCCCTTTAGACTGCCTGAACTACATTTTAGGCTCAGTTTACATGGCGTATAGCCTTTTGTGCAGATACCAGGAAAGTCCATCACTGTATAAACCAACGTATGTCGCTGTGACATGTCGTCCATAGGATCACTGTGAAACATAATATAGACAGCGGGGTGTCTTTCAAAATCATGTCAAATCAACTGAATTTACCACAGGTGGACTCCAGTAAAGGCGAGGAAACATCTCAAAGATGATCAAGAGAAATGGGAGGCCTCCAGAGCTAAATTTCAAGTGTCATAGTAATGGGTCTGAAAAGTGGAGCTGAGCCTACCACATATAATACTTCTCACGACGCTGAAGTAACTGAAAATGACAGAGGAAGGTTGAGGACCAGTGGGAGCATGCTAACTAAGCGTCGTGTCAGAGGAACCCACCGACTCTTGGCTGGGGTGTCTGATGTCACTTGTGACGAAGTTAAAGACCAAGTCAACCATTGAAGCTGCCACCCCCCCGCCTTCCCCTGCTGCCTGCGAAAAAAATTTTGGCCACTGCCCGTTCCCTTTGAAAGGCATGATGTGACTTGTCTGTCTGACATACTGTATAACAAAATAGTTAAATTAAAATACCCCCCAAAAAAGGCTGTAGTTACTTTTCCGCTACATGGCAATTAAGTGGTATTCTTTTTCCTATAACTAAAAACTCCAAAAAAGAAAATATAATAATCACAATTCACAGCAGAACGGCTAATGGGACGTACGTATATTTCCTTTTAATACACCATGTAAATAGATGCAGCACAATGTAACTTCACTGCTGAACGGCAATTAAGACATATATTTTTTCTATTAATACACCCCCCAAAAAAGTTAAACAATGTAAGATCAACACAGAACAGGTAATAAGACGTACTTATCTTTCCAATTAATACATCCCATAAATGGCTGTATTACACAAAACTTGCACCCCAATCACAAGCAAGGTTTGATGAAATTAGTGTGGTATCATAAAGTGCAAACAACCTAAAAGCTGAAGTATTAACACCAATTTGGATTCCCACTTAGTGCAGCAAGGTATAATAGAATCGTTCCTGTTACCCAGGCTATACACTCCCCTATTGCATCCTGTTTTCCTTTTACAGTGTAGATAATGCCTCCATATGCTTTCCCTACACCTTAAATAATCTTTCCCTGCACTTGTAAATCGTTTTTTTTAGGACAATAAAGTCTTTCCTAGGACTGTCCCTAGCGCCTGCTGATGTCTCTCCCTGCACTAAGCACACTGGAAAATGGCAGAGGCTATTTATAGGGCTGTGACATCACAGGGCTGTCTGGCTGATGATTGGCTGCATGCATGGCATTGTGGGTGATCCCTTGTTTCCGGAGTTCTTTGCTCCATGTCCTAACACATGCAGCAGCCATTTTAAAATGAAATTCGTTACCACGAAGGGTGAGGACATTCGGCTTTAGTGCAAATCAAATTTTTCCTGAAATTTGGGTGGAATTTCACTTTGTCAACTTTGATTCGCTCATCTCTAGTATTGAGTGCCGATTGATGGGGGAAAAGTTGAATATTTTTTTATTTTAGCACAAAATAAAATGTGAAAAAAGTGAAAGGATCTGAATACTTTCCAAATGCACTATATACTTTTTTTTTTTTTTAATTAACTGGGGTTTGCTAAAAGATACTATTGATTGCATCCGCTAAGAGTTAAGTAGTCAGCATGACCTTCACAAGGAGAGATAACTTGACCTGAGGTGAACAAACTAAAAGGAAGTGGGTGTTTATAATAGAGTGGTAGGAGGCAGCGCACTGTTCACTGCAGAGGACATCCAGATGTTCTCAGCACATACATCACTACTGGCGTGCTTTTATCATTGAGAATGACTGCAGAGCCCACAGTAATGACAAATAATGACTACAAAACATTCTTCTGCAGCATTCAGTTATTATCATTTATCATAATTATTATAATTTACCTACCCTTAAGAGCAACCTCACATTACACTCCCATATTGTACCCTAGATTCATAAACAATAAAGTAAGCCATTGTGCATATCAAAAATAATGAATTAAAACCCAAAAGAAGTGCACAGATTTTCATCCTCCTCTTCACGGTCAGAATTTTCTTTAAAAAAAAAAAAACACATAGAAAGCTATGGCTAAAACTATTTCCAATAGCCATTTTGATTCCCCAAAGTCATTTTTTTTATCCTCCTCAAAGGGATACTGGCAGCTCAGAGGGGTTAGACCATTATAAGAAAAATTTTACAATATGATTTAAAGGGCTTGTCCCATGAAAACTATTCTACATTTTTCAAAGCATCACCTGGATTTGAATACTTTTGTAATCTCATGTTAATAAAAATTTAGCATAGCCACTGATAAAATAAATATAAATCTATCTGTATAGCGCCACCTGCTGTTTGTGATTTCCATTCAATCCCTGTTCACTTAGCTGAGAGGGTCACACATGCTCAGTTTTGTCCTTCAACTGCATCTGCTGTTAGAGGAAGTGACAGTTACAAGGAGAGAGCTGCAGCAGAAAGGACATATCCTCTGTGCTGTGATAGGGAGAGAGCTGCAGCAGAAAGGACATATCCTCTGTGCTGTGACAAGGAGAGAGCTGCAGAAGAAAGGAAGCACCCCCTGAGTTGCCAACCTGAAATAAATCTAACAGAATAATTGGAGCAATGGATGGGAGATCTCAGAATCCATGTGAGGTACAGGACTGGGTGTAATTTGTCAGAAAGATTGTCAAAGTATAAGATGCCTGGTTATCATTTTTGCCACTCATCATAGCATAAACCCTTTAAGATTAATAAAGGGTTTAAGTAATGCTGAGCTCTGCTGATCATCAGAATCTCTTGATTGCTTTTCAGATCTACCTGAAGTGAGGTGAAAAAAAAAAAAAATGCCTTATACGCCACCTTTAAATGAGAAAACACAGAATTTACCCATGTGTATCCAGTAAAAAAAAAAGTCCAAAAATACACTTAATACAAAAAGATAAATATATAGAATTTTGACTTATTTGTTCATTCAAAGACCACTTATTAGTCCATTTGCTGCTCTATCATCTAAAATCTGTTGTGCGAAGACTAACAGCATGAGACATAGCACTGCTGAACTAAAGACTACAGCACACTAATAAGGAGGGTGAAACGCGCTACCCTATTCAGTTGCAATATATGCTCCAAGTGATACCATATATAACAATTGCAATAGTGGAATATATACATTGTGCAACATCTACTTTGAAAGCTGATAATACTATAATGTCGCCAATGGTGTAGAACAGAAAAGGATAAATAACTGTTACATTCATCAGCTAAAGGATTGCTTTAATCTCATATAATGACTAATGTTTCTAACTAGCCGACACATGTGTGAGCTCCGCAATTCGGCATCTTAAAGGTACAGTGACTGCATGCATTAGATTTTATTTTTAGGTCTGATTTGATTTAATAAATTATTAATAGGGGAGAGCCACTTAGTTTACTATTTAATAGGCTGCTAGTGGGTATATAGCGGACTGTGCCTGATACTGGTGTTTTTGAATATAGCCTTTGGTCATAGTCCAAGGCTTGGAAGGCTATAGCAACCTTAATTCCAGCATGGCCTATATACATTTTCCTTCAAACTACTAGCCAGCAAGCAGAGACTATTCAGAGCCAGATCTTTGACGGTGTGTAGGATAGAAGGACATATGAAAGAACAGCTCTTGTGTGATGGTGCAAAGTTCATGAAATTGCCTTCCAGCAGAGGTGGTATAAGGGAACACAGAACTAATCTTCTCAATAAGGCACCCTTTGTTATAGAAATGGGCTAATCTGGCCTTAATTCTTACCATGCATTTGCGATCATCTACTCCAGACAAATCCTCTTCAAACTCCTTTCCCACATCGAACTCCATGATGTAGTTTCTAAAAGTGCTCAGCGTTTTAATGACCATGTGCTCACCGTTCTGAACAATATCTTTGTCTGGTTTCAGCAGAGTGGCGATTTTCCGGATGGCGACATTGACGTCTGCATAGGGGAGAGGAGAGGAGAGATTTTATTGTCCTTCAAGACAAACCCTTAAAACCTGAGCGGATTGCTCTCAGGAATGTTCTTCCATGTTCTTAATCTACGGCGTATATAAAGCTGAAATGAACATTCTAGTTTAATTATTTGATGTAATCCAAAGCATACAATTAATTGCGAAGGAAGTTTAGGGCCAGTAACTGTAGGATTAGCATTACTGTGGCCTTTATAGGCTTGTACATAGAGAAGAGCCATCATATCTCAATGTTTAAAGTGCCGTTCCCACACCCCACAAATTATGAGCCACCATCCCTGGACTCCTTGTGATGTCTAGGTAGAGGGAGGGCTCAGCATAACCTTATTTGACCCACATGGAAGAAGTGATAGAGCTAACTAGACCATAGGTCTCCACAAGCTATAAGTTAATAATTGCAATGTTTTTCAGAACAATATCAGCAGAATCACAATAAGTGGGCAATGACTAGGTAGAATATTTTTGTCTGAGCCCTAGACTTTGAATTAAAGCGCAGTGTGCATGCTCGACCGCCTCTCCAATAACACTCCTTCTGTGGTCTTTTGTCTGGAACTGGGGAGTGGAGTCATTCTGATGATCAGTGAGAGGCTTAGTGGTCAATTAAGGGTCCAGTGGTTGGACACTGTATAGGTAAACAATGATTTAGATCAGAATGCTCTAACATCCATCGTAGGGGGTCTGTGTGTGGGTGGGGGTTTGTGGATATAGCATTTTGGGACTTTGCTAATACATTAGACTCATTCCTTCATAGGCACCTACTGGGTAAAATAAGGTCTATAGGCTTAAAAATGATATCTTGTAATTGGATTTAAGACTGGCTGAAGGACCGTGTCCAGAGAGTTGGGGTGAATGATTCCTATTCTGAATTTTACCGGGTTATGAGTGGTGTACCCCAAGGTTCAGTGCTGGCTCCCCTATTTAAATGGATTATCCCACAAAAAATGTGCTCCAGTTTTCAAACCAGCATCAGGATCTGAATACTTTTGTAGTTGTAAGTAATTAACTGAGCTAGTCAATTATATCTATCTGTATAGCGCCACCTCCTGTTTTTTTCAAATTTCTCTGCACACCTGAACTGCCTCCTGAGCTGTGGTAGGGAGAGAACTGCAGCAGAAAGGACACCCTGCCTGACAAAGGACACGTCTCCATAGCTGCCATTAAAATAAATCTAGCAGAACAATTGGAGCAATGAAAGGGAAGATCTCTGGATCCATGTGAGGTACAGGGCTGGTTCTAGCTTTGTTAGAAAGAAATGGTCATGTACCGTATGATGTCTGATTTTCATTTTTTACATTGATCATGGGATAATCCTTTTAGCTTATTTATTATATCGAGTATAGGATTAATAGCACCATTTCTATTTTTGCAGATGACACTAAGCCGTGGAGCACTGTGCAGTCTATGGAAGATGTCCAAAAACTATAAACTGACTTGGACTCTCTGAGTGTTTGGGCATCAACTTGGCAAATGAAGTTTAATGTGGATAAGTGATCATGCACACAAACGTATTTTTTTCCGTGTCACGTAAGTGACTGTGTGCATTCCGTGTCCGTATACCTGCAAAAAAATACATTGTCCTATTATTGTCTGCAATATGGACAAAGGCGGGACTGTTCTATTTGGGGCCAGCCTTTCCACAAAATGCTGAATGCACATGGCCAGTATCCATGTTTTCGGACCCGCAACTTACAGACCGTAAAACATCCAACGGTACAAATAATTTACATGCATCATATGTTCTAGGGGGAGTAACACTGGGATATTCACTACTTGTAGGGAAGGATTTGCGTGTACTGTAGATCACAGACTAAATAACGGCATGCAATGTCAATCAGCTGCCTCTAAAGCCAGCAGAATACTTGATTGTACTAAAAGAGGCATAGACTTGCAGGACAGGGATGTAATACTACCACTTTACAAAGCTTTGGTGCTGCCTTATCTGGAATATGCAGTTTAGTTTGGAGCACCAGGTTACAGAACCTACTGTATGTCCTGGAGCTGGAAAAAGTACAAAAAAAGAGCAACCAAACTGATAAGAACCATGGAGGGTCTTAGTTACAAGGAACACTAACGGAAGTACATTTATTTAGTCTTGCGAAGAGGCATCTAATGGCCCATACAAAAATATAATGAAAAGCTGTTCCATGTAAAATCCCCTCAAAAGACAAGGGCCCTGCCTCCGACTGGAGAAGAAAAAGTTCAGTCTAAAGAAGCGTCAAGGCTTCTTCGCCATAAGTGGTGGTCACAGCAGGAACAGGTGAAAGGCTTAGATGAATGAAACGCTTATGTTAAGGTCTGGTCACCACTTGGAATCAGAACATTTTTCCCATTAGGAATGATGATTAATGTCTTAGAGTTTTTATTCCCTTCTTCAACATTGATAAGGGAAACAAGATTTTGAAAACTTACTCTTCCCTTCATCCACAGTCAATCTACTGCATCATGTGCCACTTGTGCAAGAGACGGGGGATCAACATTGCTCAGGGGCTCACAAGCGGATTCACCTGTTCCCCTGTCCTAGCCTGACTGTGTGTGTGACAGGCTCCCTTCCCTCACCCTGTAGTGAGTAGAGAGGAAAGTAGAGCATGGCTTTGTGGATCAGCTCCTCCGTGCATAAACAATATATAAAATATATCAATATATCAAAAAGGGGTTGTATTAAAAGAGGCAAAACAAAATAAAGAAATATATAAAATACCAACTTTTTGAAGGTATAGATACATAGAGTGGCAACTTAATTTCCAAACCCCCCCCCAACCCCCCAGTATAGATCAGATATTTAATTACTGTGCAAACAGATGGTATTTATCCTTGTAGACTTGCATGTCCAACAAGAGGATAGTTAACAAAGGAAAGGGGGGGGGGGGGGGCTCGGTGGCCAGAAGATAGTTTAAGGTGGCCGACTATATCAGAAGAAGGGTCCACATAGATCTGGTGTCTGCGGTGATATCGCTATCCCCTTATTTTGTTTTGCCTCTTTTAATACAACAGCTTTTTAAATATATTTTTTATATATTTATTCAACTCTAAGGGCAATTATCTAAAATCTGGAGTCATTTTGATTTATGTTCTCCCACTAAGCCAAACATGTCCCCCGATGAGCCCTGAAATTAAATGGGTGAAACGCGTTGAGTCAGGGACAGTAGTATTAGGAATTATTTTACATCTTTTCAAAACACCATTATGTGATACTTGTGATGGATTCTACTTGAGGAGTTGACACATTATTTTTGGTGGATTATATTTCTGGAGGTATATATTCATCATTGCTTATTTTTTTGATACTGATTGTAGTCCATTTACTAATTTTGCTATATGCCAACTTATATTAGTTGGTTTCTCATCCCTTTATTAGGACCATCCTAGGGTGAATAGGAGGTTCCTGATATGGGATCGCCCCTATGGGAGTGGCCATGCCGTTTTGTAGGCAGGGTATCGATTATACAGTGAGACAGGGACAGTATCCCAGATACTAACCAGTCAACACCCTTTCCTATTCACTTCCCAAATTTTCATTATTTTTTTATACTTCTTGTCACATCATTTTTTCTTTTTATTTATTTACCTGTGGGTTATTTTAATATAATGAGATTAAAGAGGACCTTTCACCGGTCCAAAGTTTGTTAGTGAAAGGTATGTACATGCAGAGCGGCACCCAGGGATGTCCCTGCACTTACTTGTATCCCTGGGTGCCGCTCCTTTCGCCTGCTGTAGCCCCCGGTATCGGCGCACGTGCTGAGACTAATTTTGCCTTGGGCGGAGACATCCTCTTTTGCCCTGGGAGTCTCCTTCTCTGAGGCTGGAGCGCTGGGCAATCGCATCGCTCATCTCATATCCTGGGAGGTTGCGGTTCACAGCCTGGGCACAGAGCCCACGTTCGTGTGAACAAGCCCTAAGTTGTACTTTCCACCCCCCGATTTAATATTGCATAGGATGTAGTGAGAAGCAGGAAAAAAAAAATTCTAAATGGGGTGGAATTAGGGAAAAAAAAGCTAATGTATGATTTTTTTTTTATTGACAATGCTCGATGTGCGATAAAACTGACCAGTTACTTTCATTCTACAGGTCAGTACAAATCCAGCGAAGCCTTATATTTTTGGTTTTTCTTGCGTTTTGATACTAATAAAATAATGAAAACCTTGGACCAAAAAAATGTGTTATTTTTTCGTTACCATATTCTGACCTCTATAACAGAACTGTGTGAGCATTTTTTTTTGCGAGGCGATCTGTACTTTTCATTGACACCATTCTGGGGTATGTATGACTTTTTGATCACTTTTTCTTTAATTTTTGGGGAAATAAAGCGACCAAAAGTGGTCGTATGGCAAAATTATTTGCATATTTTTATAATATGGACATTTTTGCACGTGGAGATACCCATGATGTGTATTGGGTATTTTTATTTTCAAAAACTTTTGGGGTCATTTATCATACTGGTGTAAAGTTGAACTGGCTTAGTTTCTCATAGCAACCAATCAGATTCCATTTTTCATTTCTGACAGGTCCTTTGGAAAATGAAAAGGTGGAATCTGATTGGTTGCTATGGGTAACTAAGCTAGTTCTACTTTACACCAGTTTGATAAATGACCCATAGGGAATTATAACAAGCAATCATTAGACAGCTATTCTCCATACTCCAATGCAGAGTGTAGGCTCCCAGTTTATTTTACAGCCAGCAGGGGAGCTCTTACATCAAGAAGAGCGCTCGCCGCCGGCTTTTACAGTGTGCTTCTGCTGGCCTCGGCAGTCCAATGTGTGACCACAGCTCCCTAATGACTACGATATATCAGTGTCAGAAATAAATAGGTACCAGAGGTGGAACTTGCTACTGTCTTCATAATGGGGCCCCCAAAATGAAGGAGAATACACCATGCATGTGCTGTGTGCTCTCCATTCATCTCTATGGAAGTTCTGAACATTTTTGGAACAACAATGAATGTAGCATGCACCATGCAAGCAGAGCCGCCTTTCCACTCAGCTCTATAGGACTGCCAGAAATAGCCAAACTCTATTTTTGGTAGCAGTTAATGGAGGGTAGGGGGACTGCTCTCTGTTGACTCTGGGGGTCTTATTGTAATGCCGCAGGATTAACCCCAAGCCAGCAGAGGGAGCTGTGCGAGATGTATACAGCAACCTGGTGGAAGCCAGGACTCAGAGGAGAAAGGTAGCTGTGTGCTATGTAAGGCAGTGGAAGCTGAGCTGCTGCATGAGCAGGTTCCAGGGGCTGTGGCCCTCAGCCATAAAGCAGGCCCCAGACTTGGCTGAAAGCCGGAACAGGAGATTCCGAGGCTGGTTTACGGGGACAGAGGCCAGCAGGTGAACCGTGCAGTGCATCTGCCATAGCGAGACGCACATGCAGGCAGTAACCTTGAGCATAGCATTCCCCAGGACAGGGGACATAGGTTGTTTAAGTTTAAGCACTATTTTATTCTGGTAGATTGACGGACTCCATGATAGAACCCACTGGTCCCCCATCATGAAGGTACATTCACATGACCGTATGTATTTTGCGAACCCATTGACTTCAAAGCATCCATGAATTGCATTTTGCAGCCAAGTATAGGACACAAATGTTCTATCCTTTTGTGTAACGGACATAAGGATGCAGAAAGCACATGGATGATTCCAAAAAAGCGGACCACAAAGTACTTACGGTCGAGTGAATGCACCCTTAGTGCTCATTCAGACAGCCATTGTGTTTTGCGGTCCGCACATGGCCCACATTATGATAGAAATTAATAGGTCTGCACGCCTTCTGCAAAATAGTGGAATGGATGCTGACCCATTCATACGGTCATCTGAATAAGCCCTTTCGTAAATGGGATCTGTCCAGCACTGTTGGTGTCCATCACAAGAAGGATCCTTCACAGCTTGAATTCTTTTTTTTTTTTTATTCTAGTGTAGATGTGAATACAGACTTGAGCCGTCTTGTTTCTAAGAAGACTTCATGACCACCACTATTAAAGCTCCCACATCGGCTGCCACCCAGCTATCCCAGCTCATCAAATGGTCTGCAGCGCTCCGGTTCTAGAGGTCTCCAAAACTGCTTCTATGTGGAACAACAATCACAATTGTTACATGACATTTTCCAAACTAATGTCAATGGAGCAACTGAATTACAGCATCTAGGGCAGGCATGCTGAACCTGCGGCCCTTCAGCTGTTGCAAAACTACAACTCCCAGCATACCTGAACAGCCTACAGCTATTAGCCTACAGCAGGGCGTTGTGGGAGTTGTAGTTTTACAACAGCTGGAGGGCCGCAGGTTGAGCATGCCAGATTGTCTAGGCCCGCAAATACTAAACTAGACTATTTCTATTCACTGACAGCAAATATTACTCTTAAAACAGAGAAGTTGTAGCCTTTCATTTTACAATGAGTAACTACTTTCACACTAACGTTTTGGCTTTCTGTTTGCGAGATCCATTCAGGGCTCTCAGAAGCGATCCAAAACGGATCAGTTTTGCCCTAGTGCATTCTAAATGGAAAAGGATCCGCTCAGAATGCCTCAGTTTGCCTCAGTTCGCCTCAGTTCAGACTCTATTCTGCTCTGGAGGCGGACACCAAAACGCTGCCTGACAAATCGGAGCCAAATGGATCCGTTCTGACACCCAATGTAAGTCTATGGGGACGGATCCGTTTTTTCTGACACAATAGAAAACTGATCCTTCCCCTATTGACATTCAATGGTGTTCAAGACGGATCTGTCATGGCTATAGAAGACATAATACAACCGAATGACGGATGCATACAGTTGTATTATTGTAACGGAAGCGTTTTTGCAAATCCGTGAATGATCTGCAAAAAACGCTAGTGTGAAAGTAGCCTAAAGGATTTATGCTACAGGATAGGAAAGAAATATCAGATCATTGGGAGGGAGGGTTTGACAAGTGGGACCTTCTGTAATCCCAATAACGATGGGTCTCCGAGTCCCCGCTCTGAATGGATCGTAGTGCACTTGTCTGTCCACCGCTCCATTCACTTCTATGGGACTGATGGAGTGCTGTCTATGTTAGTCCAACAGAAGTAAATGGTGCAGTGGACCCACATGTGCACTACAATCCATTCAAAGAGGAAATACAGGGACTCTCCGATTTCGGGATGACGAGAAGAAAATAGGTAATAAATAGTTTTCTTGGGATAACCCCCTGTGGTGATTTCCTGAGTGAATATTTTCTTAGTGTTGATATGAGACCAGCAGGAGCCCAGTAAGTGACAGAAACAAGAGCGGCTGGGGATCGGTGAGTATCATTTCTTTTTTTTTTTTTACCAACTCCAAGCCCTTTACCCCAAATTTTTCTCCCAAGTATGACTGGACAATCTCTTATTACTGCAACATGTGAATAGGATTCTATAAAATCCTTTTCACTTCACAACATGGGGCTATGAAGGTCAACCCTGGGGAGGGGAGGGTCAACAAGGATCAGGATTGTTGGATTTAAACGTACCATAACCTGATCTTTTGTTATCTAAAGTAATAGGATTATTCACTTCTGTTTTTGGTAATCAACATGCACGCTCGGCTGATCCTAGTATGCATGTTAAGGGCTCATGCACATGACTATGTATTTTGCAGTCCGCAAAACACAGATCTGCAAAATATATGGATGATGTCCGCGTGCATTCCGTATTTTGCAGAACAGAACAGCTGGCCCCTAATAGAAACGTCCTATCCTTGTCTGTAATGCGGACAATAGTAGGACATGTTCTATTTTTTTGCAGAACGGACAAACGGACTTTTTTTTGCAGAATTGAAATGAATGGTTCCGCATACAGTCCACAAAAAAATAAATAAAAATGGAACAGACAAAAAAAAAAATGTTTGTATGCATGAGCTCTTAGGGCAGGCATCCTCAAACTGCGGCCCTCCAGCTGTTGTAAAACTACAACTCCCACAATGCCCTGCTGTAGGCTGATACCTGTAGGCTGTTCGGGCATGCTGGGAGTTGTAGTTTTGCAACAGCTGGAGGGCTGCAGTTTGAGGATGCCTGCCTTAGGGGGAAGTAGATTGAGAAAGTTGGCAACCAAATGTGTGCTTCACCGACACGCACTGTGTTTGGCCGGCAGAAATCTGTGGATATATATACTGTAGCCACAGCAAGTCCATAAGGATACAGTACGTAACATGCAACAGGATATCAGAAAGGAAAATTTGATGGGAAAAAAAGTTGCACTCATGTCACATGAGAAGGCCACGTGATGACGTGGATACGAAGTTGCTATCTTATCTTCCTTTATATACATTTTTTTTGTGGTAGTTTTTTGTTGGCTTACATAAAATGCCATCAAATTCATGCATTTTTACAAACTTTTATCGCTCTTTTTCTGCTAACACACTTTTAAAGGCATTTGTTTCCTATAGAGAAGTCTATGGGAAAACCTTCATATCTAGATCATGCAGCTTAAAAACAAAAACAAAAACAAAAAAAAAAATGTATGTACCCAAAAGATGTCCCAAACGGTGAGAAAAAGCATACATGACCATTTTACTTTTTGCCAAAAAGTAGCAAAAATATGCCAGAAAATGACAAAAGTTTAAGGTTGGTCTTTAACACGCCCCCCATCTTTATAAATTAGGCACGTGCCTCTCTTTGGACTCACGCGTATTTTTTTCCGTGTCCATTCCGTTTATTTTTTATTTTTTTTTGTCCCATATGCGGAACCATTCACTTCAAATGGGGCCAGAAATAAAACCGGAAATAGAACATGTCTTAGGCCTCATGCACACGACCGTTGTTTGTTTCCGCGTCCGTTCTGTTTTTTTTCACGGATAGGATGCTTCCCCATTCATTTCAATGGGTCCGTCAAAAAATGCGGATGGTCAACCGTTTTCCTTCCGCTTCCGTGATCCGTGTTTTCATTCCGTCAAAAAAATAGTGCATGTCCTATTTTTTTCACGGTCGCGGACAAGGATAGGCATTTTTACAATGATCTGCCATAAAAATCGGATCCGTCAAAAAAAACGGTCCGTCATCCGTTTTTTTTGACGGACGCGAAATTTCAAGGAGGAGCGGACGCGGAGGCAGGCAACGGTCGTGTGCATGAGGCCTTATTGTCCCCATTACGGACAAAGATAGGACTATTCTATTAGGGGACAGCTGTTCGGTTCTGAAAAATATGGAATGCATACAGCTGGTATCTGTGTCTTACTGATCCACAATTTACGGACCGCAAACATTCAACTGTCGTTTGCATTTCTCTTTTTATGGAGCAAAAATGCCAAGGCCAAATGTTAAAGTCAATTTTCTGACTTTTTCTAGTTCCTTGACTTATTTTCAAATTGCAGCGTGCTCTGGGTGTGGCGTTTTATTTCAGGTGTTTCTCTGTAGACTTCTCCAGAAAAAGTCAAGTAAACCGTTGTAAGGGCTCATGCACACGGCCATTACCACTTCTGCTATCTGCAAATTGCGGATCCGCAAAACATAGATACTGGCCTCGTGAACGGAATGTCTTGCCCTTGTCTGCAAAACAGACAAGAATAGGGCATGTTCTATTTTTTTTATTTTTTGCTGGGCCGCGGAATGGACATACGGATGCATCTTTTGTGGCCCCATTGAAGTGAATGGGTCCGCATCTGATCCGCAAAAATAAAATGCAGATTGATTGGACAAAAACCACGGTCCTTACTAAAAAGCGCAATCCCCCCCCCCAAAAAAAATAATAATTGTAATAGGTTGTAAAAAATACATTTAAAATCCAGAAAAAGCCCCAAAAAAAGGTAGTGTGGCAGCACCATGATAGTATAGTAATAAATTGGTACTTATTCCTATAAGGCCCTATTCACACGTCCGCAATGTTCGTCTGCACCCATTCCGCAAATCTGCAGAACAGGTGCGGACCCATTCATTTTGAATGGGGACGTGATGGATGCGGAGAGCACACACTGTGCTCTCCGCATCCGCAGTTGCGGAGCGCGCCACTGATCTTCCGGCCGGCAGCTCCGCAATAATATAGAGCATGTCCTATTCTTGCCCGCAATTGCGGACAAGTATAGCCATCTCTATAGGGCTGGTGGCAAGGTGTGTTGTGGATCCGCAACTCACTACGGACGTGTGAATTAGGCCTAAGGTCTCTTGCACACGACAGTATTTTGCGGACCGTATACTGGCAGTTTTTTCAGTTCAGTATACTGACAGTATACTGAACCATTCACTTCAATGAGCCTGCAAAAAATACTGAAGTGTCTCCGTATGCCTTCCGTTTCCGTTTTTCCGTTCAAATATAGAACATGTCCTATTCTTATCCGCAAATCACGTTCAGTGGCTCCATTCAAGTCAATGGGTCTGCAAAAAAAATGGAAAGCATACGGAAAGGCATCCGTATGTCTTCCCAATCCGTTCTGTTTTTGCTGAACAATCTATTGAAAAATTTAAGACCAGCCCAATTTTACTTATGGAATTACCGTATACTGTATATGCCATACGGAAAAACTGAACGGAACAACAGAACCGAAACAGAAACAAAAAAAATGGAAAAACGGATCCGATAAAAACGGACCGCAAAACACTAAAAAAGCCATACGGTCGTGTGCAAGAGGCCTAAATATATATATACACACACACTTTCCAATACAAACGTACACACATTGTGGCCTGACTGCATATGGCAGTGTGATTGATGCTGTGTCCATGTGAACAAAGACCATATACTTGCGCCTATGTAATACGCGACATAGTAAAGTGCCCATTATTTTTAGTAATGCTGGTGGTATTGAAGACCAGCAACGAAAACTGTGCCTCCTATGAACCAGCAATAGAACAATTTTCTGTACATTGTAGAGCTGGATAGTGACGTCACTAAGTGCCTTTGTTTCAGTCCCTTTGATAAAAGTGGTAACGCTAGCTGGGCATTAAATGGCTCGTAGTTCAGCTCTCAGAAGACGGGTACACGTATTTTAGATGTAAGTGATTAGGCATGCAGTTTTGGTTTTATATGTAGTAGACATTAGAATAAATACATTGAACAAAGAGTATACTTCAATTACTATAAGTGCGTTGGATGCTTAGCTTCTGTATGGTATGGATGCAGCAGGACTGAGTTTGTCAATGGCGCAATTCACTCCCAAGTTATCTCCGTTTTTTTATATAGGACTGCAGGTAAGCCTACTGCATTACAGTTAGGTTGGCTGTAAAGTGGGCAAAAATTAATATCTGTATTATGGCCATAAAAATGGGACCTGCGTCTAGCACTAAACCAAATGTAGAGGTCTATAGGGTTCTGTGGTGATCTGCGTTAGGTTCAGTAACACCACAGAAGTTCGTGGTATTACGGCCATAATAGGGGTGTTAAAAGGCATCCCCATTATGGAAATCTGAGCCGCGCCTTACTTGTATTAGGATGAATAGATAATACAGTCCTAAAGAGTTACTCCAACATCACTTCTTTGTTGCTATATCCCTTTAAATCTCACACAGCAAACACCACATTGACCTCACCAGCTGCGGGATAGGCAACCGAGCTCAGATTTTATGAAACACGAGTATAAGGGCTCAAGCACGCAACCGTATTTTGTTTCCTTGGCCGTTCCGTTTTTTTTGCTGATAGAATGCAGACCCATTCATTTCAATGGGTCCGCAAAAAATGCGGACAGCAAACCATGTGCTGTCCGCAACAGTATGTCCGTTCCGTAGCCCCGCAAAAAAATAGTGCATGTCCAATTTTTTCTAGTTTGCGGACAAGGATAGGCATTATAACAATGGATCCGCAAAAATAACGGATGCCATACGGACGTCATCCGTTTATTGTTTTGCGGATCCGAAATTTACAAACCGCAAAACACATACGGTCGTGTGCATGAGGCCTAAGTAACATCACGTACAAACCAAACATTCGCAAAGAAGCCCTGGGCAATCTATGAATTACATGGAGGTCAGAATCTTAAAAAAAGGGAAGTGAAGTCAGCATGTTCAACCCAGCGCTGTAATATGAGATCTGTGGGGGAACCAAAAGTTGGAATTTAGGAAGAGCATTCCTGCCTCTGCCCAGTGCTGTATGAATCACAGAGGATGTACAAAGGATTTCACCGGTTAATGGGGCTGCACATTGATCCATAGAAAGTCAAACAAAACCTCTCATCACATTCCTGACTGCAGAGCGCAGCCCACCCTGCCAAAAACAAGACACCTGACGTCAAACCTGACTCACCAAGCGCCTTCAGATACTCCTCAAAATTCTCATTGCTCTGCATTTTCCAGTAGCCATTGAAATCGACCGGCATGATTGCTGTTAATAGAGGAGTGCGCAGTGCTGAGGCTGGAGGTGTAGGGTGTTCTGGTTCTGTAGTCAGCGAGAGCTGTGGTTACTCAAATCCTTGTTGGCTGAGCCCCTCCTAATTCTATCACAATGCTAGAAGTTACCTCCCACCCGCTGGACATCTCACAAGCTGCACACATGCCTGGCCTCTGCACAGCTTGATACGCTCACTAATAGCCTGTTACATGGGGCGCTGGCCCACTCCCCATCCTGATGCCAAGTAAATGAGCATATGAGAATATATGTAGTTTCGGAGAATATTTATCTCCTTAGGGTACGGCCAGACGGTCAGGTTTCTGCATGCAGTTTGGGAAGCCTAGATCAGAAGTAGATCATCAGAAGGGAAACTATAAAGGACGGATATGACTTCTTTTTAAAAAAATTCAATTCTGGTTTTGGCTTCCAAAACTGCATTCAGAAACCTGTGTGGCTGTACCCTTATTTTAGACACGTTTCTTATGGCTTCCACACTCTATCATTAGCGTACCCCTGCTTGTACAGGGTGGGCTAAAAAATACAAAGAAAAGAAAAAGAACAACAGCTCCTGGGAACATTTACTAATCCTGTCTAAGGCCTCATGCACACGAACGTATGTATTTTGCGGTCCGCGAAAAATACGGATGACGTCCCTGTGCATTCCGTATTTTGTGGAATGGAACAGCTGCCTCCTAATAGAACAGTACTATCCTTGTCCATAATGTGGACAATAATAGGACATGTTCTATTTTTTTCTGGAACGGAAATACGGACATACGGAAACGGAATGCACACAAAGTAACCTCCTTTTTTTTTTTGTGAACCCGTTGAAATGAATGGTTCCGTACACGGTCCGCAAAAAAACACAGAATGGACACGGGAAGAAAATACATTTGTGTGCATGAGCCCTAAAGCTACATTCACACTAACATATTTTGTTTCCGTGTCCATTCCATTTATTTTGTGGATAGGATGCAGACCCATTCATTTCAATAGGTCCGCTAAAAAGACCGTCAGCACAACGTGTGATATCCGCATCTGTATGTCCGTTTCATAGCCTGCAAAAAAATTGAACATGTCCTATTCTTGTCTGTTTTGCGGACAAGGATAGGCACTTTTACAATGGATCCGCAAAAAGAACGGATGTCATACGGAGGTCATTGTTTTTTTTTGCGGATTCGCAAAACACATACAGTCATGTGAATGAAGCCTCAGGCCTTGTTCACACAGTAGTATCCAGGTCTGTATTTGATATCAGTATTTGTAAGTAGGGATGAGTGAACTTGTGTTTCAAGTTTGGCGTACAAGGTTCAGGTTACCTAAGAATTCTGTTATGGATTCCTCTACCACGGACCATAAGTTATGGTCTGTGGTTAGGGTTACCACCTTTCCCAACAAATAATACCAGCCAAGTTAAGCCACACCCCAAAGGGGGTGTGATTGTGGGGGCAGGGCTTAACACAGGGTGTTAAGTTGCTGTCAATACTGTGGCTCCCAATAATATTAATGCCCCCATTAGTGCTGCCCAGAATTAAAAATGCCCCCATTAGTACCCCCCAGAATTAATATTGCCACCATTAGTGCTCTCCTGTAAGAATAATGCCCCTATTAGTACCCCCAAGTAAGAATAATGCCCCCTATTTGTGCCCCCAGTAAGAATAATGCCCCCTCTGTACTTTATCTCTGTAGGTTCCCTGGTTTTGGCTTACAAATGGTGATGTAAAGTACTGGCCTGGACATGGCTGTGTGAATAAGGCCCAATAGTAAGGCGATGTAAACGTAGGCAGGCAGTCTAAAAACCTATCAGGTTTATCACAGTGGCTAATAATTGGATGATAATTCTGGAGCACCTTTACACTATCTAGTCTGACTTTATACCAACTATTAATTGGCTTAAGCTGTTGTAGAATTTTGAAATGACTCCTCTTATTCATTAAGCCCCTCAGCGGACCAGGCACAGTAAATGTTTTTTCTGGCTTTACTTCATAACTATGCCTCACATCCTGTTTCTATTATCTGCTTAGCAGATCCATTTAACACATATGCTGCAAGGCCCAGAGGAGTGGAGGATGGGAGTGGTTTGTAACAGTTGATCACAGTGGTTACTCTCACACCGATGCTTCCCTCGGGGTACACCCTTATGTTGGGGCTCACGTCTGATGGTAGTTGGGGTGCCCTTGGTGTTCTAGGTTTGGTATGGATGCAAGGCAGTGGCTGGCATATGATTCTGGAGTCAGTATCCAGGCCAATAAGCAGTGGCGTAGCTATCCGGGAAGCAGGGGAAGTGGCTGCTTCGGGCCCCGAGCTTAGAAGGGGCCCCTGAAGCAGTACTGAATGTTTTTATTACATCTATAGGCTTCCCCTACCTACTGCTGTGCTGTACTTTACAGAAGCAGGCACTACATACAGCAGCAGCGCTGGAGCTCCTCCCACTTTACAGAAGCAGGCACTACATACAGCAGCAGCGCTGGAGCTCCTCCCACTTTACAGAAGCAGGCACTACATACAGCAGCAGCGCTGGGGCTCCTCCCACTTTACAGAAGCAGGCACTACATACAGCAGCAGCTCTGGAGCTCCTCCCACTTTACAGAAGCAGGCACTACATACAGCAGCAGCGCTGGAGCTCCTCCCACTTTACAGAAGCAGGTACTACATACAGCAGCAGCGCTGGAGCTCCTCCCACTGAAGGTCCTTGCACAGTGCACTTCCTCCATGCTGTCTCCTCCTCCTATGGCCGTTCTCACTCTGGGATCCGCAGTACTGGCACAGCACTTGCCACTACTGCTTTTTGTTTTCTATTGACTTGCAGCTTACTATGACACTTGGTGCCAGCCAATAGCAGAGCGTCATGGGATCAAGCCCCACCCCAAGCACGAAGCTAGTGTAGAGCAGGCTGGCTGCTTCTGCACATAAAGCTCTGCAATAGCCCCCCCCCCCCTCCTGTGTGTCCTGTTCTCTGACCCCCCCATAGTAGGTTACTGATTAACCCCTCCACTTCTGTCCCTGGATGGCACAGGGGGTCGATGGCACCTACTTCTCCAGGCTGCCTGTGAGGACCAGACATCAGCTGTCTACAGGAAAGTGTCTGTGTGTAGAAATAGGTGTACAGTCGTAGCCAAAAGTTTCGAGAATGAGACAAATATTAGTTTTCACAAAGTTTGCTGCTAAACTGCTTTTAGATCTTTGTTTCAGTTGTTTCTGTGATGTACTGAAATATAATTACACGCACTTCATACGTTTCAAAGGCTTTTAACGACAATTACATGACATTTATGCAAAGAGTCAGTATTTGCAGTGTTGCTCTCAATCAACTTCTGGGCCAATTCCTGACTGATAGCAACCCATTCTTTCATAATCACTTCTTGGAGTTTGTCAGAATTAGTGGGTTTTTGTTTGTCCACCCGCCTCTTGAGGTTTGACCACAAGTTCTCAATGGGATTAAGATCTGGGGAGTTTCCAGGCCATGGACCCAAAATGTAAACGTTTTGGTCCCCGAGCCACTTAGTTATCACTTTTGCCTTATGGCACGGTGCTCCATCGTGCTGGAAAATGCATTGTTCTTCACCAAACTGTTGTTGGATTGTTGGAAGAAGTTGCTGTTGGAGGGAGTTTTGGTACTGTGAATGGCTTTACTGTTGGCATGACACAGGACTGTTGGTAGTGCTCACCTTTTCTTCTCCGGACAAGCCTTTTTTCAGATGCCCCAAACAATCGGAAAGAGGCTTCATCGGAGAATATGACTTTGCCCCAGTTCTCAGCAGTCCATTCCCCATACTGCAGAAGAAGATCAATTTGTCCCTGATGTGTTTTTTTTGAGAGAAGTGGCTTCTTTGCTGCCCTTCTTGACACCAGGCCATCTTCCAAAAGTCTTCGCCTCACTGTGCATGCAGATGCACTCACACCTGCCTGCTGCCATTCTTGAGCAAGCTCTGCACTGGTGGCACTCCGATCGCGCAGCTGAATCCTCTTTAAGAGACGGTCCTGGCGCTTGCAGGACTTTCTTGGACGCCCTGAAGCCTTCTTAACAAGAATTGAACCTCTTTCCTTGAAGTTCTTGATGATCCTATAAATTGTTGATTGAGGCGCAATCTTAGTCGCCACAATATCCTTGCCTGTGAAGCCATTTTTATGCAATGCAATGATGGCTGCACACGTTTCTTTGCAGGTCACCATGGTTAACAATGGAAGAACAATGATTTCAAGCATCACCCTCCTTTTAACATGTCAAGTCTGCCATTTTACCCAATCAGCCTGACATAATGTTCTCCAGCCTTGTGTTCGTCAACATTCTCACCTGAGTTAACAAGACAATTACTGAAATGATCTCAGCAGGTCCTTTAATGAGAGCAATGAAATGCAGTGGAAATTTTTCCAAATTCCAATATTTATGTAACTCTCAAAACTTTTGGCCACGACTGTATAACCATTGTCATGTGTGTGTATGTATGTGCATAGATATATATATTTATATATGTGGTAAGCTCAAGTATAGGTGCGTCCATGTATGTGGTGAATGCATGTATGAGTGTGTCTATGTATGTGGTGGGAACGTGTATGAGGGTGTACATTAAGTTGTGGGGGGGCCCATACATAAATTTGCTGTGGGGCCCAGTCAGTTCTAGCTACGCCCCTGCCAATAAGCATCACTCTTCATTAAAGGGCAGAATAGGAGTTGTAGTACATCCAGTGGTAACAATACACAGTTCCAAACAGCTGACAGTGCAGATCTTCCCAGATTGCAATGTATGGATATAGGTCAGGATGGGGATTGCTGTACTCTTTCCTCTCTATGTTCCCAAAGTCTCTTTCTGCAGAATCTAAGGCTGGCAACATTATGCTTGCAATGGTGGCTGTAATTTCCAACTGAGAGATACATTACATAAAGGGGTTGTGTCACTTCAGCAAATGGCATTTATCATGTAGAGAAATTTAATACAAGGCACTTACTAATGTATTGTGATTGTCCATATTGCTTCCTTTGTTGGCTTGATTCAATTTTCCATCACAATATACACTGCTCGTTTCTATGGTTAGGACCACCCTGCAGTCCATCAGCGGTGGCCGTGCTTGTACACTATATAAAAAAGCACCAGCCTATGTGCGCTCCCATGGTCCCGGCCACCATAGAGGCCGGAACTTTTTTCCTGTAGTGTGCAAGCACGGCCACTGCTGATGGATTGCAGGGTGGTTGTAACCATGGAAACGAGCAGTGTATAATGTTCTGATGTATTGTATTATCCAGTATAGTTTTGTATGGATCAGTCAGTTTTAACCATCCTGACTCTCCCCTTGTAGGAAGCTGGGCGATGGACTTCTGTACTTCTACGTCTGCCCCTAGTTTAGGCAGTGGGATTCTAATGTTAACTGAGGAAGTGAGAGGAGCTACATGTGCTCACTCCTTGAATCTTTGCATCAAGAAAGCCAACTCTACCATAGAGAGGAAAAAAAGAACAAAGAAGGTCCAGAGTGCCTGGGCATTGGAGTCAGTCAGTTAGGTATTTGCTTCTTAAGGCTGACAGACTTTACTGCAGTGAAAAGACCCTTACTAATACATCCTTCACACTTTGATAGGGCCTCACACTTTGATAACTTAATCTTGTTCCCCTCAGCCTGGGAATTACAGACATGTTTTGCAAGAAGCTTGTTGCCAGCCTTAAGTTGTGCAGAACGAGAGACTTAGGAAAGAAAGAAAGAAGGATTACTACAACCCCCATCCTTGCTTATATCCATAAATTGCTATTTGGGAAGATTTGTACTGTGAATTGTTTTGAACTTTGGCACCGTTGAATGTTCAACTTCCATCTGCACTTTAGTAATTTGAGACTTATCTATTTTCTACAACTGGCCTGGTTACTGACTCCAGCACCTTATGCACGCTGTTCTTCATCGGCTTTCGGCATGTGGTAATGAGTGGTTCCTGCCTATAATATGCCATCATGGCTGAGCAGCCTGACAGAAAAGCTCACCAATAAGTAGTAAATGCCAAAGGACTCAAAGGGGCAATAGCAAATCTAGGCAAGAAGTCACAAAACGTCCCAGACAGACATCCAAAAGCTGCAGGCAAGGCTCAGCTAAGATCAATGGTCAAGAATACCGTAATAAAGAGACTGGACAAAAACGTTATTCATAAGGGAGTGGCAAGGCGGAAACCAGAGCTATCCAAGAGCAACATAGACAGTCAAATGGTGGAGCAGTGAGGGCTCAGGCATACGTCATGGTATAGGCCTCTTTCACACTTGTGTTCTGAGGATCCGGCAGGCACTTCCGTCCCGCCGGATCCGTCAGAACGCAAGTCGCTGATCAGGATCCTGATCAGTCTTCGAAATGCTTTCAGGTTACTATGGCAGCCAGGACACTATTAAAGTCCTGGTTGCCATAGTAGTAGTCGGGAGCAGGGGAGCGGTATACTTACAGTCCGTGCGGCTCCCAGGGCGTTCCAGAATGATGTCAGAGTGCCCCATGCTCATGGATAACGTGATCCATGCGATCACGTGATCCATGTGTGTAGGGCGCCCTGACGTCACTCTGGAGCGCCCCGGGAGCCGCACGGATGGTAAGTATACTGCTCCCCCGCTCCCCACTACACTTTACCATGGCAACCGGGACTTTAGCGTCCTGGCTGCCATGGTAACCATTGAGAAAAAGCTAAACGTCGGATCCGGCGATGCGCCGAAACGACGTTTAGCTTAAGGCCGGATCCGGATTAATGCCTTTCAATGGGCAATTATTCCGGATCCGTCGTTGCGGCAAGTGTTCCGGATTTTTGGACGGAGCAAAAAGCGCAGCATGCTGCGGTATTTGCTGCGTCCAAAAAACGTTTGGGTACTGAACTGAAGACATCCTGATGCATCCTGAACGGATTTCTCTCCATTCAGAATGCATGGGGATGATCCTGATCAGGATTTTTCCGACATAGAGCGCCGAGGACGGAACTCTATGCCGGAAAAGAAAAACGCTAGTGTTAAAGGACCCATAGATTCGTGAAAGGATCTGTATTATAATGCTCATTCTACATAGAGGAACACAGCGGTGCTTTCCCAATGGATTTTGTCAGGATCGTGATTTGCTAGATCTCATTTCCAAGATACTCTTCCCTAGAGATAAATAGAATATACTGTAGTGCCTCACAGGAGTATTAACGGAATAACATATTTTCTATTTTTTCAGTCATGTGTGAATTTTTTTTATATCTATCTTAATGCAAGAGCATCAGGACATCAGATGTATAATGAGAAGGAGAGGAATATGACCACCATCACTATATGACTTACTAATGGATAGTAATAGGAAGCTCTCCCATTCTTCACAGGTCTACCTCCATTCCAATATTTACGTAGTTACTTTCCAAACCTATGGCCATAAAATCCTCTAATGCAAGTGGCATTTGTATGACCCCACTGTCAACCTGTTAAATCATTGTACATCGATTTCATTGTGTGTTATAGGTGGCGTGTACAAGATATTGATTTCCTACTTCCTTGCTAATGTGAGCCAGCAGTCATTCATTGTATACTTCATTTTCTGATATTGTAATATTGTAATTAAGGAAATCTTTGAAGGGTTTTACATTTTTATGTTGCTAGCTCATATATAAAGGAACTGCATTGTACTCCTAACATACTCCCACTATTTGGCTTTCAGCTAGTAAAGAATAAATTTACTGAAATTGTTCTTAACCAGCTACAGACTGGGTCATTTACTCCCTTTACTCACCATGCACATTTTCTTCAAAAGCCATAACTTAATTTTCATTTATTTAAATAAATTTTGCATCTTTTTTTTTTGGTGATACATAGGACTTTATTTTTATGTAATTTTTTTTTATTTCTTACTATTTTTTTTAAATAAAACCTTGAAAATGTAGAAAAGGGGAAAAAATTGTCTGTTTTAAACATTTTTCAATTTTTAAAGCTCTAATTGCATCTAACTTTTTAACAAAATTTTAAAAAATGATGACCCCTTTCCTCCATGGATGTTTTGATTAGTGTTGAGTGAATCAACGTATCTGAAGTGGATCCAAATTTCAGGAAAATTTGATTCGTCACAAAGCCGGATTTCCACGCGCTTCCTGGTAACGAATCAATTTTTCCTAAAGTGGTGGCTGAAAAAAATAATACTACTCACCTCATCCATTTGCTCGCAGAGAGGCTGTCCGCTCCCATCCTGATTGAAGAAAGCCCGCCAAAGGACCTGCGGCGAGGATGATGACGTCGTAATGAATCGAAAATTTTTGTCGAAGTTTGGCGAAGCAGCTGAACTGAATTTTGCAAAGCTTCGCTCTTCTCCAGTTTTGAAAATAGGGGATTCATAGTTTGCCTAGGTCGGGGCTGGAAACTGCAGTGTGGGCCAGTGGTGGCATTTATTTCTTATTTTCTCTTTTTTACGGTATTTTACACTTTGTGTCGCCTTTCATAAGGCCATACAAGTCCTTTGGGAGACATTTAACATTTTTATTGATGATTTCTGTCACTAGGGATTAGTCAGACACACAGGGTAAATAAAGTCATACAAAATAATGCAATATAAGGTAAATATATGGTTAAAGGCTATGTACACCTTTGGAGGCATATTTTTTTAATGATTGTATGTCACTAATGTTTGGCTAAAAATCATATTTTCAATTAGCCTTTATTAAAAATATTGAGGGTTAACTGTTTTTCTAACTGCGTGACTGGTACTGTCGCAACCGTTATCTGTAAACTACTAAGAGGTCATAAACATTTATTTAAGCCAAGTTCTAAGGCTACTTTCACATTAGCGTTTTTTGTGATCCGTCTTGGATCTGCAAAAAAGCTTTTGTTACAATAATACAACCGCATGCATCCGTCATGAACGGATCCGGTTGTATTATGTCTTCTATAGCCATGACGGATCCGTCATGAACACCGTTGAAAGTCAATGGGGGACGGATCCGTTAAGAGTTAAAGAGGTTATCCAATTTCAAGAAACCCCCCCCCACATGTGCCAGGCCCCTCACAGGTAATATACTTACCTCGCGTCACCCGTGATGCTAGGGAGGCTCGTCCCCGTCCCTGCCTGTCAATGGTTGCTCCCCCTGACACCGGATCTTTTCATCCGTGTGCAGGGAGAAGCAGCAGCGGCAAGAGCGGTGCGGGGACCAGAGTAAGTATATTACCTGTGAGGGGCCGGCATATGGGGGGGGGGTCGTTTCTTGAAATTGGATAACCCCTTCAAAGGTATTGTCCAGCCATTAATATTGATGACCTATCATCAGGATAGGTCATCAATTTCATCACACACATTTACGGTGCATAGATTTATATCACAGTAAGGTGCAATATCAATAGTGCATTATATCCATTGCCCTGGTCCCAGAGGCAATATGCTGTTGCAGACTTCCCATGACATTACCCAACATTAAAAGATGGCTGCACAATACATCATAAACTAATAGCAAAAAATAGGAAAAGGGGCTCATTCCAAAAAAAATTGAATGAAAGAAGCACTTAGCACACATTTTTGATTAAAAGTATGTCGGGCCCAAGTACCACGTCACGGTGGCTTCCGCACAAGGGTCCCTAACATTACAGATACTGCCTCTAATGGACTTACCAGTCTCCTTTTTTCAGGGCACTGCAGGAACCAGCTAAATTGCTTTTGTGCTGAGAAGTCCCAGGTACTTGGGCGTTGCTCAGTCCAAAAGAGGCGCTTAAAGAGGACCTGTCACCTCTCTTGACATGGCTTTTTTTTTTGTAACTACTTGCATTCCCCATTTAATAACAGTTTTGGTGCATCTTTTCATATAACGCTATGTTGTGCTATTCCTCTATTACTGCTAGAAGTTTGATAAATGAATGTACAGCTGGGCAGGGGCATCGCTAGGGCCTTTTATCTTGGGCCAGGGCCCCGAATCAATGTACCACTGCCCCGAAATTCGCGCCAGCAGAAGCCCCAACAACTAGTATCTGATCCGATTCCAACCCCATGGCAGGAGGCAGGGCCACGCAGCACGTCCAGATCACCCAGCGCGCTGTGACATCACAACAGCACTGCTGCACCGTCGGCCAATTCTTGTTTCTGCAGACGGGAACAGACGAGCGCGGTGCCACTGCAGTGCCTACTCCACTGTACTCACTGGCGTCTGGCCCAGCCATATGGTTGAAACAGTTGGTCGCCCTGGTTTTCTGACTGCCAGCAAGGCCCAGGCATAGTCAGTAAGCGTTGACTCAGCCAGCCAGAGCCAGCCCAGTCTCCAGTGTTCAGCAGGCAGCACTAGTCGATTCAGCATTAGCCAGCCCACTAGGGGCAAGGACCTAAGCCCAGGTATTAGGTACTACTGGTAACTTCTCCTGTATATTATTATATATGTACAGCTGGTATAAGACTGGGGGCTTGGACTTAGAAAATTGGGCCATATTCATTGGGGCTTGTCCCCGGATTTTTTTCGACCCTAGCAATGCCCCTGCAGCTGGGTGTTACCAGTTGTCAGTGGGACACTTAACAGTCTGAAAATGACAGCACTGATTGGATAACGTCAGACTGTGCAGGGACATACTCCCAACTGGTAACACCCAGTTGTACATTTATTTATAAGCTTGTAGCAGGGGCGTAGCTAGAAATGACTGGGCCCCCCCTCCCGGATCTCCCACCCCCACATACCTCTCAGACCCTAAGCCTTGGCAGCTGCTGAACGAGGTCGGCTCAGAGCTGGGCACAGCGGCATCAAAGGTGGGTGATAGTAACACCTAAGATAATTGTCACATCAAAGAGCATACAGTGTAAACCCTGAGCCATCCCACACAACACAGTATAATCCCTACAGCATGCTGTACAGAATACATTATAATCCCTGCACTGTGCCATTATAATCCCTGCTGTACAATATACAGTATAACCCCTACACCATGCTGTGTATGTGTAATATTCATTATAATCCATACACCATGCCGTACGATATACAGTATAGTTCATACACCATGCGGTATAGTATAATCCATACACCATGCTGTACAGTATAATACATACACCATGCCGTACAATATACACAATAACCCCACAGTGTACTGTAGGTGTTATACTGTATATTGTACCGTATGGTGTATAGATTATACTGTATACTGTGTACAGCATGGTGTATGAACTATACTGTATATTGTACGGCATGCTGTATGGATTATACTGTATATAGTGCCGCATGGTGTATAGATTATACTGCATATTGTATGGCTTGGTGTATGGATTATTCTGTATATTGTACGACATGGTGTATGGATTATACTGTATATTGTACGTCAGCACATACCTGTCACATCCAGCTCCTCCAGGTGACGTCTCCTCTGATGTAGATCTTTTCTGTCATCATCTTCTCCTTTTGGTCCATACAACTTCATTCTGCCATGCCTCGTCTCTGCAAAGTGTGACACACAGACATCTTAGCTTCCTCACTTTTCTATCATCATCCCCCAACCTGGAGTCCCCACAGTGTTATCCTGCTGCTTGCTGTGCTCTCCAATACCCCAAATACTATCCTAAAGAAAAATAAGTGCCATACAGATAGACCCCCCCCCCATAGTAACAGTGCTCCTCATAGTCCCACCAATAGTAATTCCGTTCTAGAATGCCCTAGTTTGTAATACTGCCCCCACACTGCCCACATTAACTGATTTGCCCCCCACACTGCCCCACATTAAGTAATTTGCCCCCCACACTGCCCCACATTAAGTAATTTGCCCCCAGTCTAATACCAGTTGTACATATATATTAATATAACAAGATACCAGTAGTATCTATTACCTGGGCTTAGGTCCTTGTGCCTAGTGGGCTGGCTGATGCTGAATCGACTAGTGCTGCCTGCTGATCACTGGAGGCTGGGCTGGCTCTGGCTAGCTGAGTTGAAGCTGACTGACTATGCCTTGCCCTGGCTGGCAGTCAGAGAAGGAGGGCGATTGACCATTTCAACAAACCTGGGCCAGACGCCAGTGAGTACAGTGGAGTGGCACCGCGCTCCTCTGTTCCCACCTGCAGAAACAAGAATTGGCCGGCGGTGCAGCAGCGCTGATGACGTTGTGACGTCACAGTGCGGTGTGCGATCTGGACGTGCTGCGCAGCCCTGCCTCCTGCCATGAGGTTGGAATCTGATCAGATGCTAAATGTTGGGGTTGCTGCTGGCGCGAGTTTCGGGGCAGTGGTAGATAGATTCGCGGCCCTGGCCCCAGATAAAAGGCCCTAGCGACGCCAGTGTGCCGCATGAATTAAAAATTAAAATCCTCACCCGGCGGCCAGGGCCCCCAGTGGCATAGGGCCCCATAGCCATTGCTATGGTTGCTATGGCGATCCCTACGCCACTGACTTGTGCAGGAATAATTGAGAAACGGCACAACATAGAGTTACAAGAATAGATTCTCCAGAATTGTAATTTCATGTGGAATACAATTATTTACAAAAACAGGCATTTCAGGAGAAGTGTAGAGCGCTATAAAAGCATGTATATATCAAGCACAACAGGTACATCAACAGTCACATAACAGTCCAACAGTTCAACTAGGTCTGGAGACCTCAACAGGGTCAGTGGTAACCCACCGCAACAAGTTTAAATGTAAAGGATACCACTTTTCTTAGAAAATGAGGTGCATGTTCGTTCAACCCTCTTACGTGCTGCCATACTCCTCTGGTAGCGTCTTATCTCCAGAAAACAAAACTATTGGACATGCTGAACATCGGCGTGCGCAGCCTATTGCATTAGGGTGTGCACCCGAAAGCATAAGCATGCTTGCGTGTGTGTGTATAAATATATATATATATATATATATATATATATATATTATACATGCGCAAACACAAAACTGAGGGGTATCAGTGTACACTATACCGGGGTAATATAACTTATATTACCCCTGTATAATGTCTGATATCAATCCATAGTCCTATTACCCCTGTATAATAATGTACCATGATACCCCTCAGTTATATTACCCTCTGTAGAATGTACCCTGATACCCCTCAGTTATATTACCCTCTATATAATGTACCCTGATACCCCTCAGTTATATTACCCTCTGTAGAATGTACCCTGATACCCCTCAGTTATATTACCCTCTATATAATGTACCCTGATACCCCTCAGTTATATTACCCTCTGTAGAATGTACCCTGATACCCCTCAGTTATATTACCCTCCATATAATGTACCCTGATACCCCTCACTGTAGCAGAGACAATACTTCATTTTTTTCGGCTTGATTAGGGTGTGCCCAGGCACACCCCCTGCGCACGCCTATGATGCTGAAACAGGCCCCCTATACATATTAGACAGTCGGATGGTCCCAACTTAATTGGCGGGTTCACTCGACATGCATCCAATGTGTATGGCCAGCCTTACTGTGATCTGCTGCAAATCTCAAATCTGTCTGTAAGGATCTTCTGGGGGAGCTGAACCCATTACTATGCCTTCTACGCAGGTTATTTTTTTAATGGTATATTTCATTGAGGGCAAGAGGTAGCCAAAGCTACATCTGACACCACTTATCTACTGGTTGAAGGATAATGCCAAACCTTTTTTCCAAGCATCAGAAATTGGGGAACAGCTGGGCTGCCTCCCTACACATCACTAGATCACCCAACAATAATCTCATCTTTATGCTCAGCATACATTAGCCATGCATTGTAGGAAATCGGATGCCTAGAGACCTCCATCAGCCTTGATCAGGTCCTGGTGGCATTAGCTTTTAATTGGCTTTGTAGAATCTTACCCAATCATTTATTTATTTTTTCTAACACTTATTGCTCCATTTCAAGTGGTAACTTTGGATACAGCCATAATGAAGCTGAGTTCATCCCTGCCGGTAGACCCTTTGTGTTACACAAACATTGAGCTACCCCCTCAGGGATGTCCTTTTGTCTCATTTCTGCAAGTGGGTAGGAGGCAGGGCGACAGATTAGTCCTGTATCTCTACTCCATGTCACAGCACGCCTTTCTTTGATATGTGTTTGGGCCAAGAGTTTAACATGTTGAGCAGTACAATAGGGCATCGGCTGATATACGGCTCACCAGGTCATTGCAGCAGAGGTGGCAGCAGAAGAAGACAATTTGTTGTGAAAATTAAATTGTCTGTTAAAGGGGGTTACAGAATGGTCAATGGCTTTCTCAGGATTCATTCAGTGCAATTTTCAGAGGCATGGCTGATTCTAAACTATTGCTAAATGTTCTCTTGAAAATAGGAAGTCTGAGGAAATAATGAAGGATAATCCTATAGATCTGGCAGGGTGCAGAACTGAGGCATCCCAAATTCTATTTTCTGATGGCAATAATATTGCAACCAGGACAGAAGCTAGCTTCATAGTGTGCATGCACTCAACATGACCTCTTGCAACTCTATGATCCACTTTAAACTGCCCACTATGGAAAGTGTGGTCAAATGAGGATCAAAAACGATAACCAAAATAAAAATAATAAATATAAAAGATAGAAATATATATATTTTCCAAGATTAAACTGTCCAAATAAAATATTAGAATAGGGTTGGAAATTGGCAACTGTAATCTAGACACTGAAATGTGCTTTGATTGGTTGTTACTTCAACCTACGTACTAACCACCTTTGTGAAGGGATCACTTACTGATAATTTGGATTCCAACCACAGGGACCCCCAGTGATCAGTAGACTGAAAGGGGCGATGCAAATGGAGTCATGTTGTACCAGAGAACAACACAGCCCCTTCATTATAGCAATTGGTGGGGATCGCTGCAGTCAGACTCCCAAATTATAGGATTCCTATAAATATGTCGTCAATCGGTACGACTGAAATGCCCCTCAAAATCCGGCACTGTAAAAAATTAGTTCAGATAAAAAGTAGATCTGTTGCTCCTAACAATCAGTTGGTTTCTAGCCTTAAGCTATCTGGTGAAGATTAAAAAAATGGATGCAAAGATCTGACTGTTGCTATGAACAACTACTCCAAGGGTGCACAAGTGATAAATGGTAAAGCTGCATCAAAGCCAAGTCAGACTAATGCTGGATTGCCTCCTTCCCGACAGTCGACTGCTTGTCAGTGGAGGTGGAGAGCTGGATTTACATGCGGCGATCACCTCCACATTAAGAGAACGAGCGGTCTCTATTGTGTCCACTTGTCCTCATAAAACTGCATTGTTTCTGGGCAGCACGATCTGCTGTTCAGAAAGGATAATTTAGCTGCAAACTTGAACGACTGCTTCACCCGACAAAGAGCGTTTTGCTCATCTATTGGGTGATCTGCGGCACATTTAGTTGGGCAGCGTAAACCTGCCTTAAAAGTGACTTTTCAGTCTATAATAACCAATCAGAAATATTTTTTTTTTGTTATCGCTTTCACACTTGCGGTAGCCTTTTCCGGCAGGCTGTTCCCCTGCCAGAACAGCCTGACAGAAAAGGCTACCGCAAGTGTGAAAGTAGCCTTAAGGAGATGAATGCTTTGTTCTACTTGTTGTTATGGACACATTCTTGGAGGCAGCTTTTATGGGGTTACGTCCCTTGTGGGAGTTGCTCTTGTAGACAGCGGTGCGGGTGCAGTATAGAGGCAAAGGGAGCCCAGGTAGTACAGCAAACAGTGTTTTATTTCACACTTGCACAAACAAAACTCAAAACAGTCACTTAGTGTTACGTCACACACATGGCAAAAACGTGGGGCAAAACTAAAGTCCAAGACGGGATCAAATCCCCTGTGTGGTTTAGGTGTGTGTTCGCACCCGGCTGTCAGCCCAGCCGCAGGAAAGTCCAACCTCAGGCTTCCAGGCAGACTGCACTCCTCTTTGCAAGCTCTACAGCATTACCATTAGCTCCAGTACAATCTCTCCCAGCTGCTGGTGCTGGCTGTGTTTTTAAACCCAGCCCAAAACCAGGACTGGGTCGTGAGGAGCAACCACCCACCCTACACTTTAGCTGCTCCCGGTAAGAGCCGGCCCTAATCAGCTTTGCAGCCATGCTATCTAGCAATTGTGTCAGTAGCACTACCTGCTGCTGACATAGACAAAATGGCTCTTACCTCACCGAGGCTATGAACCTCGGTGACACGTACCTTCTGTCGATGACGGAACCTTGCGCTCTCTTACACCCTGCACACCTACCTTAATTACTTGTTCTGCCCCAGCACGGGGAGATATATTTCAGATCACGTCTATTTCATTTCTAATATATTCTGCTGCAATTCTCGTTTTTCTGTAGTGATTAGTTAGGTTATAGCACCATCTAGCGGTCTTAAAAATGTATTGCACCTTGTTTTTCTGTTAATAAAGATTATTGTATTTGTGGGTGGTGCAAGGCATTGTGGGAGTGTAATGCGTTACATTGTGGGAAAGAGAAGCCCAGTCTTCAGTCTTCATGTTACAGGACATCAGCAGAGCTGTATCCTGCATATCTCCTTTTCAAACTCCACAATCCTTGTACAAGCATATCTGTTTTACCAAACTATTGATCAATCACATCAAATACTCCTGTTTTACCAATAAACAAGTTAGACTACAGAGAACAGTCCTCTTATTTGGAAGACAGGAATGGTTTATACTGAATGTCAGACTGCACACTGTGTGAATGTGTATGAAGACAGAACATTACTCATATCTCGCCTGTAGAAGAATGTTTCTGATATACTTACTGTCTCGTCTTGCATGCATTTGCCGATCAGGAACCCAGTCACGTGATTCTCTGAAAATCCTGCATCTGCCAATATCACATCTTCTTTTTCAATAGTTTTTATTGAGTTTTTCATTTCAAACGGTTAAAGAAAGTACATTACAGTTTGATTTATTACAGTGTCAAGCAGAATACCATTATAATCAGGTAGTCAAAGGAGAATATGAGTTCCAATATAATACAATTATTCAAATAACATTATTTTATGTTAAATATCATCCTATTCTTTATTGTGCTTCAGTGAAGCAACCTTCTAGTTGGTGCTTATTATTTCTTCTACACGTTACATACAGTACACAATACCTTTTTGGCCACACGAAGCAGGCCAATATCACTTCTACCATGTTTCTGGCATGGGCTATGAATGGGACATCACTTCTGCAGCCCAGGAGATGCTGTGGATGGACTAGAACTCATTTGTCTCCCTAGAATATGTCCGATTTCCACCTGTGTGTAAGCCAGGGAGATAAGTAACTCTGGCCCTGTCTACAGAATCCCCCCCATCTTGGGCTGTTGAAATGACATCCGTAGCACAGACCGGAAACCTAGTAAAGGACGTTAGTGGATGCAGGATTTTCAGAAGAAGAGCGTGACATGACCAGGTTCCCGAGCTACCGATCCATACAACTTGTGTGCAATTTAAAATGATGAAAAATGCATTCAAATATACAGTGTCCTTTATACAAAAATTATTTTAGGGACTAGAAGTCAACTTTATACCTAGAAAAGTGCATTAGGCCAAGCCCTGGACCAGGGCACTAAGACCCCATACTCCAGGACTGCTTCTCCACGTCCTGGGGTGTGATTGCAGTGATCAGTTGTATTTTGTATCTATAAAATATTGCTGCTGCCTCCCTGTTCCATAGTGACTGACATTAGGTTAGACCAGGCATCCTCAAACTGCGGCCCTCCAGCTGTTGTAACATAGTAACATAGTATATAAGGCCGAAAAAAGACATTTGTCCATCCAGTTCGACCTGTTTCCTGCAAGTTGATCCAGAGGAAGGCAAAAAACCCCTGTGAGGTAGAGCCAATTTTCCCCACTTAAGGGGAAAAAATTCCTTCCCGACTCCAATCAGGCAGTCAGAATAACTCCCTGGATCAACGACCCCTCTCTAGTAGCTATAGCCTGAAATATTATTACACTCCAGAAATACATCCAGGCCCCTCTTGAATTCCTTTATTGTACTCACCATCACCACCTCCTCAGGCAGAGCGCTCCATAGTCTCACTGCTCTTACTGTGAAGAACCCTTTTCTATGTTTGTGTACAAACCTTCTTTCCTCCAGACGCAGAGGATGTCCCCTCATCACAGTCACAGTCCTGGGGATAAATAGATGATGGGACAGATCTCTGTACTGACCCCTGATATATTTATACATAGTTATTAAATCTCCCCTCAGTCGTCTTTTTTCTAGAGTGAATAACCCTAATTTTGATACCCTTTCGGGGTACTGTAGTTGCCCCATTCCAGTTATTACTTTAGTTGCCCTCCTCTGAACCCTCTCTAGCTCTGCTATGTCTGCCTTGTTCACGGGAGCCCAGAACTGTACACAGTACTCCATGTGTGGTCTGACTAGTGATTTATAAAGTGGTAAGACTATATTTTCATCACGGGCATCTATGCCCCTTTTGATGCAACCCATTATCTTATTGGCCTTAGCAGCAGCTGCCTGACACTGGTTTTTACAGCTTAGTTTGTTATTTATTAAAATTCCTAGATCCTTTTCCATGTCAGTGTTACTGAGTGTTTTACCATTTAGCATGTACGGGTGACTTACATTATTCCTTCCCATGTGCATAACTTTACATTTGTCAGTGTTAAACCTCATCTGTCATTTCTCTGCCCAAGCCCCCAATCTATCCAGATCCCTCTGTAGCAGAAAACTGTCCTCTTTAGTGTTAATTACTTTACACTACAACTCCCACAATGCCCTGCTGTAGACTGATAGCTGTAGGCTGTTTGGGCATGCTGGGAGTTGTAGTTTTGCAACAGCTAGAGGGCCGCAGTTTGAGGATGCCTGGGTTAGACAGTCCCTGATCTGCAGGTGCAAGTGCTGCAGGTCAGATGCAGAGTGTACCGGCTCCTGATGACACTGGACAACTTAACTTTTTTTTTAGTATGCTCAGAGAGAAGGGGACAAAGGTAATGGCTAGAGAGTGCTGCAACATGGGAGATCGAAATAGTGGGAATTGCTGACACGTTGTGGAGGGGAAGGGTGTGCCCCACCCGAGATGTTATTGAGGACAGTGATTTTAGGTTTTTCACATATTACATTTTAAATGTACATTTTCTCCCTGCAGGATATGAACATTGACTATGTTTGTGTTGCTAATGTTGAGGACTTGAGTTGCACTTTCTTTCCTTTCTTTCCTAGGGCAGACTCATTGGGAGAAAGAGTTAATGACCCATTTTTTATTTTTAACAAGTGTTTGATCATATTGTGCTTATACCTTTAGAAAACGCACCTAGTAATGCTGATAGCAGTTTTCCACAAAAGGGCGAGACCTAGTGGCTTGCAGCGGTTTTAGTTTGACCGATTCTCTGCATATTTGCTGGGTTTGCGGCCGGATCTTCACCAGTCTTCATTATAGTTAAAGGCTTTTAGGGAGCTTTCAGCAGTGCTGGATCTAGACATCTACGGCGGGCTGCTCCATGCCAGAACAGCCTGCTGGATATGTTAAGTGCTCGTGTGAAAAAAAAACTGTACCCTAAAACATACCCCTCTTCCTTCATGAAAGCAGATTTCTTTCATTGTTTTCATCTTACTCCTTAGTTTGTAAAGGTGCGTTACTTCTAATGTCCACTATGAGGCGATATAGCATAAGGAATGTAAAGTATATTCCACAAGCATGTTTACAGCTTTAACTTTCCAGTTTTGTATACTGTAGCTGTATCAGTTTCATTATTTTTACATGTAGTCAGTTTTTTTTTTTTTTGTAAACTTTTAGCCCTTTTGTACTGTCAGGGGTCTCACTTGACCCTGCCATGTCTGTGGGTTTTGTGATCTACACGACAGGAAGACAAGAAGCTAGTGCACTTGGCTCAGTCATGTATAATATGGTTGTCCTGTCCATTCATTTAAAGGGGTTGGCCACTTTGTGGTTATTGTTGACAATATGACTATCCAGAGGATAGGTAATCAGTACTAAAGTGGCTCTGTCACCTGGATCAACCCTATACAACCAAACATATAGCCTGCACACTCGCTGGATAGAACGGCACGTGCGCACATCTTTGGTTTCAATCGTCACCGCTACTGGGTTCAGTGAGGTGAACGGCGCATGTGCAGTATGTATCTTCACTAATCGGGATGAAGCTGAAGATGTTGTGCACAGGCACGAGATCTTTTTATCTCTAAACCAGAGGTCTAGTGTTGTCAATCTAAAGGGAGGAGGCATGATTTGAAGGTGAGGGGCATTATTACGGAGCACCAGCGGCGTCACTAGGGTGGCGAGACGTCCGGTTTTAGGCCGGACAGTCCGGTTTTCAAGCTGTCTGTCCGGCGCAGTGCCTGGATGGACTCAGGGATGTCCTCCCTTTCAGTAGCTCACGCTCAGACAGCAGCAGTGCGCTGTGAGAGCGTGAGCTGCAGCAACTGACCGAGGCTTCTCTCACCCCCAGTCAGTCACTAGAGCCGCAGACATGGCTCCCTGTGACTGACTGATGGGGAGAGAAGCGCATCGGGCTGCCCCCGCTCACCTTCCTGTGTCATAGTTCTTGTTCTTCCCGCACCTCCCCTGTGTTTTTTTCAGCCGACAGTGGGGGGCGTGGCTTCACAGAGGCGGGGGCGTGGTTCCACAAAGGTTTCCGTCATTGTGGGTATGGTTTGATGGACGTAGTTTGTTGCATGATGGGCGTGGTTTGGGGGCGTGACCGGTGAGGTCCAGCTTTCTAGGGTGAAGCCATCAATCTGATTGGTTGCTATGGACAAGTAAGCCAATATTCCTTTACACCAGTTTTGATAGATCTCCCCCATTGAGTTTGACTGAGCATGTATGTCAATGGGGAGAGAGGGGAAAGCCGCTGCCAGACACCTCAGCTTATTTCCCAAGAGAACAGGAGAATCAGATGTGGAAATTCAGTGCACCCAATGCTTCTCTCCTCCATCATCACCTTTCGGGGGAGAGTTGGGAGCACACATTAGGCTTTATTACTTTCACACCAGTGTTTTTGCTAGATCCATCATGGATCAGCAAAAACTCTTCTGTCATGATAATATAACCGTCTGCATCCGTTATGAACGGATCCGGTTATATTATCTTTAAAATAGCCATGACGGATCCGTCTCTAAACCCATTGTAAGTCAACAGGGGACAGATCCGTTTTCTATTGTGTCAGAGAAAACGGATCCATCCCCATTGACTTACATTGTGTGTCAGGATGGAAACATCTTGCTCCGCACCACATCGCAGACAGAAAAACGCTGCTTGCAGCATTATTCTGTCCGCGATTTGGACGCAACCAAATGGAACACAATGCATTCTGGTGCACTCAGTTTTGTTCAGTTCAGCTTTGTCCCCATTGACAATGAATGGGGACAAAACTGAAGCGTTTTCCCCCCACTATTGAGATCCTCCCTGTAATCTGGTCCTGGCAACACTCAAAAAGTTGGAGCTTCAACCCTGAGCAAGTTGTTGGTCCACTTATCTTGTGTTGAGAGATGTGACCACAGCAGTCATATATTTTCGGTGGCATGTCTCTGAGCTGAAGTTGGAGCCCGGGGACTGCTGGCACAGCAACACCACTTAACGTAAATGGGTTATCCCATGATTAATATAAAAAACGGAAATCTGATGTCATATAGTAGACAACAGTCTTTTTCTAACAAACTTAGAACCAGCCCTGTACCTCACATGAGAAATCTCCTCGATCTGCTCTGCTAGATTTATTTAAAGCTGGCAACTAAGGGGGGCGTGACTTTCTCAGGGGGCATGTCCTTTCCACTGCAGCTGGTGGCATCTGAAGAATAAAAATGAGCATGTACTTCCATCTCAGTGGGCAGGAAAGATAAATAAGAAAAAGAGCAAACAGCTTGTGGCGCTATAGAGGTAGATTTCAGTAGCTATAATGGGGGTCTGCACACATGAGAATGGAGTGGTGGTGCACATGAGTGTCCTCCTCTCCATTTACTTCAATAGGACTGTCGAGTGCATGCATGTGCACCACCGCTCCATTCTCATGGGCACTTGAGGACCACCCTACTCATCATTATGACTGGGGGACTCAGTGGTCGGACCCCCAGTTATCACTTATCCATTATCTTGTAATTAGTGTGGCACAACCCCTTTAAGTGTCTCATTTTATTATGTTGGTTGCACACACTCTCTTAATCAGACAGATGCATCCACAAGTAATAATCATGACAATCATCTGAGCCGCCCATTTATACACTTTGCTACCATGGGAACCGTTTCATAGAGAAAATCATCCACATTATTACTAAATATAAAAACGTAAAAACAAAGGTGCAATGGCACACTGCAGCTAGAGCTCCGTCCTGCCACTATGCTGGATGTTAGATGAGGCATTAGTTTATATTTTGGCCAAATTATGTAAGCCACCCACCACTTCACGGTTGCCTCTCGAGTGGTCCCTAACATTAATTCTTACCTTTTATGGGCCATATCAGCCACACAAAACCCAGGGAGTGCAGGAGCCTCATCTAACATCCAGCATAGTGGCAGGACGGAGCTCTAGCTGCAGTGTGCCATTGCACCTTTGTTTTTACGTTTGTATGTGTATTTCACCATAGCAACGTGCACCTGCGTATTGGGTTGTGCTGAATGCAATCTCCATTTTTTTTCTCTCTTTGTAGCATACATGGGAGGCGTGGTGACCTCCATGCAGTCATGCACACCTGACTAGTGAATCCGCCCTGTAGGCTGGTTTTAAAGTCAGTATAAAACTGAGTCTGCTTTATTGAACTTACCAGAAGCCATTTGGTTCCAGGAGAAGTACTAGTGGGCTCAGCATGCATGTTGGTATTTGCATCCCTTGATCTGATGAACGCTGTATGGCACCAGACGGGGTTACAAGCAGAGTGTATCTGGCATGCATGCTGCACCTGCACTCCCTGGGTTTTGTGTGGCTGATATGGCCCATAAAAGGTAAGAATTAATGTTAGGGACCACTCGAGAGGCAACCGTGAAGTGGTGGGTGGCTTACATAATTTGGCCAAAATATAAACTAATGCCTCATCTAACATCCAGCATAGTGGCAGGACGGAGCTCTAGCTGCAGTGTGCCATTGCACCTTTGTTTTTACGTTTGTATGTGTATTTCACCATAGCAACGTGCACCTGCGTATTGGGTTGTGCTGAATGCAATCTCCATTATTACTAAATACCCCCAAATACTTCTTTGGGGAATGCAGTTTTAAAACTATGTTTTTTTTATTTTTTATTTTCTTATTTTTAGCATATCATTTTGGAATCTATAATTTATGTAGAATAATTATAGCTAGGTTCATTTTTTTAATGTAGCAAATGTTACGATGTGCAAACTTCAATAGGTACTGTAGCACATTTATACGAATTGCACTTCTTTATTTTTTTATATAAATTAAAACCAATGGGAGACAAAGTTCTTCCACCCTCATGATCGCAGTCCCCAAATAGCAGGCCTATATCAAGTATCTATTTATTTTTAGAACATTAGCTGTAACTACTTGCAAACCCAGAAGGAGCCACAAGAGGGCGATAGAATGCCAAACATTTTTCCGCCACCCCCTAGCTGAATTCACACCACAATTCCTCACTGATGGCACTTATTTGGTTAACAAATCAGAATGTAACGTTAGCAATCTGTGTTGTATACATGTATTTAAATCAAGTAGATTTAGCTATGCTTTACAGAGGGATACAAAGGAACTCTAATTACACAGTTCAACATTACAGCCTGCAAATCACAGCAGTGTCTCTCATCGACTCGAGCACCCAGCACAAAAAATCCAAAGTGACAAGAATCCGTATGTTCTAGAAATGTCACTGCGAATTTACAGATATCCTAAAAGAGCCAAAATATATCTGCTCTAAAGTCACCCACAATGCTATCAAATATTCTGATCTGTTGGTGTCGAGTTGCAGAACGGGAATTAAACAAAAGGGGATCTTTATATCAGCAGGGCTCCTGCATCTCATTTTCGCCGGTATTATTTATCATTCTGACAGATTTATACAACCTCAGCAAATGCGAGTTCACACATTGCTTCCTCCAATATCTGCTGCTAGGGGTCAGCCACTGCTACCGTTAAACTACAGATGAGTGAATTTCTAAAAAATTCGATTCGGCCGGTTCGACGAACTTTCCGAAAAGATACGATTCGATCCGAATTTATTTGCAGCGAACTCGCATTAAAAAACAGCTATTTCCTGGCTGCAGAGAGCCTGTATAGTGGTGTAGAACACTGCCTTGCAATAACACACATAGGGAGTCTGCTGTGGTAGTGAAACAATACCAGTATGACACGCAGATGACAGGCGTCGCTCTTAGGATCACTGCACACTTCACTTATTTGGGCAGTTATGGAGCCAAAACTGACCAAATAACTCAAGTGTGAACTCAGCCTTACAGGTCGATGTTAGAGCCAGGTATTAAGAACCGTGCAGAGGCCCAAGATCCTACTGTAGCGTGAAAGAGTGCATTCCTTTTACACCATCGTCAGGTGATTCCACATAGATGTCTAAAGAACCTGTTCTTTTAAACTCTTATACAAGTAGAGCCCCCCTGAAAGGGAGAAGGTGTCAGCAGTAAGTTTGTGTTGACATCACTGATTATTTTGCCCTTCCTCTAATCCGTCAAAACAATAACCCGCCAAAAAACGGATCCTATCTTTTGAGCATCTACCTTAACTCGGTCAGCAATTGGTCAGTAATCTATCAGTATTGCTAAAATCCCAAAAAAATAACAGGAGTGGATCCAAAACAGAGATGACACGTGAATGGAATATTTGCATGTCTTCTGTGTTTTGTACCCACTCCTGCTTTTCTCTACCAAATCATAAGCCATTTCTGATGGGACCATACAGGCCTTACAGCTGGTACACAGACAGGAACGGTTGTGCGTCTCAATTTTCCTTGCTTCTGACAGATCAGAAGAAGGGTCAAATAAATAATAATGTCAAGCAGGCCAAAAAGGCAAAATAGTGGCCAAGTCATGGAGTGGGAATGTTGGGAGAACAGCTTGAGAAGTCCACAGAGTGCCCCAATGACATAGTGTTGAGGGAGCAGCAGCATGAGGAGACCACAGAGTGGCCCAGTGACATAGTGGGGAGGTGGCAGCAGCAGTAGCATGAGGAGACCACAAAGTGGTCATTTACATAGTGTTGAAGTGGTAGCAGCATGAGGAAGCCACAGAGTGGCCCAGTGACATAGTGTTGACTAAGCAGCGGCATGAGGAGGCCACAGACTGGCAAGGTGACTTAGTGTGGAGGTGCCCAGGAAAACGAGGTGTAGAACAGCATGACACCGCCGTGCCCTGCAAATTTGCTATGCTGGAGGAGCACTGTGAATTGTCCCTGTAGTGGAGGCTGAGGACACGGTGGAGGATGAGGAGGCAGAGGTGGACATTGTTGCAGGACAGACGGCATGAGAACGTGGAGGCGGAAGCGGCATCACCTGGTCAAGTTGCTGGTTTGGCTGGGCAGGAACCATATTTACCCAGTGGGCCTTAAAGGACATATATTGTCCTTGACCGTAGTTACTGTTCCACACATCGGCACTGCCATGCACTTTGGCAGACACAGACAGGCTCAAGGACTGTCCCATCTTCTGTTCTACATATTTGTGCAGGGCTGGTACTGCCTTTTTGGCAAATAAATGACGACTTGGGACTCTCTACCTTGCTTGGCACAAGCAATGAGTTCTCTGAAAGATGCAGAGTCCACCACTTGGAAAGGGAGGGACTGCAGCACCAGCAACTTGGCCAGGAGCACGTTCAGCTTCTGCGCCGTTGGATGAGTGCACACATACTGTTGTCTCTTGGCAATCGCTTTAGTGATCAATTGCTGACGGAATGACTGACGAGGAGTAGGAGGGTGAGGAACAGGAGCATCAGGACCGGTAGATGATGGGAAGGACAGACAGCTCCCTTCGGCTGCGGTGGTGGAGCCTTGACTTCCTGAAATTGGGTGAAATTGGTGCGGCAGGCTGGACCACCGCATTGGAGCCATAGCTCACCCAGGCCACTTTATGGTGACGCTGCAAATGTTGACGCAGGGCCGTGGTGCCACGCTTGACCTTCTGCCCACGGATTTGGAAAATGGCCATGTTCACCTCCTCCAGCGGCTAAACAAAAAACTGCCACAACGCCGAGTAGGTGATTTTACCCCCAACACTCTGCACTGACTGATTGCTACTGCCGCTGCCTCCATGAACCCCTGCACCACTACTTTCTGGGCAGGTAGGCTCCTGCGAAGAGGGTGGTCTACCCTGGGCACGATTGGCTCCCGACCTCCCACTACTGCCACCTTGCTGACTTGCCCGTACACTTGCTGTATTGTGGCGCTGAGCCCACAGTATATAATACTTCTCTGGCTGAGGGAACAGAAAAGGACAGAGGTAGGTTGAGGACAGGTGAGGGCACAGGTCCTGCTCCTGGGCAATGCCAGCTAAGGGTTGTGTCTGATGAACCCACCGACTCTTGGCTGGGGGTGTCTGATGTCAATTGGGACGAAGTGGATGACTGAGTCAACCATTCAAGAACTGCTGGCTTTCTGGTCAAACACGACTGCTAGCTGACACTGGGAGCTCAGGCCTCAGGAAGTGACCCCTGCTGCCACACCCCCATGCTCTGCTGTGACCTGTCCCTGCGCCAGAAACATTTAGGCCTCTGCCCCTCCCCTGTGCAGGGCCTGTCACTTCTCTGTCTGACATACTGTTAGATCAAAGAGGGAAATAAAAAGGAAATTAATACACCCAAAAAAAGGCTGTATTTTGTCACTTCACTGCACATCGGCAAATAATACTCTTTTTTGGCCACTAATACACGCCAAAATGGGCAGTATTTTTGTCACTTCACCGCATAACAGCTAATAAGCCAGTTTTTCCCCACTAATACACGCCAAAAAAGGCTTTAAAACATATAACTGCACCGTTGAACGGCAAATAATACTTTTTTTTTTTTGCCACTAATACATGCCAAAAAAGGTTGTAATTTTCTCACTTCACCACACAACGTCAAATAATACTTTTGTTTCCCCATAATACACGCCCAAAAAGCTTTAGAACATATAACTGCACCGCTGAATGGCAAATAATGCTTTTTTTTCTTGCCACCGCCGAGGTGTCACCACGTGTTGCTGCTCTCCAGAAAGGATGGTAAGGTGTGGTGCATCCCAATGGGAAATAAGTCCAGAGAATCAGGGTCTACAGTAAACCAGGGTGCTTGTTTATTAGAGGAATTCAGGTACACAATAATACAGGCGAGGCATTGGGCTGGCTTCTCCAGTCTCCTCCCTGGCAGAAGAAGGGTTTGATGCTGAGGAAAGGCCTGAGCTAGCTGTACCTCTTTCTCTTCAGAAGGCTGGTACCCAGTGGCGTACCTAGGGTGTTTTGCACCCGAGGAGGGTCTTTCCCCCCCCCCCCCGAATACTTGACCACATACCTCTTAAAACCAGGGACATCTCCTGTCCTGTAGATCTTCTCTTTCCTCTTCTCCTCCGTTAGACCGCCATGACAAATTCTTTCAGCCGCATCTCGTCTGTACAGAGTTTATAATACAGACACGTTAGATTTTTCAGTTTTTCCATCCTGGTATCCCCACAGTTCATCATGCTGACACCCCCAATACTGTGCCCGTGGTGCTCCCCAATGTCCCAGGTACTATGTTGCTGAGAAAATAGTGACCCCAGTAGACATAATTGGGGTCATTTATCAAACTAGTGTAAAGTAGAACTGGATTTCCAAAAGAGCTGTCAAATATGAATGGTGGAATCTGATTGGCCGCTATCAGCAACTACCGGTTTGATGAATTACCCCAAATGTCCCTATAGTGTCTACAGCAGCTATAATGTCCCTTAGAGTGCCCCCAATAATAATAACACCCTATATTGTGCTCCAGGCACTAATTCCTGTATAGTGTCCCCAAAAATAATAGAATTACACCTACAGTGCTTCCCCAATAGCAGTGTTTTCCAACCAGTGTGCCTCCAGCTGTTGCAAAACTACAAGATTAAAGTGTGGTGTTATGTTGCCCACTGAATCAACTGGCAGTAGCAGAGAGAGGTAGATTAATCAGGTGAAAAATATTCTACAGTTTTCAAACCAGAAACTGGATCTGAATACTTTTGTCATTGCATATAATTAAAAATCTAGCATAGACACTGAGTTATTCACTGAAATTCATCTGTATGGCGCCACCTGCTGTTTGGTCATTTTCTTATTTCTTTGTCCTGCTCACTGAGATGGTCGCACATGCTCAATTTCATCCTTCAACTGCCTCCTGAGCTGTGATAGGGAGAGGTGAGACACGCCCCCTTAGCTGCAGCAGAAAAGACACTCCCCTGAGCTGTCAGCCTGATATAAATCCAGCAGAGCAATGAGTGGTGAGATCTCTGAATCCATGTGTGGTACAGGGCTGGTTCTAGGTTTGTTAGAAAGAGGTTGGCATGTTCCCGTGACTATTTTTTACATTACTCATGGGATAACTCGTTTAAGCCCAGCTAACCAGTGCTAGGCTGGATTTATACAGACAAGGCCGGGCTGGTTGTCTTCTTCACTCATGAGTGGGCAGTGGTACAGAAAACATGTCTAGTGCTCACTAGCTGAGGCTCCACTAACCGACACTGCTCCATAGCGTTATTGCAGGGTATATGGTACCTTCTGGTAGGATGTAATTTTTTTGCACACTAGGGGGCAGCAGCCACTCTGATGCTGATGCTGCCTCAGCCTTCTACTATTTGATGCTCACTGTGCGGGTGTCCATCAGCCGGCCCGCTGCTCGCAATCCCATCTGGTATTTGCAATAATTGCCAGATAGCCAGTCCTGCCCTGCACCCGTCAACTGCTTATATGTCAGACTGACAACAAATCCATGGGTGCTCTTGTGGTTTTGGGGACGTCGTTATCATCATTTTATAAAAAAATCACAAGATGTATATTTCATATACAACCAACTAGGGAGCATGAATGATCCATAGCGATGAATAGCACATCGGAAACAGTTAATATCTTGATGTGTAGCGATCTCCATGGTGATATAATTCTCCGCTGGTAATGACAGGTTTGGAATGAATAAATGATAAAGCTGTCGATGAGGAGGTTTTGTGAGGTGCACAGCTAGAATTCCTAGTGAATCTCTCCTAATGTGACCTGAGCCCAACCCCCGTGTAGTGTCTGTGACAGAACATTCCTCCTCCAGTCTGACTGAATTAAAGGCTTCTCCCACTGATCTCACCCAGCGAATAAAATAATTGGGTTATGCGGGCTGATCAGAGTATCTGGAACATTCGCCTATTCATTTCTAACAGTAACATTCATATGGACATATCCATTATCAGCCAAGCCAAGAGTCAACGGCTATCCTAGAGACAGACAGGACAGGATGTAAGGTAAATTATATACTGAATAAGGGCTCGTTCCCACGACTGTATTAATGGGTCCACATCCATTGCTCAATTTTGCGGAACAGGTGCAGACCCATTCATTTCAATGGGGCCTCAAAAGATGCGGACAGCACATGGTGTGTTCCGCGGCAAAAAAGATAGAGCATGTCCTATTGTTGTCCACAATCCCAGACAAGAATAGGCATTTCTATCATAGTGCTGGCTAGTCTGCAAGTTGCGAAACACACACGGGCCAGTATCTGTGTTTTGCGGACGCACAAAACTCTACGGTTGTGTGAATGTAGCCTAAGGCTCATGCACACGGATCCGCAAAATACGGGTACCTTCTGTGTGCCTTATTATTCGGACTCCTATCATGCCTAGGGCTATGGGATTATAGGTCCTACCCTGTCCCATTTAAACGTAAAACAAACTAACAAGTACTAAATATATCACCAAGGCAAAATTTATTTTGATGGAAATAAATTGGCCACAGTCTTTATTAGTTAACCTGCACTGTAAAAATTTAACAACCAATAACTTCATATCCTAATGACCAATAAGCCCTAAGTTAATACTTGGCATAATACTATGATGAAAGTGATAATAATTACAATAAACATGAGCTCAGCCATAGGAACGAGCTCTAGAGAACAATCCAACATAAAGACGATTCACCCCAGGTTAACATAAAAGGCAGTGACAAGGAGAAATAAAGGGGGGGGGGGATGTTTAAGAATTTTCAATCTGGACGATGAGGTGAGACAAATGGACCTCAAAACCACACACATTTATACCCCACAGCGCTCTACCCATAGACAAGAAGATTCCGTTGCTGGTGCAGAAAACTTCTCCAGACCTCAGAATCTTATTGGACAAACCAAGAAACCAGTCATACACTCGTTGCTACCATTGCGTAAATTCTACCCAAGCAGTGGCAACACCAATCAGCATATCGTTGCCATCCTAGGTTATCTGCCCAGCAATGGCAAACACTAACTTTTGTCAGGAAAAATTCCTACCAATGAGCTATCTTGAGGATAGGCTATCAATATTCAACTCCAAGAAACCACCTTTAATACTTTAATCTCCTTTCACGAGCCATACCAAATTTTGGCTTCTCAACTGCACAAAGACCTGCACATGTGGACATGGCCTCAGAGGGTTAGTGGAGCAGTAATTTGGACAAGAGAGTACGGAGATGGAAGAGAATGAAAGTTTTAGGGTGTTTCGAAGACTGGCAATGGCAGGATACAACACATAGTACATCTGTGGAGACAAAATAATCACTTCCATCCGATGGAATCTATTGATACAAAATGTACAAGATTTATTAAAGGGGTTATCCAATGCCATAAACTGCCCCCCCCCCCCATATTCCAGGCTCCTCACAGGAAATATACTTACACTGCTCCCTGCGCAGCTCCTGGTCTCCACACCGCCGCAGCTGCTTCTCCCTGTGTGCGATGCAAACATCTGGTGTCGGCGGGAGCAGCCAATGGCAGGCGGTGATGGCGACGAGCCTCCCTAGTATCGCGGGTGACACTAGAGAGGTTTGTTCCAGTCCCCACCTGCCCGTGCGGGGACCAGGAACGGTGCAGGGAGTGGGGAGCGGGGTAAGTATATTCCCTGTGAGGAGCCCTGGCATATGGGGGTTAGTATATTGCCTTTACTGTGATCTGTCACCATGAAAATGCAATTTAAGCTACCAGCACTATGGTACAGAGCAGGAGGAGCTGAGCAGATTGATATCTAGTTTTATAAGAAACGGTTTAGTAAAACTAGTATTATATTAATTTACATTCCTGCTCATTCTGAGCTTTGAAGTCCAGGAGGCGGTCCTATCAGTGATTGACAGCTACATTACATTTTGATAATGACAGTTTTCCTTTAAAGCATATTTTTGGTTGCTCAGAAATATGCTGACTGGTTTTCTATGAAATTGGCCCTAGCATGTGTGTGAGAGATGGAGAAAGTAGACTGACTCCCACTGAGGACACAGTCTGATGTGAGTCATGACATCTTTGGACAGCACTGTAGAATATGTAGGCACAAACAGCTGTCGGTCTCACGCGGAGATCTATTTTCTGCTCCCTTCCTTCACTAGAATGATCATGGCTCTTTATTCCAGCACACCAAAATGTAGAGATGAAAAGTGATGAAAAGATGCTGTATGCCAATAGAATTGTCATTATGTCTCAAAACTACAAAATATAGGGAATAAAGGGGTTACCCGGGAAAATCAGGTTGGTGGGGGTACAACACCCGGGACCCCCTCAATCAGAAGACCCCCTCTTCCTAGGCCATGTGACGTCACCATATGTGGTCACATGGGCTATAGAAAGTACGGTGTGCGCTTGGAAAGCTCTCTGAAACAGCTTATTGGCTGGGGTGCCAGGGCTCGGACCCCCAATGATATGATAAATGATGGCCTATCTTGAGTATAGGTCATCATTATCAATTCCTGGTATTTATCAATTCCCTTTAATGAAAATAAAATCCATATAAAATGCAATAGTAAAGACTGCAGAGTTAAATTGGGGAAGCAAAATATCCTCAAATAGAACATAAGCTGAACATAAGTTGACCACAGGAAATCAACATGATCTGTCTACAGTTCTTAAGGAACATAGTGTCGATAATGTCACATATGCAGAACATAGTGGGTCATTTATGAAACAGAAATACTCTTGTATTAGGTGCCGGCTCCTCTACATAACTTCAGTGGATCCACCACCAGTGCAGGGTTTTATTTAGACTGGCGTCTGAAATGCCAGTCTTAATAAATGTGCCCCATAGTTTCTATATGTTAGTGTAGATCCGAGTTGCTTACCCTGTTGCCATTGATAGGCTACATGGTCAGGTTTCTGCATACAGTTTGGAGGCCAAAATCAGGAGTGAAGCATAACAGGAGAGAAAGTATTGTACGAACGTCAGTATGAACGTCAGCTTTTTTTAAATACTTTTCTGGTTTGGGCTTCAAAAACTGCATCAGGAAACAGGAGAATGCGCTTGAGTGACTGAGCTGCAGGCTGTAATAAATTGCGCCCCTGGAAGTATGTGAAGGTAGGTGTAGATGTAGCTGCATGCTGAACCAAGCAGACTGCTCAAACTATTAAGGAAAGTCACCGGTATTCTATAACGTAGTGACGTGTATATCGGGGGCATGGTAGGAGTGAAGGTGTGAACGAGGGCAGGCTAATCTCACCCCTCCGCTGCCTCCTACCCAGGGCCGTCTTTAATATTGATTGGACCCTGGGCAAGAATTTACTCTCTTCTTCCTTGTCCTCGGCTGTCGGCTGTGAAGGCTGGAAGCTCTGATTAGTATTCACCCCATATGACGCAGGGGCATTTCCCCCCCCCCACTTTTGGAGGGGAAAAATGCGTCTTATGGGGAGAAAAATACGGGGCTCAAGAGGGCCCACTAGGAGCAACTGGGCCCGGGACAACTGCCACTTTTGCCCCACTTTAAAGACGGCCCTGCTCCTACCGAATGACCGTGTAGTGGAGTGATACTAATGTTACAGGAGTAAGTAGGATAGATCAGTGAAATCAGGAGAAGATGGAAAGAAGCGGGAGTCACAGGTGAGATGAATTGGAAAAGGTGAAAATAAGAGTAAAATCAATACTGATAAAAGAATGAATAAAGTGAGCTAAAAGTAATGTACTTCAGGGAAATTGAGTAGAAAGGAAGAGAAGTGAAAAGGAAGAGAAAAAATGTATTATTATAATGCTAGATGTCATGACAAATTATGAAAAATAATGTATAAAGCGCCCTTCTCTCTTTATTGTAACTAACCAAGCCGAGCAGGGTGGTCAGCTGACCCACACTAATGGATCAGGCCTAGCAACCGCCCTAAACAATACCAGTAGAGACCAGGAGAAGATGGGACAACATGAGCAGCTATCCTATAAGTCAGTGTTTGACCCTTTAAATAGGCCTTGAGAGATGACTTGGATATGAAATAAGCCAGTGTCTCATCTGCAGACAGCTGTTTCAGGGTGATTGCCCCTCATCAGTACGGAGCAGAGAGTACTGGCTTAACTGGGTGAGAGGCCTGTCAGGATTTGGGGAATGCAATATCTCCTTATGACAAGTGCTTTAAATGTCGTGAGACAACACTGTTACACATGGCTCCTGAATTTCAGAACCCACATCTATTTTGAGTGACTATTGCATACTGTGGAATCAACTATCTGACTGGTGTGAACTGTCATATAAAAAATCTCTAATACCTGCCTTATAGCCACAGTTAGATTTACATTCTGCTGAGTGTAAACCATTACCTAAGGCCTCTTTCACACGGGCGTCACGTTTGACGCCCAGATAAGAGGCAGGAGTGTTGCGAGAAAGTGCAGAATAAAAAGGGTGATTAGAGGTTAAAAATAAAAAATTAACTCACCTCCTCCAATTGATCGCGTAGCTGCCGGCTCCTGTTCTGTCTTCAGCTGGGGGGGGGGGGGGGAGGACCTTCCGTAATGTCACTGAGTCACATGGTCCAATCACTTGCTCCCGTCATGTTATAAGGGAAAATAATAAAGATCGGGTCCCCATCCCGATCGTCTCCTAGCAACCATGCGGGAAAATTGAAAATTGCACCGCATTCGCACTTGCTTGCGGATGCTTGTGATTTTTCCGCAGCCCTTATTCACTTCCATGGGGCCTGCGTTGCATGAAAAACCCAGAAACTAGAGCATGCTGCGATTTTCACGCAACGCAGAAGTGATGCGTGAAAATCACCGCTCATGTGCATAGCCCCATAGAAATGAATGGGTCCGGATTCAGTTCGGGTGCAATGCGTTCACATCACGCATTGCACCCGCGTGGAAAACTTGCCCGTGTGAAAGGGGCCTTAAGGAAAGAGGGGACTTGAACATTAATATTTATTAATTAAAGTATCACCATACTTTCATTAAAGGGGTTGTCTGGATTAATGATATTGATGGCATCCTTAGGATAGGTCATCAAAATTAGATAAGGGGAGTTCTGGAACCCCCACCCATCAGCTGTTCCATGCAGTCTATGGCACCTGATTTAACACTTGAATGGCGCTAGAAGCAGAGCTCTGTTCCACGTGCAGTGGCCGCACTGGGTTGTTGCAGCTCGGCTCCCATTCATTAGAATCAACTGGCAGGGCAAGTTATTCTTGGTATAACAGTGTAGTTATATATTTCTTTTTGTAAACCAGACTCCAGTTTCAGAAGCAGGTGCTGCATGTCGCATGCATCTGCTTTAAATATAGACCTCTCCTCAGGGTATATTCCATTTTAATTCATCATCTATAGAAATCGCATTTTCCGTGTACGTCAACCCCAATTATGCTTGGGAAAGGGAGATAAGAAGCATACTGTGTATTATTGTGATCAGATTACAACACACTGACTTTGCATTCACAAAACAGAAGAGCAAGTAATCTGCTCAACGTGTCTCTATTTTACAAATGCTAAAAGTCCATTTATACCTCTTCTGATTCTTAAAGTGTAAGAAAATGCAGCAAGCGAACAGGCAGTTCTTGAAGCTGATATATTGGAAGCAGGGAAAATGGACTGTGACAAGGGCAGATGACTCCCTGTACTCCCGTCGATCAGCTGTTTGAAGAGAAAGCAGTGCTCGTACGAGGATAGGCCATCAATATAAATAAAGCGGACAACCCCTTTAAGCAGTGAGAGGGTCTTTAGCTACCCCAGCCTAGTTGATGGGAACACATCAGACAAGTCATCTGGGAAAGAGATGGCACCAAGATTCATTATCAGAAGAAGGAAAGATGTTAGAGGCAGTGTGATGCTCTGGGCAATGTTTTGCTGGAAAACCTTGGTTCCTGGAATTCATTTGGATGTTACTATGGCACGTACCACCTAACTAAAAATTGTTGAAGATCTTTATGGTTGCAAAGTGCTTACTAGAGGCAACTGGCTTAGTGGTTGCAGTCTAATGGTGCACTTAGATGGGCCGATGAGCTGCAGATTATCGGCAAGGAAGTGTTCCTTCCCAACGGTCGGATGCTCAAGTAGAGGTGAAGAGCTGCACAGTATGCTAACAAGCTATCACTATTGTGACCACTTGTCCTCATACAGCTGTAATACAGTTGCACTTAATAATTTAGGTCCCTACACTAATGACAGTTTCACCCAATGAACGAGCGTTTGGTGATCTGCAACACTTTTAGATGGGCAGATTGCTGGAAACAAGCGTTCGTTCCCGATAATCTGCCCAATTACCTGGGCATCTAAATCCACATGTCATTTACACAAAGCAGCAAGTGTATGGTTACAATCTTTTAATGAGGGTACAGGCTTAAGGGTATATTAGACTGCAAGATTTTCTGGCAGATGATCGCTATCAAACGCTCCTATGAACGCTCGTTAGCGATCATCTGGCAGTCCAATACTGCCTCCGCTCATTCATCGGGCAATTATGATTTTTAAGAGTGCTTAAAAATCACAATGGTTTCGGCGGCAGATGGCGCTATGTAATAGCGATCTGCAGCCGACATACCACTGCCCTGCATAGGGACGAGTGATGACATATCGATTGCTCCTCCCCATGCCACAGAGGGCATTGCTGCATGTAATAGCGGCAGTGTCCCCCCGTCTGTGGCATAGGGGTGTCTAATACACCCTTGAGAGTATTAGTTAGTTACTCTCTGCCTCTCTGCAGGCATTGTACCTACTTCCTAGGTGTCAGCACAGTGTCTGAGAGTCTCATGCTGATAACAATTAAGATGGCTTTGTCAGTTGACTGACAGGGCTCTAAATGGTTGGGGGCCATGATACAGAGCTCCTGTAACACTTCCATTTATATCGTAAGAGATAATAGGATTGCTTACTGCAGACCTTATCAAGGTTGGAGAACACTTGCTGAGGGATCTTGGACTACTCCATGCAAACCGTTACCAGCTGCTTGATATACTTGGGCTGTCATTTGTGGACAGTTCTCTTCAATAAATACCACATGTTTGAACTGGGTTAAAATTTGGAGGCTTAGTAGACCTTCGCAAAACAATTCTGTTTTTGGGCCACAATTTCTCCGTAACTTTTGATCTGTGGCTTATTATATGAGATTGTGAGCCCCATTGGGGACAGTGTGATGCTAATGTCTGTAAAGCGCTGCAGAATATGGCAGTGCTATACTGTATAAGTGAGGAAAATAAATAAATATCAGAGTTAACATTTGGATGAAGGGTACAACTATAGTGCATCCTTCTGGCAGAAGATTTCAGACTCTAATTTGAGGTTTAGTAGAATTCATTATACCACTGATTCACAAAATCTTGCGTGGGGTGATGTGATGTCCCCGTGCTGGCTGGGCACAGTGACGTCAACAGTGATGACGTCACCACGCCCAGCCAAAGTGATGACATCATCAAGTCACTGCATAAGATTTTAAACAATTTCTTCTATCAAGTTGTCCGCAACGGTCTCTCCGTGACGAAATGGATGAGGTAAGTATATTGGATTAGCCACCGAAGGGCTTTAATTTTAATCTCAGATGCCAGGATCAGCAATGAATGTGGCATCTGAGGGGTTCAATGATGGGGGTGGGGCAATCGCCATTCCCTGTTATTGCGCCCGCTACCTACAGAGGAATGGGATTTGTGATGAAGTACAGTCGTGGCCAAAAGTTTTGAGAATTACATAAATATTGGAAATTGGAAAAGTTGCTGCTTAAGTTTTTATAATAGCAATTTGCATATACTCCAGAATGTTATGAAGAGTGATCAGATGAATTGCATAGTCCTTCTTTGCCATGAAAATTAACTTAATTCCAATTGCATTTCATTGCTATCATTAAATAAGCTTCAGAGATCATTTCAGTAATCGTCTTGTTAACTCAGGTGAGAATGTTGACGAGCACAAGGCTGGAGATCATTATGTCAGGCTGATTGGGTTAAAATGGCAGACTTTGACATGTTAAAAGGTGGGTGATGCTTGAAATCATTGTTCTTCCATTGTTAACCATGGTGACCTGCAAAGAAACGCGTGCAGCCATCATTGCGTTGCATAAAAATGGCTTCACAGGCAAGGATATTGTGGCTACTAAGATTGCACCTCAATCAACAATTTATAGGATCATCAAGAACTTCAAGGAAAGAGGTTCAATTCTTGTTAAGAAGGCTTCAGGGCATCAAAAGAAAGTCCAGCAAGCTCCAGGATCGTCTCCTAAAGAGGATTCAGCTGCGGGATCGGAGTGCCACCAGTGCAGAGCTTGCTCAGGAATGGCAGCAGGCAGGTGTGAGCGCATCTGCATGCACAGTGAGGCAAAGACTTTTGGAAGATGGCCTGGTGTCAAGAAGGGCAGCAAAGAAGCCACTTCTCTCCAAAAAAAACATCAGGGACAGATTGATCTTCTGCAGAAAGTATGGTGAATGGACTGCTGAGGACTGGGGCAAAGTCATATTCTCCGATGAAGCCTCTTTCCGATTGTTTGGGGCATTAGGAAAAAGGCTTGTCCGGAGAAGAAAAGGTGAGCGCTACCATCAGTCCTGTGTCATGCCAACAGTAAAGCACCCTGAGACCATTCATGTGTGGGGTTGCTTCTCATCCAAGGGAGTGGGCTCACTCACAATTTTGCCCAAAAACACAGCCATGAATAAAGAATGGTACCAAAACTCCCTCCAACAGCAACTTCCTCCAACAATCCAACAACAGTTTGGTGAAGAACAATGCATTTTCCAGCACGATGAAGCACTGTGCCATAAGGCAAAAGTTATAACTAAGTGGCTCGGGGACTAAAACATTGACATTTTGGGTCCATGGCCTGGAAACTCCCCAGATCTTAATCCCATTGAGAACTTGTGGTCAATCCTCAAGAGGCGGGTGGACAAACAAAAACCCACTAATTCTGACAAACTCCAAGAAGTGATTATGAAAGAATGGGTTGCTATCTGTCAGGAATTGGCCCAGAAGTTGATTGAGAGCATGCCCAGTCGAATTGCAGTGGTCCTGAAAAAGAAGGGCCAACACTGAAAACACTGACTCTTTGCATAAATGTCATGTAATTGTCGATAAAAGCCTTTGAAACGTATGAAGTGCGTGTAATTATAGTTCACTACATCACAGAAACAACTGAAACAAAGATCTAAAAGCAGTTTAGCAGCAAACTTTGAGAAAACTAATATTTGTGTCATTCTCAAAACTTTTGGCCACGACTATAATTAATCACAAATCAAATTTCTTCGTGAAATTCATCAAAGTAGCCAAATAGAATTTTTCATAACTTCGCTCATCACTAGTTGCCAGAAGTAAGCGTCATTATATGAAAAAGGAGCCTCCAGCATGAAGCTGTCCCCCACCCACTATCCAGTATTAGCAGATCCTTCCACCATTCTCCAGTTTAACTTAACTAAATCAGAAATAATGACTGTCCTGCCATAGAAAGCACGGCATAATAAATAAACATGGCAGTGAGTAATTGACTTATTAAGGTAGTAGATTACAGACTAATAAGTGTTGACCCTGGGGGCTGAGCTGTTGATACAATTGAGCGCTGACTAGTTTTCTGGAAAGTTGTAAGATTTATCATTATGTCCGGAAGACCACAGCAAAATGAATAGTGTCTGCCCAACTAAAACACAAGGAAAGTGGCTTGTGCTTAGACTCGACAAGAGACGTGTAGCAACTTCTACCAATTACTGACTTCTCAATGTAGGCAACACTCTCATGTTTGGTTAAAGGAACACAACACTTCCATCAGAAAGGGGTATTTTTTTTAAACCCATTCATATAAAACTTTTTTTTTTTCTTTTTGAGAATGTTTGCCTTTTTTCTTTTTCATTTCAGCAGTACTATGCCACTGAAAATTAATGAAATTAATGTCCATCCGGATAACAGCGCCAAGTTGCACCAAACACAACACAAACATTAATAATGTTTACATCTTACACTGTTCCTATCGTGTCCATACCTGATCTATTGAGTAAAACATACAGACCACTTCTCTAGTGATACCAGTTACACATTGCAGTAATAGCTATAACGATTGTCACCAGAGAGAAATATCAAATATTTTAGACAGAAACATTTTCATCTGTCAGAAAAATCCATTTTCACTCATTGGCTGTCACCATAAGCAATCATTTTCAATTGCCGATTATTTTTTTTAAACAGTATTCATCCCCTTTTCAGACAGTTGTAATAGAGGGTCTTTATTTGTGCCCAGGTTATGGATGCAACACCTGGCCCTGGTTCATTAGAATCAGAGATACTGTGCTCTGACTCAATTTCTAATGAACTGCAGGAGGTTTAGGTGTTGGGTCCATAATAAATAATTAATAATGCCCCCATATTATACCCATCTGAAAGCAGCTTTAGTTAATCCATTATATGAGATTCAGGATTACAGTTTGTATAGGGGGTGGAAATTATGTATATATAGTACCTATGTAATTCCCAATATTTGCTTTCAAAAGTTGGTTGGTGAATACCTTTAGGTTTTGCATTTCAGCAACAACATCTTACAGTTTTTGCAGAATATGCATTTTTGTTGCAAATCAGAATTTTTTTCTAATTTTTGCTAATTTGTGTATTATTAGGTTATATTTTTATAAACGGTATGTTTTGCCCTCTCTGAAAATGTAGATTTTGGTAGCATAGAAGCTATTTGCTATGTACTGTATACATTGTTAACCCATATGTGGATGATGACAATATATTAATTGGCCTCTGTTACCATGCTTTTAAGAGCACAAGCTCTTGTTGATCTGTACACTTATGGTATAATAGATGTATATTTTGATGTGTTTTTTTTTAAAATAATTTCTGTTTGCTACAAAGTTACATGAAGGTGGACATGGTTGTCAACAATCTTTCAAGGAAACAGCAATCATTAGGTGGTCTACTCTTCGGGAATATATACTGTAGGTTTTGATGGTTCACTTACTTTTCAAGGGCTATAATCCCTGTATTTTATATGTTGCTATTTTTTTTTAAATGTTGGTCTTTCCAGTTTTGGTGATTTTATGAAGATACGTGCATGTATATTTAGACCTAAATGGTATATATAAACTAAGCACATGCTGAATGTATATTTTTAAGAGGTGTGGTCCATATACATTTCTGCTTGGGTTATAGTTTTACCCACAAATATCAACTTTTTTTTGCAGTTTTTATGAAAAATGACAGTTTGGCATAAAGTTGCATATGTGTGTATAAAGTGCTGAATGGCATTTTGACAATGTGCTGGGTATCAATTCTCATAAAATATTTGGTTATGGGGGGTAGTATGATTTTTTTATTTTGTAATTTAGGTTTTATTTGTACATGTAAAAATTGGGAAAATTGTCCTGGCTCCCAGAAGTGTAAAGTTTCCATGCACACCTGCCAGTGATAGAGCTAAAGGGGTTATATGTCGGGCCCATATGCCGGGCCCTTCACATTGAATATACTTACCTGGCTCCTCGCTCCCTGCGCCGCTCCTAGTCCCCGCACCGCCGCTTCTCCCTGTGCGTGGATGAAAATATCCGGTGTCATGGGGAGCAGCCAATAGCAGGCGGGGACGAGCCTGCCATTGGCTGCTCCCCCGGATGTTTTCATCCGCGCACGCAGAGAAGCAGCGGTGGTGTGGGGACAGGAGCAGCGCCGGGGTAACGGGGAGCCAGATAAGTATATCCATTTTGAGCGCTCCAGCATATGGGGGACATTTTTATAGTCTTTGCTAACCCCTTTAAACCAAGCTTTATGGAGCAAACAGCTTGAGTTTCTGGTGAACACACCTAGTAATTACAGTGGTAAAAGACCTATGGTAATTTAGGAATCCCCTGCTTATAGCTGTTAGTATAAATTAAAGGGGTTGTGTCAGCTTAAAGGGGTATTCCCATCTTAATGATCACTGTTAAGATGGGAAGATTTAACAGTGATCATTTTTCTAAATATATTTAATGAACTAATTCCCACTCCTTAGAAGAAGATGAAGATATACTTACCTGACTGTTGTCTTCCGTCTCCCCTGGTTACGGACACCGCTCTTCTCCGGAATCGCGGTGGCCACGCTTGCGCAGACAACTTCTTATTTTCTCCCGTCCGGGCCACGCGCAGTCCCGAAAGCGCACGCCGCGCATGCGCTATGGTGACTTCTTCCTGGCCAGTATAGTATACTTGCCAGGAAGAAGTCACCAGGGTGCATGCGCGGCGGCATGCGCATTCAGTCCATTGCGCGCCCGGCCGGGAGAAGACATCAATCAAGATGGAGCCCGCACCCTGCCGAAACCAGGAAGTAGACGGCGTGCCGGGAGCAGGTAAGTATGAAACGGCGTGATGGGAATACCCCTTTAAGCATTGGTGGAATATCTCTAGGATATGTCACCAATGTCTGATAGGTGCAGCCATCACCTCTGGGACCGCACCTATCTTTAGAATGGATCCTGCAAAGTGAAGGAGAGCGAACTGCACGGATGTGCTGCCGACCCTCTATTCATTTCTATGGGACTTCATAGAAGTGAAAGGAGCAGTTGCTGCGCTTGCGTGGTGCACTTCCCATTCATTTCCATGGGACTTCCGAAAATACCCGATCCTGCCGCTATTTTTATGCACGGTGTACCCTCTTTCATTTTGTGGGCTCTATTTTAGAGATACGGTAGCTGCAGGTCCCAGAGGTTGGACCCGCAGCTATCAGACATTGGTGGCATATCCTAGCGATATTGCACATATGCTTGAAATGACAGAGCCCGTTTAATTTTACAATATTTTGAAGAAAATAAACTATAAAACATTATTAGGTTCTCATTATGCTTCATCATACTGCTAACAGATTATAGGGGACACTTCCAGTCAACTTGCCATATCGCAAGGTGTCAGAATTGCAGAATTATGTTCAAACTCATGGAGGCTCACAGTGGGGTGCCAATGGGGTGACACTTGGAGCCCCTTCCATCTGTAAGCCACATAAGCACCATGGTCTCCATTGAAAGCAGCATCCATAGAAATGAATGGGGTGGGAGATAGCTTCAATCCCAGGAATTAGAGCAATGAGAGTTCCTACAATCAGCTTCGCAGAGAGGAGCATAATATATTGTAAAGGAATCCGACTGGATGACAAAGAGGGCTACTTGCCTTTGTAAATTACTTATGTCCTATGGTCACAATAGATTTCAACATCTAAGGGCTGTATTACACCAACATATTATCTGACCAATATCTGTCCAATCAGACCAATAGTTGGTGTATATAACAAAAGATCTCTGCGTGTAAACGGCCATCTGACCAATGATTGATCAGAAAATCTGTCAGATAATCTGGTGTAATACAGCCCTAAGGTGTTAAGTAGGCAGGATCTGCTCCTCTGATTCTGGCCATTAGAGCAGGAGCCTGGCTGACATTAGACAGCCAAGCACTTGCCACATTCAGGAAACCTATTTCTGGATTATTCCAGAACACCGTAAAAAGGCATGTGCAATGGGAAAAAGTCGCTTAGTGACCCCAATAAAAAGGTGCAGTGGGGGCCCTAAAGGGGTAACGCGATGAAACACCATATAAACACCAAGGTCAAATGCATTTTCCTGTCTGTAAGTGGTCAGCTTTGATTTATAAATATGGATTTATCTAGAAAGCATCCACTGCTTACACAGAAGTGACAAATCTGAAAGATTAGAGCAATCATATAGAGGAGATAAAGTCTTAGAGGCGGCGGGGATCAGAGGAGCAAACCTGCAAGATCCTATTAGAGAGAGTGCTAAAGGCTCACTTTAATATCTTTGTTCTCCGAAAGTGGGGCAGAGAGAGAATGTTGTCATAAGCCTTATCCTACGCAGATCAGAAGGCGGCAGATGATCTCTCTGAATGTGCTGGGATTTGCAAACACTTTCTTTTCTCACAAGTCAATTCCAAGAGGTTTGTGATGGGAATAATAAGCAGAATATCTTAGACATGTGAAAGCTCCCAGGTCTGATTTAAGTGTTAATAGATTGTGATCGGGTTTATTGCTTATGAAATATGGTGGCCTACCTCAATTCACACTAGCACCAGACAGAGCTTCAGTTTTTTCTTCTATTTTCACTTACAAGGAGTGCCTATGACTCTGGAGGACTGAGCAGATCCAGGAATTATACAGACTGCTCATTATTAATTTCAGTAGGTGCAGTGTAATACTTAAAGAGGTATTCCCATTATATAAAGGTATCTTCTATCTACAGGATAGGAGAAGACAACTATTAGAGTGGAAAAAAATAGACTCTCTAATTTGGAGCTATTATTACCACTGGTCTGAGAGGTGATGTGTGTCAAATAGAAATGAATAGAAAGAAAAAAAAAATGAAATAAGTGAATTTTTTTTTTCCAAACTCATTCTGAATTTGAACATTTAAAGAATAGGCTCCAAAAACATTGAGAGCCTGCAAAGTGAGATCAAGGAAAGGAAACATCACAAATATAATCGTGTTAGAAAAGACTTTGAATTCGGTCATATCTATATAAAAAACACTGCTAATAGAGGAGTCAATAACTATCCACACAGACATACATATTACACTGATATATCAGAATCTGAAGCGCCAGAATCGGAAGCAAGTGGGTATAATTCAAAACTTGGAACTAAACGCAAGGCAAAAAATAAACCGGGCAACACTGCAAAGAAAGTATAATCCCAATAGTTCCTCAAAATGCCACCCAAACCAACACCTAACCAATGTTGGACAAGGTATACAGAATGGAGAGGGAGTTACAATACCCTCATCTTCATCTTCTTCTGTCTTTACGTTAGCTCAACAAATATCTCTATCAACTACAGCCATGACCCCGGCAACCTCTTTTTTAATGCCAGGGATACAGTTGAGGGACCTGGACAAATGGCGATACCAACAGCAAAAAACATAGACGTTCAACAACAAGATATGGGAATGCGGATCATCAATCTATCTAACATTGTCCTAGATTCAGAACATGAAAATGTAATACAAAAAGGCCTATCGTTTACACCAGCACCATATTTAGATGGTGCTTTTCATGGGTTAAGGATGTTAACTTATTTGCAAAGAAGCTAGCACTACACAAAGATTTTAAAAATAAAGAAAGTGATCCACAGGAAATTTATAAAACAGAGGAAAGAGCAATAAAAATCTTAGAAGAGTTACAGAGAGAACAGATAGGTGAATTCATCTCCCCTTCAGCACCATTTTCCACGTTAACACCCCAATCTACGTTTACTCTGCCACTCACTAAATATGGTAACATACCAACATTTGTAGATCTAGTAACAGCTGATCTTCAAAAGATAAAAACTAAAACATCTAGTGTAAATCATATTTTAACTCAAAAAGAATAAAATGCCTTGCAAAAACGTATGAATAATCAGGATTTGTAAATCAAACTAAGGGAGGTAACGTCGTTGTAATTGATACAACTGAAGGATAAAAGGATTGTGATGGACCTTCTAAAAGATGAAAATACATATAAACAATCAACTGTCAAGTAATCCTACTATGAGATATACACAAGAATTAAAAGAGATATTACAAGCTGCAAAAAAAGAAGGTCTAATAACCAAAGAAGAATACAAAGTCCTGTTTAAGACAAAACCTGTTATAGCTACCTTCTACACTATTTCAAAAGTGCATAACAAACGCAATCCGATTCCTGGTAGACCAATAGTGTCGGGCAATCAGAATGTTTGCGAAGGCATTAGTAACTATGTAAACCAAATTATATACCCATTTGTCCCGAGTCTGACACCCTTTTTAACCACCTCAGCCCCCCTAGCTAAAACACCCTTAATGACCAGGCCACTTTTTACAATTCTGCACTACACTACTTTCACAGTTTATTGCTCCGTCATACAACTTACCACCCAAATGAATTTTACCTCCTTTTCTTCTCACTAATAGAGTTTTCATTTGGTGGTATTTCATTGCTACTGACATTTTTACTTTTTTTGATATTTTCCTTTTTTTGACAAAATGTTTGCAAAAAAATGACCTTTTTCACTTTCTGTTGGAAAATTTGCCAAATAAAACTACATTTCTCTATAAACTTTCTCTAACTTTATTGTTCTACATGTCTTTGATTTAAAAAAAAATGCAATAAGTGCATATGTATTGGTTTGGGTAAAAGTTATAGCGTTTACAAACTATGGTGCAAAAAAGTGAATTTCCGCACTTTGACTTTCTGAGCACCTGTCCTGTTTCCTGAGGTACTACAATGCCCAGACAGTAGAAACACCCCATAAATGACCCCATTTCAGAAAGTATACACCCTAAGGTATTCAGTGAGGGGCATAGTGAGTTCATGGAAGTTTTTATCTTTTGTCACAAGTTAGCGGAAGTTGATTTTTTTTTTTTTAAATTTAATTTTCCGCTAACTTGTGACAAAAAATGAAAAAACTTCCATGAACTCACTATTCCCATTAGCGAATACCTTAGGGTGTCTACTTTCCGAAATAGGGTCACTTGTGGGGTATTTATACTGCCCTGGCATTTTAGGGGCCCCTAAAGTTTTGGGGTGTATTTTTACATATACCCATACTGTGTGTGAAAAATATCTCTGTAAATGACTTTTTCCATTTTTTATACAAAGTTGTCAATTTACAGACATATTTCTCTCACCCAGCATGGGTATATGTAAAAATACACCCCAAAACACATTGCCTTACTTCTCCTGAGTACGGCGATACCACATGTGTGCCACTTTTTTGCAGCCAAGATGCGCAAAGGGGCCTAAAACCAATTAGTACCTTTAGGATTTCACAGGGCATTTTTACGCATTTGGATTCCAGACTTCTTCTCACGCTTTGGGGGCCCCTAAAATGCCAGGGCAGTAAAAATACCACACAAGTGACCCTATTCCAGAAAGTAGACACCCTAAGGTATTCGCTGATGGGCATAGTGAGTTCATGGAAGTTTTTATTTTTTGTCACAAGTTAGCGGAAATGGAATTTCTATATTTTTATTTCTTTTACAAAGTTTCATATTCCACTAACTTGTGACAAAAATTTTTTACATGAACTCACCATACCCCTCACGGAATACCTTGGGGTGTCTACTTTCTAAAATTGGGTCACTTGTGTGGTATTTTTACTGCCCTGGCATTTTAGGGGCCCCTAAAGCGTGAGAAGAAGTCTGGAATCCAAATGCGTAAAATTGCATTGCCCTGTGAAATCCTAAAGGTACTCATTGGATTTAGGGCCCCCTTTGCGCATCTTGGCTGCAAAAAAGTGGCACGCATGTGGTATCTCCGTACTCAGGAGAAGTAGGGAAATGTGTTTTGGGGTGTATTTTTACATATACCCATGCTGGGTAAGAGAAATATCTCTGTAAATTGACAAATTTGTATAAAAAATGGAAAAAGTTGTCATTTACACAGATATTTTTCACACCCAGCATGGGTATATGTAAAAATACACCCCATGAACGGCACAGATTTCTTCATTCGTATCGATCGATGTGGATGAAAAAATCTGTGCCAAAAAATATGCAAGAAAAAAAAGAGGGGCCTGCCAAAGCATATGAACTCCAACACCTCTCCTCAGCTCATATGCCTTCTGACAGCAGCGCAATGCTTCCCTCAGAATGCACATCAACGCTGCAGCGTTTTCGTCGGTTGGTCCGTTGGTCTACATGGAAAATAAAGGGTGGTTAGGGGAAAAAAAAAAGAAAAGAAGAAAAAACAGGCAGCAGGCTCATAAACTTGAACGTTACAAACTTTATAAAACCTGAACATAAAACGTTTTTTATAAAACCTGAACATCAAAACTTTTAAAACCTGAACTAACTCTTCTTTTTCTTGCTACCTGTTTAATTTTTTTTTTTTTCCATTTCACTCTTTATTTTCCTAGCAGAAACCTCTCCTTTCCCATGGGACAATGTGTAAAGTGTAAATCACACAGAGATGGTGCAAAGTACATTATGCACTTTATCCCAAGTGAAACGAGACGTTTCTACCGTTTCACATTTCTGCTGTAGCACACCAGCACCCCTATGTGTTAGGGTCTCTCAAAACCTAGTATCCTGAGAGAGCCTAGAGCCTGATAGTAAAAACTACCTGTGTTGTGCTGTCCCTACATCCCTAAGTGTACCTGAGTGTGGTACTTCCGGAAACACTCCCGTAGGCATAGGGCAGGATGGTCAGGACAGTCCGAACAGAAATAACGGGTGTCACGCCTTATTCCACTCCTGCTACAGACACGACATCTGTTTCGGGGTGGCGGTTGGGTTGAGGTACCAGCAACGACATTGGGGAAATGTCACTCGTGTAGACGGCTCACTACACTGGGGTTTGGGGCCACAGAACCTCCTGGATACAGGAGGTTCTCGATGATCTCTTCCTGAAATTTGAGGAAGGATCCTGTTCTCCCAGCCTTACTGTAGAGAACATAACTATTATACATAGCCAATTGAAATAAATATACAGACACCTTCTTATAGCAGCGTCTGGTGCGGCGGGAAATCAAATATGGGGCCAACATCTTGTCATTGAAGTCCACCCCTCCCATGTGGAGGTTATAGTCGTGGACTGAGAGGGGCTTTTCAACGACACTGGTTGCCCGTTCAATTTGTATTGTTGTGTCTGCGTGAATGGAGGAGAGCATGTAAACGTCACGCTTGTCTCTCCATTTCACCTCGAGCAGTTCTTGGTTACACAAGGCAGCCCTCTCCCCCCTTGCAAGACGGGTGGTAACGAGCCGTTGGGGGAAGCCGCGGCGACTAGGTCGCACGGTGCAAAAGCAGCCAATCTGTTCTAGGAAAAAATGCCTGAAGAGGGCCACACTTGTGTAGAAATTGTCCACTTAAAGATGGTACCCCTTGCCGAATAAGGGTGACACCAAGTCCCAGACTATTTTCCCACTGCTCCCCAGGTAGTCAGGGCAACCGACCGGCTCCAGGGTCTGATCTTTTCCCTCATAGATCCGAAATTTGTGTGTATAGCCTATGGCCCTTTCACAGAGCTTATACAATTTGACCCCATACTGGGCGCGCTTGCTTGGGATGTACTGTTTGAAGCCAAGGCGCCCGGTAAAATGTATCAGGGACTCGTCTACGCAGAGGTTTTGTGCAGGGGTATACAAATCTGCAAATTTCAGGTTGAAGTGGTCTATGAGGGGCCGATTTTTGTGGAGCCGGTCAAAAGCTGGGTGGCCTCTGGGACGGGAGGTGGTGTTGTCGCTAAAGTGCAGGAAATGCAGGATGGTCTCAAGTTGAGGACAAGGCCCAGAAAAGTTTTACATTCGGAAACTTGGACTGGTTTCCACCGGAAAGGCTGGGCATAGAAGCTTTCCGGGTTGGCGTTCATAAATTGTGTGGTATACCGATTTGTTTCTGCCACGACTAGGTCAAAGAGCTCCACAGTGAAGAACAGCTCAAAAAACCCCAGTGCCGATCCGATCTGTCTCCACCCATACTCCTGACTGGGCGGTGAAAGGGGGAACTAATGGTGAGGCTGAAGATGGGGGCTGCCAATCAGGGTTTGCCAGCACCTCAGGGATTCTAGGGGCTCTACGGGCCTGTCTGCGTGGTGGATGCGACGGGGGAACTACTGCACGTGCCACCGTACCAGCTTCAACTGCCCTTCTGGTGCTCGCCACTTCACCATGTTGTACGGCAGTGCTGGTAGTAGGTCCAGGATGGGCTGCGCTGCTGGTGTATGCCTCACCTCGTAATCCTGCAGCGCCAGCCCCACTCTGCTGCCCTTGAAACGGATCCTGCGCTACCTGTGGTCTAGCGAAACGGGGCCGGGTATGCCTGGTGGTATCAGGGACCTCAACCTCTTCGTCCGAACTTTGGGTCAGACTGCCACTGCTTTCTACAGGTTCATATTCTGACCCACTAGATTCGTCAGATGAGGGTTCCCATTCCTCATCCGACTGGGTCAGAATCCTGTAGGCCTCTTCAGGAGAATACCCCTTATTTGACATTTGGACAACTAAATTTAGGGGATATTCCCTGAGACTACCCAAGAAAAAAAGCAAGCCTGTCTTACAAATGGGAGGGTAGCGAAGTACAGAAGTCGCTGCGATTGATAAAAAATATCAAAACTGATTTTTTTATCGCCGCAGCGCTTGTGAAGTGATTGTGCAATGATTAAAAAAAAGAAATTTTTTTGTCACTGGGGCGGGCGTGGGTGAACGCACGTGTGGGCGACCGATCAGGCCTGATCGGGCAAACACTGCGTTTTGGGTGGGGGGCGAGCTAAAGTGACAGTAATACTATTATAGATCTGACTGTGATCAGTTCTGATCACTTACAGATACTATAAAAGTACAAATGCTGATTAGCGCTACGCTAATCAGCGAATCAGTGACCAAAGGGGCCTTAACTAAATCTAACCTAACAGTCAATACTAGTGAAAAAAAAGTGACAGTTTACACTGATCACTTTTTTCCCTTTCACTAGTGATTGACAGGTGATTGAAAGGGGTGATCAAGGGGTTAATTGGGGTGATGGGGGGTGATCAGGGCCTATGTGGAGTGTGCTTGGTTTACTTACAGTAGAGGTGTGCTCTCTCCTGGGTCCAGCCGACGAAATGGACCCAGGAGAGGGCACAGAAGCCATTTAATGCATTATATTTATAAATATAATGCATTATATGGCTTGTGATTAGTTTTTTTAAAAACATCACCAGCCTGCCAGTGCCGATCATTGGCTGGCAGGCTGGTGACGAACTTCTCCTGAGCAGCTCCCGACATTCTGTGCGCCCGTGCATCGACGAGGAACAGAAGGACCGCCGAGATCGCGTGATCCTGCGTGCGGCAGTCCTAAAGTGGTTAAAAGATACCAAAGATGTCTTTGCAAGATATACATGTTGGAAAGAATACACTATTAGCAAGCCTTGATGTTGAGGCGCTATATACAAGTATCCAGCACCAGCTTGGACTGGAAGCCATCAATTATTATTTGAGCACAAGGGGTGCACACTTTAATAAACACAATCAATTTATTCTCACCTTATTACAATTTATATTCACACATAATTACTTTACTTTTGATAGTAAATATTTACAGATCACGGGGACTGCTATGGGCACGATTTGTGCACCAAATTTTGCTAATTTGTTTTTAGGGTGGTGGGAAGAAAGAACTGTATGTGAGGAGCACATTAATTTCACAAAATACATGACATTATATTGACGACATTTAGATTTTTTTGGGAAGGCACTATAGGTGAATTTCAGCAATTTGTGACAATTTTGATCAATAATGTAATAGGGTTTAGATTTACACCTGAGATAGATGAAAGAAAATTGAATTTTCTAAATTTGACCTTGACCCTACAACCTGATGGGAGTGTACTGACAGAAGTATTTGGGAAACCCACCTCTACCTCTAATAGTCTTTTGCACTGGCAAAGCTACCATCCACAAGCCCTTAAGAGAGGAATCCCCACAGGCCAGTACTTACGGGCAAAGAGGAACTGTTCAAGTGATGACGCCTTTGAACGTGAAAGCGAAATATTATATAAAAGGTCGAGGTTACCCTAAAAAAGTGTTATATAAGGCATACAGAGGAGCCAAAACTATAGAAAGGAGAGGGCTTCTACAGAATCAACAAAAATCTAATAAAGAGAACATTGTACGATGTATTGGCACATATGATATACAGTATCAGAAAGTAAGACAAATACTAAAAAGATACTGGCATATTCTAAGAGCAGATGAGGATTTAAATTTAAGAAGTATTATACCCCAGTATCCAGCTGTGACCTGTAGGAGAGGGACAAACCTAAAAGAACATCTCGTTCACAGCCACTTTCAATGGAACCGTAATAATGGAAAAAAGACAACATGGCTGACTATTAAAGGCTCGCATCCATGCGGTGAATGCAGTAAGGCACTATCTCAGAATAAGTTTGTAAATATATATCCACGGAGAGACAGACTGGATCGCACATCCACAACGCTTAACCCTTGATATGTGCTCTTCAGCTACATTACTATAGTACTAGTCCCCCATATCACATGCAAATATTGGAGACATTAGTGTACATTTTGATCAAAAGGTAATAAGCCCACTCACCCCGTCACGGATGTCTCCTAGAGTGGGTCCCTACTCTGTCCATAATCTGGTAAAGGCGCCGTGCTGCATGGCGACACGTGGCACCATCCCAGCAGGCTGCAGTTACGCCAGCCAGCCAGAAAAGCACCACAACAACGAAGGCCACCATGCAGCACAGCACTGTCTGAACAGGAGCCTAATGCCACCTGCTCAGTATTAACAGAAACCAGGACTAAACACTAGTGGGTCCATTACACTGTTATGCAGTCTCCTGCTGATTAATTACAACCGCCTGTGGAAAGTGGGAGGAGTGCTGATGCCAGGAATGAAAAAGAAGGAAGATAAATAAATATATATCCACGGAGAGACAGACTGGATCGCACATCCACAACGCTTAACCCTTGATATGTGCTCTTCAGCTAACTTACTATAGTACTAGTCCCCCATATCACATGCAAATATTGGAGACATTAGTGTACATTTTGATCAAAAGGTAATACATTTGTAAACCCAGTTGATGGTAAAAAATATCAAATAAAACAGTACATTAATTGTAAGACTACTGAAGTAGTGTATGCCATCAGATGTGGATGTCCAAAGCTATACAAAGGGAAAACCACACAGGAATTGAGGAGGCGTATCTCTAAACATGATGTTAATATTGGAGCTGACACGTCTTTATATAGATATATATGAGATATGCACGAGGGAAATATCAGGAGCCTCAAATTTTGGGGCATTACTAAAATTTAGTTAGGCCCCAGACAAGGGGATATTGACAAAAGATTGCAACAGGAGGAAGGCACATGGATTTATCGGTTGAAAAGCTTAGCCCCTCAAGGACTAAATTAAGGATTTACCTTCACCTCCTTTCTTTGAATGCGGCAGTGTAGTGTTAAGGAGTAATAACAATGTACATTACTAATTGTAAGACCATTAGAGTAAAATGCAAAATACTAAAGCTGGCATGGATCCATATAGCCATTTTCCCATTGACTCGTGAATTCCCATACATCTCTACTCTTAAGAAATAACATGAATCAAATATGAATAAGAAATGAATTTGTACATTAATGAAAAATAAATTATTAAATAATACATCCATGCCCTGAGTATTGAGGTGAATTAATTGAGAGATAAGATTTATAAAAACATATCAGGATTTAACATGATTGATATCTAATTAGGATGTAAATACATGATTAAGAACAACTAAATCAGGCTGTAGGGATAAGAGATATGAAATAGAATATAATATATATATATATATTTTTTTTTATTTATGTACATACATGATTAGAAATACCTATTGAAAAACAACACGATTGGTACGGTATATTTAATTAGGAAGTAAACACATGATTAAGAACAATTAGATCAGACTGTTGGGATGTGACATATGAATTGAAATATGATATTATTTATTTATTATCTAATTATTATTTATTTATAATTAATGTAAATACCGTACATGATTGGAAGTAGCTATTGAAAAATAAAATCTCGAATATAGGGTAATTATAAATTATTTGTAAATACATGATTACAAACTAATGTATAATTCATGCCACCAATCATGTCTGTATCTATAATCATGTGGAAACTGGTTAATATAGATAAGAGGTTGGGTTATGAGGTAATGAATAATTATCGTACTTATTAATGCAAAATAGCATATGTTGAAATACCTATTAATATAAAAAAATCATGGTATCCAATATGGAATAATGAGAGAATTAATCGAGCTTTAAAGATCCCAGACATGCGCAGTGGTGTTAGAATTCAGCTCAGAACCAGAAGCGAATATCAGAGCTGAAATCCTAAGTTCCTGAGCGTGCACAGATGATGCGCCGCAACGAGAATCCGCCAAAGTCCACTGACATGCGCAGGACGTAAAGAAGCTAACGCGAGAATATGGGAATAGTGTTGGTAAGAAGGAGATGTTGGTTATGGGAGGAGCGACAGGAATCTCAGCACCAATAATAGAGAAGGTATCAAATAATATACTCCTGAGAGGCCATGTCGTGGAATGCGATAGGTTAAAGAAGATGACGCGATATTAGGAACTAATAAAAGATCCTTGGCACGCCCATCAAGCACATACTGCCCCATCACTTGTAGGCGCCAGAGCAGCTGGCAAAACATGTCAGGGGGCAGTGTTTGAAAGATGATTTTAGGACAGAAGTGAAGCCTTAGTGTTAGGAAGAGATATTACTGTATGTGGTAGGTAGGGAATAATTAGAGTGACTAAAAGAGTCTGGAGCCAGCGCACGACTGTCAGCCTCCAACCACATTATAACAGCACTTTAAACATTAGTGCTGATGAAAACTACATTAACAAAGAGGCGGCACAACTGATAGTTTTAACGGCTATAATTTAATGGTCAGTAAGAAGGTTTATAATAAGTAACATTAAAAGTTAAGTTTTATGGGGATGAAGAAGACATATGTCAAGATAAGGCAAACAGTAGTCTGACTGACTAATTGTAAATAATGGTCTAATGTGCCTCTACATATGTCTGGGTCACATTTATGTACTGTGTGTGTCAAATAGGCACATCACTACCACCTCACAATCTGGAGATCGCGCTTGCTGGTCTGATGCAATCATAGGTAGTTTTATTGAAGATCTGCCACCACTAGATGTTTACATAGCAACTGGTATTCGTTATAACATGGCGGTGTACACTCCAAACCGTTGCTATCTAAACACCTAATGGTGATGGATCTTCATTAAAACGACGTATAATTGCTTAACACCAGCAACGCCAAAAATTTGCACGAACAACATCACAATAAAAAAAGTTTTAAAATTGCATATATAAATCCAACCTGATCTTTCAGGTCCCATCCTGAATTTTGCCTAACCAGAATGTGTATGGCGATCCCACCACTCTGTGAACCTGAAAGTCGCATTGAATAAATTGTGCACTTTGCTATATTATTTTTTTCTTACTGTTGTTGTAGAAGGAGTGCCACTTGCAGGCAGCAAGCTCTGAATAGATGAAGCACTTACAGAAGTATTTAGAAGAGACGTGGAATTATAATGTTTACACTGGCAATTTGAGCGAGTGACTTGTGAATGGCTTTAATTAAATTGCAATGAAAAGGATTTTTTACTAATTTAAAACAAAGCAAACAGTTCAGGAGTTCTTTATGAGGCTTTTACCATTGCGGAACCTTACCTATTGATCCTACCAAGATATGTAGAGACATCTATGACAGATTCATTATAGGTGATTATTATTCACGAGTCCCTGAAGATTTGGAATGGATCCGTTGATTGGTCTCTGAAGAAGACCCATCAGCTCTGCTTGTCTTCTTCATAAAATACCAGTGCTGGAACATGCTTTCTTACAATGCTGTGTTGTGATGTTTCTCTGCGGATTCTCCTGGAAGTGTTACCATTTCCCTTGTCAATTAGGTGTGTCCCTAAACAGTCTGCCCGTGTCCAATCAGTGCTTAAATCTGTCACCATAACCTTGGACTATTATGTACAGTAATACATGAGTAGTACTGCAGATATGGAGTCCAGATCACTATCTTTATTTTCCCACTGCCCCCTACTGTATTCCTTTGCTATCAGCGCTCAGAGTTGCACTGAAATACAGGACTTCTGCGCAGCGAAGGAATAAGGGCAGTTGGAAAATAAAAATAGTGATCTGGACTCCATATCTGCAGTACTACTTATGTAATACTGTACATAGTCAAGGTGACAGATTGACTTTAAATGAGTATTCTGGATGTCCCCTATCCACAGGATAAGAGATAACTATTCCAGAGGTAGGATCACAAGAACAGGGACACTGTACTTCGCACGGCCAAAAAAAAAGGATTGATATATTAAACATGTGCACTGCCGCTCTATTCATCTGCATAGGATTTCCCGATATAGCTAGGCGCTGTACTTAGCCACCTGAGGAATTCCCATAAAGATGAATAGAGCCACATTGTGCATACTTAACCTGTCGCACTATTCATATTGGGGGGCACTGCGAGGTATGGAGTCCCCATTCTCAGCAGTAGGAGGATAGGGGATAACTTGCCTTTAGAGAAGGGCTTCTCAACTCCTGTCCTCGGGACCCACCTACCGGTCAGGATTTGAGAATATCCCACAGAATGAATACCTGTGGTAAGTCCTGATGCATTGATTTATACTGTAAAAAAACATTTCCCAAACTCGGATTCGGTTCCAAGGTACCACTTGGAACCGAACCCGAGTTTGGGAAATGTTTTTTTACAGTATAAATCAATTTCTGAAGTTATTACCCGATGTCTTGCGAGACTTTGGGAAGTAATAACTTTGGCTAATCGGAGCCAATTAGAGTTGAGCAAACAACTGGAAGTTCAGGTTCGCCGGGTTCAGACGAACTTCTTCACAAAGTTCGAGTTCGGGACCCGAACTTGACCCCGAACCCCATTGAAGTCAATGGGGACCTGAACTTTGGGGCACTAAAATGGCCCTAAAAGAGTCATGGAAAGGGCTAGAGGACTGCAAAAGGCAGCAAAATGTGAGTAAGAGCATGACAAGTACCCAGCAAACAAATGTGGATAGGGAAATGACTTAATAAAATAAATAAGAATTAAAAATAATAATTTTGAACTAGGAGGAGGAGGTCCATATAGAGTAGGAGGTTCAGGACGCGGTGGACGTGGCGGTGTAGGTGGACATGGTGGTGTAGGTGGAAGCAGCGATGGAGGAGGAGGAGGTAGCCATTTAATTTGGGTAGAACACAATACTTTGTGGAATATATAAAATAAAACAAAGAGAAAGTGTGCTGTAATATAACAATGGCTGCGTGAGGCCGGTATACATGTCTATTCTTCACAAGGTACGGACAAGTCCTGTGGGATCCATGCCTGCTTCATTTTAATAAACGTGAGCTTGTCCACATTGGCTGTGGACAGGCCGCTGCGCTTGTCTGTGATAACACCCCCTGCTATGCTAAATACATGTTCAGACAATACACTGGCTACAGGGCAGGCCAGCACCTCCAAGGTGTAAAGGGCAAGCTCAGGCCATGTGCCCAGTTTGGAGACCCAGAAGTTAAATGGGGCAGACCCATCAGTCAGTACGTGTAGGTGTGTGCACACATACTGCTCCACCATGTTGCTGAAATGCTGCCTCTGTGATGGTTGTTATGGCGTGGTGACAAAGCTTTTCCACATTTCAGTCATAATAACGCTGCCTTCTGAGGTGCTGGTGGTGCCTTGGCCGCGTTAGTGACCTCTTCCTCCTCCTCTGCCTTCGCATTGTGCTTCCACTGAGCCCCTGATTTCAGGTGGGAATGCCATCAGCAGCGCTTCTACCAGCGTGCTCTTGTAGTCACACATCTTCCGATCACGCACCAGTGAGGGAATTGAGGACGGCACGTTGTCCTTGTAACGGGGATCCAGCAGGGTGGCCACCCAGTAATCAGCACAAGTTAGAATGTGGGCAACTCGGCAGTCATTGCACAGGCACTGCAGCATGTAGTCGCTCATGTGTGCCAGGCTTCCCAGAGGCAACAACAAGCTGTCCTCTGTGGGAGGTGTATCATCTGTGTCCTCGGTATCCCCCCAGCCAAGCTGCAGTGATGGCCCTGAGCTACTTTGAATGCCACCCTGCTGCGAACACGGTTCCTCCTCATCCTCCTCCTCCAGAACTGTACCCTGGCTGGACAATTGTGTACTTGGCCTATGTTGGTGCAGGAACCCACCCTCTAAGCCTCCTCTTCCTCCTGTGCCACATCCTCTTCCATCATCGCCGAAGCTTTTATAGTAACGCTGAGAACTGCGTCATCGGCACTGGCCATGTTGGTGGAGTACTCGAAACAGCGCAACAAGGCACACAGGTCTCGCATGGGGGCCCACTCAGTGGCGGTGGAGTGGTGCTGTTCCGCAGAGCTACTCACCCGTGCATGCTGCAACTAAAACTCCAGGTTCACCTGCTGCTGCTCGCACAGTCTCTCCAGCATGTGCAAGGTGGAGTTCCACTCTGTGGGTACGTTGCATATGAGGCGGTGAGCGGGAAGGCCGAAGTTACGCTGCAGCGCAGACAGGCGAGCAGCAGCAGGGTGAGAATGCCAAAAGCGCGCACACATGGCCCGCACTTTCCGCAGCAGCTCTGACATATCTCGGTCGTTTTTCAGGAATTTCTGCACCACCAAATTCAGCACATGCGCTAGGCAAGGGATGTGCGTCAAACTGGCTAGGCCCAGAGCTGCTACGAGATTTCGCCCATTATCGCACACCACCAGGCCGGGCTTGAGGCTCAGTGGTACCAACCACTCATCGGTCTGTTGTTCCATGCCCGTCCACAGCTCCTGCGCAGTGTGGGGTTTTTCCCCCAAACAGTTGAGTCTCAATACTGCCTGCTGTCATTTTCCCCTGGCTGTGCTGAAGTTGGTGGTGAAGGTGTTACGCTGACTGGATGAGGAGGTGTTAGAAGTGGAAGAGGAGTAGGAGAAGGAGGCAACAGGAGGCAAAGAGAAATGCCCTGCAATCCTCGGTGGCGGAAGGATATGCGCTGAACAGCTATCCGCCTCAGGCCCAGCCGCCACTGCATTTACCCAGTGTGTTGTTAGGGAGATATAACGTCCCTGCCAGTGCTTACTGGTCCACGTATCGGTAGTTATGTGGACCTTGCCACAGATGGCGTTGCACAGTGCACACCTTATTTTGTCCCCACTTGTTTGTGCAGGTAAGGGATGGCTCGTCTGGAAAAGTAGTGGCGGCTGGGAACGACGTACTGTGGGACAGCCAACTCCATAAGGTTTTTAAAACTCTGTCTCCACCAGACGGATGGCCGCATTTCAAAGGCCAGGAATTTTAAAATGCTGGCATTCAGGGCTAGGGATCGCGGGTGGGTAGGGGGGTAATTCCTCTTTTGCTCCATTGTTTAGAAGATGGACAGCTGAACGCTGCCATTGGACATTGTGGTGCTGCTTGTTGAAGGAGACGGACGTGGTGGCGTTGCTGACACATCCTCTGTTTGCGGGTTGTGCTCAGGTTTAGAGCGTTTATGCACAGCATGCAAACCACTCGTGTCTTGTCGTCTGCACATTGTCTGAAGAACTGCCACGCTAGGGAACTCCTTTGAGCTGGCTTTGTTGTGCTCGGTCCCTGGGTGCAGTGGGCAGTAGCAGGCGTACTGTTTAGGGGACGGCCGCTCTGCTTTTGCACCCTGCTCCCTTCTTTTGCTCTGCTGGTGGCTCTGTGCGACCACCGCCTCTGCCTCCGAACTGCACAGGTCACTCGCATGACCTCATCGTCTGACACATCATCTTCCACCTAGTCTTCACCCCTGCCCTCCTTGTCGGTTTGCACACTGCAGAAAGCCGCAGCAGTTGGCACCTGTGTTTCGTCATCATCAGAGACGTGCTGCGGTAGTCTTCCCATGTTCTCATCCTCAAACATAAGTGGCTGGGCATCGGTGCACTCAATCTTTTCCACTTCTGGGGCAGGGCTAGGTGGATGGCCCTGGGAAACCCTGCCAGCAGAGTCATCAAAAAGCATAAGAGACTGCTGCATGACTTGGGGCACAGACTGCTTGGCTGATTTGCAAGGGGGTGAGGTGTTAGATAGATGCCCGTGGCCTGCAGGTGCCAACTCTAAACTTTCAGCAGTGGATTGGGTGGGAGACAATGTAAAGGTACTGGAGGCACTGTCAGCCACCCAATCTACTAGCGAATGTACTTGTTCTGGCCTCACCATTCGTAGAGCGGCATTCGGGCCTACTAAATAACGCTGAAGGCTCTGTCGTCTACGCGCACCTGGCACAGATCGACCACGTCCTCTCCCTGCAACAGGTGCTCCACTAACACCAGCAGCACCACGACCAGCGCCACGTCCCTTCTTTGACGTTCTCCTTATTATTTGAGTTCACCCACCAAACTAACAAATGGTTCATCTCAGGTGACAATTTGATTGCCAATAGTCAACAATTAAGTTCACTAACAGTAGGCCAGTGCCGGTGTCATATATAGAATACATTTCTTTATGTCACACAACAGTGTAACGGAGCAATTCAATACAATGACTTCGCTATCACAAAAAATGTGAATTTTCCAACCAACAATGTAACAGCCGAAGTTAACGGTTTAATTGGACTGTCAGAAATGCAGCGTAGGATCCAAATGTGCTATCTAGCTCAAAAACTGTGTTTTTTTGCAAACAACTATGTAAATGAGGTATGTTACGGTTTTATTGGAATATCATAAATGCAGCGTAGGCCGCTAATGTGCTATTTAGCACAAAAACTGTGTTTTTTGAAAACAACAATAAAAATGCAGTATGTTATGGTTTTTTGGAATACCAGAAATGCAGCGTAGGTCGCTAATGTGCTATCTAGCACAAAAACTGTGTTTTTTGCAAACAACTATGTAAAAGCAGTCAGTATGTTACGGTTTTATTGGAATATCAGAAATGCAGCATAGACCGCTAATGTGCTATCTAGCACAAAAACTGTGGTGTTTGCAAACAACTATGTAAATGCAGTATGTTACAGTTTTATTGGAATATCAGAAATGCAGCGTAGGCCGCTAATGTGCTATCTAGCACAAAAACTGTGTGTTTTTTTTGCAAACAACAATAAAAATGCAGTATGTTACGGTTTTACTGGAATATCAGAAATGCAGCGTAGGCCGCTAATGTGCTATTTAGCACAAAAACTGTGTTTTTTTTATAGCAGCAATGTAACTGCAGTATTTAACGGTTTAATTGGACTGTCAGAAATGCAGCTTAGACAGCAAATTTTCTCTCTAGCACAAAAACTGTGTTTTTTTATATAACAGCAATGTAACTGCAGTATATAACGGTTTTATTGGAATGTCAGAAATGCAGCGTAGGCCGCAAATTTACTATCTAGCACAAAAAGTGTGTTTTTTTATAGCACCAATGTAAATGCAGTATGTTACGGTTTTATTGGACTGTCAGAAATGCAGCGTAGCACGCAAATTTGCTATCTAGCACAAAAAAATTAGCTTTTTTTATAGCAGCAATGTAACTGCAGTATTTAACGGTTTTATTGGACTATCAGATATGCAGTGCCTGTGGCAGACAGATAAAAAATCTCTTTAGGTCACAAAAATATGTGACAGACTAATGTAATTGAATACTTTTCACTGGCAGGTATGCACTGCAGGCCGCAGGGGTACTTAACCGGTCAAAAAAGGGAATTTGTCCTCCAATGAGCTACCAGAACAGAATTAATGTCCCTGGTACACATGCAATTCACATGCAGTTGCAAGTGCACTGCACTTGCAAAAATGGCTGCCGGTACCCAACGAACTAGCAGATGGATTAAAAGTTATTTTTCAGTGTCACTCGGAAATGTCCGGGTTCGGGTCCAGGTACCAAAAACCCTAAAGTTCGGTACAAACCCAGTTCGGGTCTGCTCAACCCTAGAGCCAATACATTCTAATACTATATGGAGCGCTCGCTCTGTACAGTATTGAAACAAAGTTTTATGCGAATCGATTTCGGATGTTTCATCCGAAGTCGATTCGCTCATCCCTTTTGGCGATACATGGCGGTATTATTTGGACACACAATATTTGGCCAAGGTTAATCTGACAATGCTTGTTACCAGAGCACACTGGATCCAGCCATTTTCTTTGGGCGAAACATAGATAAATTATTTTTAAAAAAAACTTCACCAATAAAAAAATTATATTGACCTTAACCTAAAAAAATATCATCTAGAAATGTTACCTTTTGTAAGAATAATATTCCAGTTTTCAGGTTTTCCCATTCACAGCGTGAGAAGACAGAACTCTGTAAGTTTGTTGCTGGAAGTAAATTTCAGAATGCTTTGACATTGTGAAGTGCTAGTGTGGACTAGGCACACCATATTACACTTTTTATATGAAGCTACAGCCAGTAAATTATGTATGATGAAGGAGCCAGAGGCACCGATCATTTATTGGAGTTCTAGGAGATAAGATCTTTCCATTTCTTTTTGCTCCTGGGCATTTCTAGGAATAGATACTTATTTTCCTTTTAGACTATGAGATCGATTATATTGGGCATTTTAAGTATCAGTGGTTAGATGAAGAACAACTTATTTCATACCGACATGCTTTGTCACTTCTAAGCTTCTGCTGCTAAAACCAGTCCAGTCAAAAGAAAAAATGAAAATGAAAGAATCTCCGCCAGCTATACAACATGAACATCTCAATGCGTTCATCCATGTAGATGTTGTTCCTTTGCTCTTGTGTGTTGGAGTGTGCACAGGAACGCTGGAGAGGTGTCTTTAAAGGGGTTACAGACACACTAAAACACACAAAAAAAATATTAATATCAGAACTCAACTACATTGCATTATATAAATCAGATTATAAAATTCTGAGCCTATTTTGACTCCTGCAGCGTAACGGCAATCTGTGACCTGCACTCTCTGCTTACATCCCAGCACAAGGTCTCTGCCTCTTCTTCCCCTTCCAGCTCAAACATCAAAGATCCAAGCCTGCTTGAAGCCCTGCTGGAACAACCCCGCCCTAAGACATCGTCTACAGAGCAGGGTCCAGAAGAATAAGAAGAACAGCGCCCTCAGAGGCAAGGTCATTGATGATGTTGTGTCTACAGATGTAGACATGAGGTCATTGGGATAGAGAGTCGACATGGAATGGGATCGCTGCAGATTTTTCCTGTGGATTTGTGCAGGTAAAATCCACAGGAAAAAAAAACTATGAAAACTTTAAGAATGGAAAATGAGTTGCAGGTTTGTGCAAGCCCCTTTTGTGTAAACATGTGTAACTTTTAAAATTCTAAGTTCTAAAAAGTGGCAGGGGGTGTAAGGGTGAGATGGGGCAAGGCCTGTGTCATCCAACAGAAGTGGTTGTTCAGCCTTTGGGACTTCTACAACTTTGGGCTGCAGCCTCTTGTACTGTATCTCATATTCACCTGTTCCCTGCCAGTCCACTACAGCTGCTAGCTTCCTGGCTCCATTAATTGATCTTCTTGTTCTGGCTTGCAAACTTCTGGATGGATGGGGTCACGTGCACTGCTGCAGTCAATTACTGGCCTCAGCAGTAATGTATCCCCAAGCTTTACATCACTGTTGGCTTACATGCCACGTGGGGACACGTCACAGGTCACAGTTTAAGCTAGTCATTGTCTGCAGTGGCGCATGTGACTCCATCCATCTGAAATATGTATTGGAGGGCAGAGACCAGAAGACCAGTGAAGAGAACCAGGGACCCAGTTAGCTGGAGCGAAGCGGCGAGGAGCAGGTGAGTATGATTTTTTGAATAGGGACAACATGGTGCTCCCCACAGTTTAAAAAGTCCCAATGGCTTGACAACACCTTTACTCAGGACAGAAAAATGGTAAAGTAAAACCAGAAGCCTTTGCCAGGTGTATATTTCAGTATTTGGTGCGCAGACCTTTTAAGATGAGCCTGAATTATTAGGACACGTGTACCTCTTAAAAATGTTGGTGCATCTTACACCATTGGACTTTGTGCTCAGACTAGCACAGTGCACATAGGGTGGGTATAGGGTTACAGCCAGAGACAGGTCTGAGTTTTATGAACAAGTGCAAATATGCTCTCTGATTCATGAGGTAAGGTGTTTGATAACACATACAGAAGTTCAAGTTACTTCTCACCCCTGGTGTTATGGACATTTGCAGTCCCCCTGGGGGTATCTGCAAATTTTGTAATGTATTTCCATGTTATGTATTTTCATCTTTATACCTATTATTCTAGTTGAGGAGGTCATGGTTAGCACTGGTTGTCAGGAACCGGGCTAACCACCTTGTTCCTTCTCTCTTGGTAGGAGTAGGCTAGCCCTGCTTCCTGCCACGAGGGGGGGTTCTAGTCTAGCTAGAGAGATGAGAAAGGAGCTCCTGTTCTGATAGTGGGGGAGTGGGGAAGCACAGTTCAGAGCTCCCATGCCCAGGAGCCATATTCCCCTGTGAGACCAACACTCCAGAGGGAAACTCAGGAACCAGATCCTATTCTCCTGTGAGACCACTCCAGAGAGATCAGCAAAATTCAAGAGCACAGTTTCAAGAAAGCATCAGTGCACCAAGATAGTAGCGTGACCAGCGAAATACAGCTTTTTAGACAGTGCTCTAAGGTGTGGAGAACAGTTTGGACACCACCACCAACCTAAACTATCGCTAGGCCAGACAAACATTAATCCTGGACACCTAAATTGTCGGGCATTTTCATGAGTGTTTATGATACCTGATCATATTATATACAAAATTGATGCTCATTGTCTTTTTAAGAGACAGACTGAACCAAAGTTACAAAGTTTTGCTGTATGGCTGAAACAGGCCAACATAAGGTCATGCAGAGTTCAGTCTGTGTAAAAGTTTACTGAATACTGAATACAGAGTATATTGTTTTAAAAGTTATTGCCACAGTTGTGGGCTTATCTGTTGGGAGTACACTGGATTCTTCAGACATGTCCGTCTGAAGAGAACAAGGCCCATTCATATCATTATGATCCATAGATCAACAGTGTGAGAAACATTCAGAGAGACGCCTCGAGTTCTGTCTTTAGTTATTTGAAAATGTCCACGTTAATCCTTATCTCTAATTTACGACGACGAAGGTCAAAGGTATATAATACAAGAGTGCCATAGTTAACTCTTTATTGTGTCGCCCTAATAGCTTGCACAACAGTGCCATCCGGAGACAGATGGATATCATGACACTATTTTCCACAGTCGCATTATGGGCAAATATGATCTCATAGGATCATTACCATATGAGCGTATGATTGGAAGATCTTAATCCAGGAGGATGTGACATGAGATAAGGATTGGAATAATTACTGTTGGAATAAGGAAATTCCAACAAGCAACAAGCAAAGAACAAGAACATTCCAGGATTCAGCAGAACGCCCAAGAGAGAGGGGTCTATCAATATGAGAGTCATGGTGAGACATGCGATGATGGACCACCCAGCTTTTCTAGGAGCAGAAGTGTGATTCCTACTAGGACTTGGTAAGAGACATGAAGAATGATATTTCATTTTATTAAGACTAATTGGATAATGTGGGTGAAACCATATCACCCAGATTGGCGAATACATAAACACATTAATTAATTGATCATCTCCATATTGAGATGTAGTCTTAGGATATTGTGAGGCTTCATTCTACCTGCAGAATAATCAAGACTCATAATCAATCAGAGTATTACATGATTGTATATATATATATATATATATATATATATATATTGTGGGGAGTTGCTCTGGTAGACAGTGGAGCGGGTGCAGTATAGAGGCAAAGGGAGTCCAGGTAGTGCAGCAAACAGTGTTTTATTTCACACTTGCACAAACAAAACTCAAAACAGTCACTTAGTGTTACTTCACACACATAGCAAAAACTTGAGGCAAAACAAAAGTCCAAGACGGGATCAAATCACCTGTGTGGTTTAGGTGCGTGTTCACACCTGGCTGTCAGCCCAGCCGCAGGAAAGTCCAACCTCAGGGTTCCAGGCAGACTGCACGCCTCTTTGCCAGCTCTTGCTTCCAGCCCTGAGAGCTCCACAGAACACCAGCAGTTTCCAGGTTAAATCACCTCAAATCCTAGGTGTCAGTTCACACCTGGCTGAATGCTCGGCAACACAAAAAGTCCACTGACCGTCTTTACATGGCCTGCTCTCCTGACACACAGGTCTCAGCTTTTCAGCCCAGCACAGGGCTCAGATCCCAAACACAGAGAGAGACCTTTGCATAAACCCAGCTGTCTTTTAAAGGCAGCTAGGTATTAACCCAAAAAACCCGGACCGGCACCTAAAATCCGGTCCAGTATTTGCCCTCACCTGGCTGCAATCAACCCAGCAGCACAGGCTGAGAGGAAATACCTGTTTTTTACCACCAAACCTCTCACTGTGTCACAATATATATATATATATATATATATATATATATATAGATTGATTGATAGTAACATTCTTCTCCAAGCTAGGTGATAAATTCCCACTGGAAAGACTTACTTCAAGTTCTTCCCATTTCTGTTGTGTGTTTTAATAGTCTTACCAAGTCATACATGTGAAAATAGTCCGGGATGGGGCAAAAGGATACAGTTATCTCTTCTAAGTTATATCCTTGGATGGATTTGCCCATTCCTGAAGTCATGTGAGGTGTAGTTGGTTAGAGGGGGGCAGAATGTAGTTAGCATTCAATATTGATGTCTAGGAATAGACATGCCCATTCTGATATCATGAGGTTTCCTCTGGACAGAAGGGATGTATATAATTTAACTTCGTGTTTTGATATCCTAACCAAATAATAGCTTTGTTATAATGTAACACGTTTCTTCTACCCACATGTATTGCTAAGCTTATATTGCTTTATATCGATGATATGATTGTGTTTATTTACTTATTTTAAGCTTGTAATGCTTTATATCAACGTCGTATATATTCATTGGCATATCTCATTGTGTTTATTCACTTATTTATATTTATAACCTTGTAACCAATAAATCTGCATGTTTTTATAATACCTGCGTATTATTATTTAATGTCAAAACTATATTTTTTGCATTAATGTCATCTCACATGAAAAGAACTTGTTATCTGAGGAAATAGTCGGCCTCAGATGTGAATTGTATCGATTGGGTTATCTACAATTCACCAGGTCATGATTTCTAGAAGTTATGAAAAATTCATGGTTAATTATTTTATGACCATAATTAATAATTCTTAATTGAATTATTATTATTCCGACAAAATCCACAAGTGTTTCCTAATACCAACCTATTGCCGTCCAACCAGCCACCATATCTCATTTGATGCCAGAGAAACTGCACTCTGTATTTATTGTAGCTGGATGCGTCACTGTTATATGTATGTGTACTACAACAGCTTTATGTCTATTTTTAAGCATTTGTACACACATCTTTTGATATTTTGCTTTAATATATGCATTGAGCTGTCTTATTTTATCCTTTATACGGTTTCAAATTTGGAAACTCAATATTGGTGCAGTGTGCTAATAAATTTGCTGCATATGTGATTAACTATAGTTTCAGATGCGGTTGTGTTATTTTCCTGGTACATGAGCCCCCTAATATGAATCACTAAGGCCTCTTTCACACAAGCTATATGGATTGTCTCCTCATCTGATTTGGGAAAACTCAAGTGCAGTCAGTTTTGTCTGCAATTGTGTTCAGCGTTTGAGTTTTTTCATGGAGATGCTATCAGTTTTGATGAGTTTTACACGCACGTGAAAAATACCCTGAAGAATAACAATCTACATTTCCTAGCAACCATCAGTGAAAAATGCTTTGCATCCGGACTGCATCCGGATTGTATCCAGATGCATTGTGTTTCTCACTGATGCCCCATTCACTTCTATGGGACTAGGGATGCGTGAAAAATACAGAATATAGAACATGCTTTGATTTTTACGTAAAGCAAAGATGATACATGAAAATTGCTCATGTGCATAGACCCATAGAAATGATTGGGTCAGGATTCAGTGTGCGTGCAATGTGTTCAATTCACGCATTGCACCGCTACGGAAAACTCGCTCGTGTGAAAGGGGCCTAAGTCTCCTAAAATGGAATTACAGCATAGACTTTTATGGTACAGTATAATCATATATTTTTTTCAGCACAGTTTTCTTCCCTGGATGCATTGTTGATAGCTGAGCTTCACAGATGTGTCAGTCCTTTGCAACAACGTAAGATTAAAGCCCCTCACTGCCAGCAGGCAGCATTCAGCATTCTGGCAATGTGCAGGTTTAGCTGCAAACTTGACTTCTTAAACTCGCCTAATATTTTGTCAAAGCAGGTCCCTATTGTTCCCGGTAACATCTTCTCATTTCATTACAGGCACAATACATACCATTATTCTGTAAGTATAAACTATATTGGTAAACGCAATATGTTCTCAGCATTGTTCTCCCTGCAAACAGACACAATTATTACACCTGCTGTGTCAGTCATATAAAACCAGTTAGCCCAAATCCCCAGGACTGTTTGCAGTCTGTATGCATAATCTGAAAGGTAGGCTAAAAATATCCATGTTATGCTGAACATTATAGCTCCAGGTGATGTGTAGTGACAAATAGAGATCTGGGACGCTCTTGCAGAAAGTGCAGTGAGTCAGTGTGAGATGGGTATAGAGCAAAGCAAATGATCTACTGTAGGTCACACATCGCAGGTGGACCAAGAGATATGACCCAATATTAACCTAAAACTCTAATATGAAATAGGCAGGGGTGATGACACAACAATATGAAACTGTTATAATTGGTAGGAAACCGCTTTACTCTATGCTGGTGACTGCCTCCAGTTTGGTCGTTTTCTCCTGCATCCTGTGCAAAACTGTTTTTAAGCAATACAGAAGAAAAAGGGTAGACATGGGTATAGAGCAAAGCAACTGATCTACTGTAGGTTATACATTGTTACTGGAGCAGGAGATATGACAGCATATTAACCTAAAACTCTAATATGAAAACGGTAGGGGATGATGACACAACAATATGAAACTGTTCTAGTTTGGTTGTTCTCTCCTGCATCCTGTAAAAATACCCAGTTTTTTAAAATACAGAAGAAAAAGTCCTTATCCTTTCTTAAATAACACATGTCACCAGGATCAACTCTATTAAATCAGACATACTGCCTGGTAGGGTTAATCCTGCTTGTTAACCCTATAAGGACGCAGCCCTATTTCACCTTTAGGACTCGGCCATTTTTGCAAATGTGACCAGTGTCACTTTATGTGGTGATAACTTTAAAACGCTTTTTCTTATCCAGGCCATTCTGAGACTGTTTTTCGTCACATATTGTACTTCATGACAGTGGTAAAATTTACCGAAAATTTTGAAAAATTTGCAATTTTCCAAATTTCAATTTCTTTACTTCTATAATACATAGTAATACCGCCCAAAAAGTTATTGATTTACATTCCCCATATGTCTACTTAATGTATCGATCATTTTGGGAATGCCATTTTATTTTTGGGGACGTTACAAGGCTTAGAAGTTCAGAAGCAAATCTTGAAATTTTTTAGAAATTTTTAAAAACCCACTTTTTAGGGACCAGTTCAGGTCTGAAGTCACATTGTGTGGCTTACATAATAGAAATCACCCAAAAATGACCATATTCTAGAAACTACACCCTCAAGGTATTCAAAACTGATTTTACAAACATCATTAACCCTTTAGGTTTTCCACAAGAGTTAATGGCAAATGTACATAAAATTTCAGAATTTTGATTTTTGGGAAAATGTTTCATTTTAATCAATTTTTTCCAGTAACAAAGCAAGGGTTAACAGCCAAATAAAACTCAATATTTATTGCTCTGATTCTGTAGTTTGCAGAAACACCCCATATGTGGTCGAAAACTGCTGTATGGCCAAACAGCAGGGCGTAGAAGGAAAGGAACGCCATATGGTTTTTGGAAGGCGGATTTTGCAGGACTGGATTTTTGACACCATGTCCCATTTGAAGCCCCCGATGCACCCCTAGAGTAGAAACTCCAAAAAGTGACTCCATCTAAGAAACTACACCCCTGAAGGTATTCAAAACGATTTTACAAACTTTGTTAACCCTTTAGGTGTTCCACAAGAGTTATTGGCAAATGGAGATGAAATTTCAGAATTTCTATTTTGTGTTACCTTGCTTCAAGAAAAGTGTAATATAGAGCAAGCAAAAATCATATTTACCCTAAAATAATACAAACAAAACTGCCACCTTATCCCATAGTTTCCAAAATGGGGTCACTTTTTCGAGTTTCTACTGTAGGGGTGCATCAGGGGGCTTCAAATGGGACATGGTGTCAAAAACCAGTCCAGCAAAATCTGCCTTCCAAAAACCATATGGCATTCCCTTCCTTCTACGCCCTGCGGTTTGGCCATACAGCAGTTTACGACCACATATGAGGTGTTTCTGCAAACTAGAGAATCGGGGCAATATATATTGAGTTTTGATTGGCTGTTAACCCTTGCTTTGTTACTGGAAAAATGGATTAAAATGGAAAATTTGCAAAAAAATAGCCATTTCGACCGTTTTATTTTTTGTTATTTACATCGTTGAACTGACAGGTTAGATTGTGTGCTATTTCTATAGAGCAGGTTGCTACGGATGCGGCAATACAAATATGGCTACTTTTTGAGGGTTTTGTTTAATTTTTACTTAATAAAACATTTTTGCAAAAAATGATTTTTTAGTGTCTCCACATACTGAAAGCCATATTTATTTTTTATTTTTTTGGAGACTGTCTTATGTAGGGGCTCATTTTTTGCGGGATGAGATGTCGGTTTGATTGGAAATATCTTGGGGTGCATATGACATTTTGGTCGCTTGCTATTACACTTTTTGTGATGTACGATGCCAAAAATGCCTTTTGACACCGTATTTTTATTTCTTTTTTGTTGTGTTCACCTGAGGGGTTTGGTCATGTGTTAATTTATAGAGAAGGTTGTGACGGACGCCCCATTACCAAATAAGTATACTTTTTATTTATTTATTTCAGTTTTACTCACTATTATAATTTTTTAAAACAATTCAAATCATGTTTTAGTGTCTCCATAGTCTGAGAGACATATTTTTTTATTTTTTGGGCTATTGTCTTATGTGCGGTATCATTTTTGCAGGATTAGATGACGGTTTGATTTTTACTATTTTTGGGTGCATATAACTTTTTGATCGCTTGCTATTACAGTTTTTGAGATGTGAGGTGACAAAAATGTTTTTTGTACATTGTTTTTATTTTATTTTTAACGGTATTTACCTGAGGGGTTAGATCATGTTATATTTTTATAGAGCAGGTTTTTACGGACGCGACGATACCTAATATGTATACTTCTTTTAAATTTATTTTACTTTAACACAATAATAGCATTTTGGAAAAAAAATTATGTTTTAGTGTCTCCATAGTCTGAGAGCCATATTTTTTATTTTTTTGGTCGATTGTCCTATGTAAGGACTCATTTTTTGCGGGATGAGATGATTGTTTTATTGGTACTATTTAGGGAGGCATACACCTTTTTGATCACTTGGTATTACACTTTTTGTGATGCAAGGTGAAAAAAAATGGCTTTTGTACACCATTTATTGGGGGTTTTTTTACGGTATTTGCGTGAGGGGTTAGGTAATGTGATATTCTTATAGAGCCGATTTTTAAGGATGCGGCGAAACATAATATGTGTAGTGTATTTGATTTTTTTAATTTTTATTCAGTGATATGTATTCTTTTTTTTTCACTTTTTTTACATTATTTTGGACCCAGACCCACTTGGTTCTTGTAGATCCAGTGCATCTGGTGTCTATATAATACAGTAAGTACACTATATAGTGTACTTACTGTATTTTTTACTTTACAAAGTCTGAATAGGCTTTTGCCTTTAGCAAAAGCCTATTCAGAGTTTCAGTACCATGGAGAGCAGGACGCTTCTGAAAGCATCCTGCTCCCATGGCAACCATCACCCGCTGCCAGAACAGAGCAGCGGGTGATGGAAGGAGGAAGCTCTCTCCCTCTGCTATCCCATCCTATCAGGGGGCTGCAAAGGCACAGCAGCCCCCCTATGGGAGAGGGAGGGAGCTCCCTCCCTGTTAACCACTTCCATACAGCGGTCCGTACGGACCGCGGTATGGAAGGGGTTAAACTGATGACATCTGCAGCACAGATGTCAGCAGTTTATAGGAGGGGTCAGCAATGTGCTGACCCCCTGCTATACCCACTAGACACCAGGGAAAGCATTTGAAAGGAGGCGGGCGGGGATCGTAATTGCCCACCTCCCACGCCCGTAGCACCGCCCGTATTCCCCTGCACCGCCCGGGGACACTAATATGGGGGTGCAGGAGAGGGTTAAAATTTATAGGTTTGGGGCATTTTTAGTCTGTGACCGCGGGGATCAGAGACTACAGATTTGAATTGACCTGCGGTTTGCTGCGATCGCCGACATGGGGGTCACAGGACCCACCTGGGCATTGTGCCAAGGTGCCTGCTAAACGATTTTAGCAGGCACCGGGTTCCGATCACCGCCACGTACCAGGACACAAGGGCGTACATGTACACCCTGCGTCCTAAAGAAGTTAAAGTTATACCTGCTTGAGGGGTTAACTAGCCTTTAGCTTTGGGCTTTTGCTCCACTGCTGAGGAGTGTTATTCTGACTAATACCCTACCATTTCCATCCTGTCTCCTTATCTTGTGTGTTGGTGACACCCTGCGCTGACCAGTGATGTGATCTCCTTCCACACATGCCACTCCGTTAGTTGTAGTGCACCCACAGGCTCCAGTCCTGTGAAGACGCACCACCATCTTCAGTGGCTCCACAAGCGACTGACCGCCTCCACCATGTTTCCAGCGATAGGGAACACAATTTGGAGTTTTGTGTGTGGCCGGACAGCCATGGTGCAGGGTTCCCCCCTTCAATTACATCTGCCGATTAGGTGACGGTAATGCACAACACGTGCTGGTCCGTGCAGGACCCTGTGGCAGGCGCATCACTATGAAGTGCCTTTTGCACTGTGGCATTAGAAGAATTTTGGTATCTCTGACTTTTCTAGTCTAACCAGACTGTCTATTACTCTGTGATTCCTCTACCGCCATTCTATGGAAGCAGTAGGTTTAAAGAGCACACCAATTGCTTGAAAAACTTCTTTAATAATTTCAACTTTTCTACATATATAACGTTGCTGCCTTCGTAGCAGACAGTCCATGTACAAAACACGTGTGGAATAAAGTATTACAAAGCGGCGGTTCAACTGTCCAATCTTCTCATTCAACATAAAATGGTGGATATATTTCTCACTTCAGTATCTGTACTTTCACTTTAAGTTATTTAAGCACTTTATGATCTCTCTGGGAGGTATATCTGAGGCTTAACCAATAGGTTTACTTGCTCTATATGATCGGGTATGAGCAGTTCGCAGACTGTACGTAGTTTGCGTAGTTTGGTTTCAATTTGGTATTTGCTATTTGGAGATTGCTATTTGGTCTATTCATTTGCTTATTGCATACTGTTCATTTGGTGGAACTGCAAGTAAACACATATAACCAGTTCAGTACAGTATACAGTTCTAATCACTACATTAACAATAGGAACATCTATAACTGTATTAAATACCTATTTTGGCCTCTTTGCTTCCATAAAACCGAACTCTCAGTTGAGTGAATCTCTGTTCAGCTTCTCTCCTCTGGTTTAATGATTTCTAGCCGCTCCAGTTAGGGAATTTCCCAGACAGGCTGAGTGTGAGGCTAGCTATGATTGGCCAAGACTCCTTCTCAGTGTGAGATTGGCTGTGATTGGCAAAGACTCCTGGGCAGTGACAACAGTTTAACTCTATGTTTTCTGCTAATTCTACTGTGTCATTGAGCTTACCTTACAGTCATATAATGAATCTTAAATGCATATTATCTTTTCTGCTTCTGTGAACACAATATATAACTGTTACATGACACCCAAAAACATGACATCACAGTAAATAACTCTGCTTCTGTCTTTAACATATAAACATAGGAACTGTATTAATGTTATTGGCAGGTCTAGCTGTATAAACATATAAGCCATATTAGCAACCTAGGACAGGTCTTAGCTGGCCAGCTACAGACCCTGTCCGCAAGAGCTTACAATCTTTAAGGGAAGGGAAGAACACAGTAGGTGAGGGTACAGGTGCTCTTCTGGCTGTGTGGTGGCAGCATGCTCATTGCAGATGGTATGCTTTCCTGAAAAGGTGGGTTTTCAGGTTACTCTTGAAGCTTTGGATGTTGGGGAAAACCTGATGTATTGGGGTAGTGAGTTTTAGAGTAGGGAGAGGCACGTGAGAAATCTTGTAGTCGATTATGGGAGGAACAGATGAGAGGAGAACTGAGGAGGAGGTCTTGTGAGGATCTGAGATTACGTGTGGGGATGTATCGAGAAAGCAGGTCAGAAATGTTGGGAGGAGACAAGTTGTGGACGGCCTTATATGTAGTTGTAAGTATTTGAAACGGAATTTGAGTATTTTAAACTGAATTAGATAATGCAGATCCTCCATCACCTGATACTGAGAAGCAACTGCAGCACGCTCGTGTCGGGGCACTGGAGGATACTGTTGCACCTATCCCATCTGGTATTCGTGCTCTTAACTCTTTCACCCCCATTTTGTTTTGCTCTCTCTGCTTTCCCAGAGCCATAACTTTTTATTTGTCTGTTCACATAGCCATATGAGCCCTTTTTTTTTGCAGGACCAGTTGTATTTTCCAACGCCACCATTTAATATTGCATATGATGTAGTGGGAAGCGGAAATAATTCCAAATGGGGTGAAATTTTTAAAAAAGCAATTCCACCACAGTTTTATGGGTTTTTATTTACCATGTTCAATGTGCAATAAAACTGACCAGTTACTTTTATTCTAGAAAATCAAATGTAACTAGAGTGTACCCTTACAAAAAGAAAATTAAAAATAACTTTTACTCTCAATTCTTAAAACCATGTGGTGTGGTAGTAGCTTACAGTGTCCTTATTAGGGACAGGGTAGCCAGGTCTTGTTATCTTTTATCCAAGGTGGGGATCAGCATAGCGGGCTATCACCTCCAAAACTGTCAGCCTTAAGTCCCTTTCCTATTAGTCCTTAGTTTTAGGTAGGATAAGCCTATTGTGGTTGTATGTCGGAGCACCCGCTCTAAAAAGAGCGACCCCCAGCTGCTGGATGCCTCGGGCCTGGTCTAAATAGTACCCTCCCTATTAATTTAAAATCATGCTGACAAGATCACCCTAGAGAGCTTCTATGCATTTCGCTTAGCTTGGAGGCTCGTCAGAAAGCAGTCTATCTAGTTACAGCATCTTCAGAGTAATAGCAGTGGCCGGTCAGTACGAATCTGGTAATACCTTATATGTATAGTTTTCTTGCGTTTTGATAGTGATAAAATTTTTTATAAGTAGTGATAATTACTTTTTGTAATTATGTGTACGAAGCTATATAGGTGTGATCACTTTTTTTTTAATTTTTGTAGAAAATGAAGGACCAAATATGGCGAATCGGCCATTTGGACCGATGTGCTGGACGTTTTTTTTCCGTTTTGCTGTTTGCCGTATGGGGAATATATTTTTATATTTTTATACTATGGGCGTTGTCGTGTTTCGCATTTTACTAATTATTGGCTAAAATCATATTTTCAATTTGCCTTTATTAAAAAATTGAGCCATTTTGTCACAAAGGGTTAAGTGTTTTCTAACTGTGTGACTAGTACTTTCACTTTTGCTTTGTGCTGTCAGCTAATAACCCTCATCTCTAAACTACTAATAGGTCATCATAAACACTTATTTAAGCCACATTCTTATTAATAAGATAACGATTGAGCTTTGATGTGTGTTTATAATGTCAGAGATCAGAGATAAGAAATCCTTCTGCTCCCCAGATGACAGAAAAAATCAGCAGGCAGCTAGAAGAGCATCTCAGCTATGTACACAAAACAGGATTCCATATTTTTAATAAAGACAAATAAAAAAATGACTTTTAGCTCAAAATAAGTACAATGCAATAATAAAAAAAATGCCCCAAAGGTGTACATAGGCTTTTAAGTACTCCATGCTTTATCATTCAAAATTGAGGGTGGTCCATAACAACTCTACCATTTTCTTTCAAACCTCTGAAGTCGTCTTCACCTGGATTAAACTGCATGTCCTAGATGTGCAGTGTCCTGAAACACACTGCTTAATATTGTGATTGTGTTTCATGAAAATGTGCTTGTGCCTGAGTTTCCATAAAGTTGCACAGGGAGGGGTGGTTCTAACAAACCTCCCAGGGCTGACTCCGCCCTGCTCTCTGGGAAGAGAAGAAAAAGGAAGGGAGCCTGATGCCTGAGGAAAAGCTGCACCTCAGCAGCCATTTTGGAGAGTTATCTAAACTTCAGAGTTAGTTCCATGTACCAGCCCATAGAAGGGAAAGATTACAGAAGATCCAGTCAACCCACAGAGGGAGGGAGAATATTGGCAAAGGAATGTAATTGTCATTTATCAGGCTCTAGTCTCCTTTGCATTTTTTGAGAGATTCTAAGCTACCAGCTGCCCACCATAACCAGAGACAGAAAGGCAACCTGTCAGGAGATAGTATTCCTAGAGAGGTTACAGAAGTGTATGACTATACAGTACAGCAGATATAGTACATCCCTCCAGCCTGGAGCAACAGGGGATTGATTGCTATAGAGTGAAACTACCCCGTATGCAACTTTTGGGAACTAACCTGAACCATTGTAGAAGCCGCCTTGCTGTAAATGACTTTTGCGCACGTTGAAGACCTTTGGATCAGCTTCAGTAAAGTACTGTGAATTTGTTAAGAGAACTCATCTCCTTACTCTGCGAACTTACTTACGGTGCTGGTGTCACGAACCCCAGGGACCCTGCCTCCAAGGCACCTAAAAACCCATTCCACCAAGGACACCTCAACCACCATCTGGCGGGAGCCCCTTGACAACAGAGTGTGCCCCGAAGAAACCGGTGCTATCCTTCCCATCACTGCATGCCGGACCAGGGAGCGCTGCTAAACGTGAGTAAAACTACTACTATCATGTAGCTCACGTGTTGCCCTTGCAGCCCGGTCGCTCTATATGCACCTTCTATTGGGAACCAGGCAGCAAAGAACACTTGATTTGCTCGTGTCCTGCACCTGTGATGTGGATTATTCCTGGGCCTTTATCATTGAACTTCTATATGGTGTTCAACACGGCCCTATTTCACCTTAAGGACCAGGCCATTTTTTCAAAATCTGACCATTGTCACTTTATGTGGTGATAACTTTAAAACGCTTTTTCTTATCCAGTCCATTCTGAGATTGTTTTTTCGTCACATATTGTACTTCATGACAGTGGTAAATGAAGTCGAAAAATTTCATTTTTATTTATAAAAATACCAAATTTACTAAAAATTTTGAAAATTTGCAATTTTCCAAGTTTCAATTACTCTACTTCTATAATACATAGTAATACTGCCAAAAAAGTTATTGATTTACATTCCCCATATGTCTACTTCATGTATCGATCATTTTGGGAATGCTATTTCATTTTTTGGGGACGTTACAAGGCTTAGAAGTTTAGAAGCAAATCTTGAAATTTTTCAGAAATTTTCAAAAACCCACTTTTTAGGGACCAGTTCAGGTCTGAAGTCACTTTGTGAGGCTTACATAATAGAAACCACCCAAAAATTACCCCATTCTAGAAACTACACCCTCAAGGTATTCAAAACTGATTTTACAAACGTCATTAACCCTTTAGGTTTTCCACAAGAGTTAATGGCAAATAAAGATAAAATTTCAGAATTTCGATTTTTTGAAAAATTTTCCGCTTGAATCCATTTTTTCCAGTAACAAAGCAAGGGTTAACAGCCAAACAAAACTCAATTTTTATTGCCCTGATTCTGTAGTTTTCAGAAACACCCTATATGTGGTCGTAAACTGCTGTATGGCCAAACTGCAGGGCGTAGAAGGAAAGGAGCGCCATATGGTTTTTGGAAGGCAGATTTTGCTGGACTGGATTTTTGACACCATGTCCCATTTGAAGCCCCCGATGCACCCCTAGAGTAGAAACTCCATAAAAGTGACTCCATCTAAGAAACTACGCCCTCAAGGTATTCAAAACCAGTTTTACAAACTTTGTTAACCCTTTAGGTGTTCCACAAGAGTTATTGGCAAATGGAGATGAAATTTCCGAATTTCTATTTTTTGTTACCTTGTCTCAAAAAAGTGTAATATAGAGCAAACCAAAAATCATGTTTACCCTAGAATAGTACCAACAAAACTGACACCTTATCCCGTAGTTTCCAAAATGGGGTCACTTTTTTGGAGTTTCTACTGTAGGGGTGCATCAGGGGGCTTCAAATGGGACATAGTGTCAAAAACCAGTCCAGCAAAATCTGCCTTCCAAAACCATATGGCGTTCCCTTCCTTCTGTGCCCTGCCGTTTGGCCATACAGTAGTTTACTGACCACATATGGGGTGTTTTTGCAAACAAGAGAATCAGGGCAATAAATATTGAGTTTTGCTTGGCTGTTAACCCTTGCTTTGTTACTGCAAAAATGGATTAAAATGGAAAATTTGCAAAAATAGCTGTTTTGGGACTGTTTTTATTTTTTGTTATTTACATAGTTGAACTGACAGGTTAGATTGTGTGCTATTTCTATAGAGCAGGTTGTTACGGACGCGACAATACCAAATATGACTACTTTTTGGGGTTTTTGTTTCAGTTTTACATAATAAAGCCTTTTTGAAAATAATTTTTTTAGTGTCTCCACATTCTGAAAGCCATAGTTTTATTTTATTTTTTGGGCGACTGTGTTATGTAGGGGCTCATTTTTTGCGGGATGAGATGGCGGTTTGATTGGCACCATCTTGGGGTGCATATGACATTTTGGTCGCTTGCTATGACACTTTTTGTGATGTAAGGTGACAAAATGGCTCTTGACACCGTATTTATTTTTTTTTTTGCTGTGTTCAGCTGAGGGGTTAGGTCATGTGTTATTTATATAGATCAGGTTGTGACGGACGCGGCGATACATAATATGTATACTTTTTATTTATTTATATAAGTTTTACACAATAATATAATTTTTAAAACAAAAAATCATGTTTTAGTGTCTCCATAGTTTGAGAGCCATATATATATTTTTTTTTGGGCGATTGTCCTATGTAGGGGCTCATTTTTTGTGGGATGAGATGGCGGTTTGATTGGCACCATCTTGGGGTGCATATGACTTTTTGATCGCTACTATTACACTTTTTGTGATGTAAGGTGACAAAAATGGCTTGTTTGACAACGTTTTTATTTTTTATGTTTACGGCGCTCATCTGAGGGGTTAGGTCATGTTATATTTTTATAGAGCAGGTCCTTACGGACGCGCGATACATAATATGTATACCTTTTTTTATTTATTTTGGTTTTACACAATAATATCCTTTTGAATGAAAAAACATGTTTTAGTATCTCCATAGTCTGAGAGCCATATATTTTTCAGTTTTTAGGCAATTGTCTCAGGTTGGGTATCATTTTTATGGGAGGAGGTGACGGTTAGATTGGCACTATTTGGGGGTCATATGACTTTTTGATCGCTTGCTATTACACTTTTTGTGATGTAAGGTGGCAAAAAATGGCTTTTTGACAAAGTTTTTATTATTTTTTTTACAGTGTTTACTTGAGGGGTTAGGTCATGTGATATTTTTATAGAGCAGATTCTACGGACGTGTAGATACCAAATATGTCTACTTTTTAATTTTTTTTACATTTAACACTAAAAAGCATTTTTGAAACAAAAAATCATGTTTTAGTCTGAGAGGCATAGTTTTTTTATTTTTGGCCAATTGTTTTAGGTAGGGGCTCGTTTTTTATGGGATGAGATGGCTGGTTTGATTGGTACTATTTTGGGAGGCAAACGCCTTTTGATCGCTTTGTATTACACTTTTAGTGATAATGTGCCAAAAATGGCTTATTTACACCATTTTTTGGTTTTTTTTTATGGCGTTCACCTGAGGAGTTCAGTCATGTGATATTTTTATAGAGCAGGTTTTACGGACGCGGCGATACCTAATATGTGTAGTGTATTTTATTTTTTTTTAGTTTTTATTCAGTGTTATGTGTTTTTTTCATTTTTACTTTTTTCACTTTTTACATTTTTTTGACCCAGACCCACTTGGTTCTGAAAGATCCAGTGGATCTGGTGTTCAGAGCATTACAGTACAGTACACTATATAGTGCACTGTACTGTATTTGTATCTTTAGAAAGTCTGAATAGACCTTTAGCAGGTCTATTCAGACTTTCAGCACCATGGAGAGCAGGACGCTCTGAAAGCGTCCTGTCTCCATGGTAACCATCACCCCCTGCCATAACTGGGCAGGGGGTGATGGATAGGAGGGAGTGGAGCACCCTCCCTCTTCGATCCCATCCTGTTGGGGGCTGCAAAGGCACAGCAGCCCCGATGGGAGAGGGAGGGAGCGCTCCTCCTGTTAACCCTTCCATACCGCGGTCCGTACGGACCGCGGTACGAAGGTTAAACGGCTGGCATCTGCAGCACAGATGCCAGTCGCTTATCAGAGTGTCAGCAATGTGCTGACACTCTGATAGAACCACTAGACACCAGGGATAGATTACAGGGGAGGCGGGCGGGGATCGCAAAGAGCGCTGCAAACCGCAGGTCTGAATTGACCTGCGGTTTGCAGCGATCGCCTCATATGGGGGTCACAGGACCCCCTGGGCATTGTAACAAGGTACCTGCTGAATGATTTCAGCAGGTACCTTGTTCCGATCACTGCCAGCTGAGCAGCAGTGATCGGAACAACTCATGACGTACCGGTACGTCATGTGTCCTTAAGGACTCGGGAAACATGCCGTACCGGTACGTCATGTGTCCCAAAGGGGTTAAGTCTTCCTTCTATTTACTTGGCCAGGACAAGCACAATGTTGTTTCCTCTGAGATGAGTTTATTGTAATTTAGTATATCTTTAACTTAGGGGTGCAGTGGGGTTCCATAGAGCCTCCAGCATAGATTGGCGGAGGTTTGTTTTGGTAGTTTTGTGATTAAAGCTCTCACATGTTTTTATATACTCCTGTGATATGTAGGGTGGGGGGGTTGTTTAGTGTCTTATATTCCTCTGATTTTAATATGTTTCTCTGCTGTGTGTGATCTTGACTTCCTTATTGTTTCTGACTTATCACCCAGGTGGCACATGGATACTGTCTGGCATCATTTCATTTGCTACCACCCAAATGCTTGACGTCAAAAGTGAGAGGCATGAATAACCGTTTAAAGTGCACTTCAATCTTACAATCACTTAGGGTCCATTCACACGTCTGAAAAATGGGTCCGCATCCGTTCCGCAATTTTGCGGAATGGGTGCGGACCCATCATTCAATGGGCGCTGCAAAAAATGTCCCATCCGCACTTCCTTTCCGTGGCCCTGAAAAAAATTAGAACATGTCCTCCTATTCTTGTCCGCAGCCACGGACAAGAAAAGGCATTTCTATCATAGTGCTGGCCATGTGCGATCCGCAAAATGTTTTGCAGATCTGCAATTTGTGGACCGCAACACAGTTACGGATGTGTGAATTGTCCCTTAAGAGGTATTCCTCAGACATTATGAGGGGTTCAGCGGTGGATCCGCTGAAGTTATGTAAAGGCACTGGCCTCTACATAACTTTGGCACATCCACCAGCTGTCTATAAATGTAAGCCAGCCATCTTGAATCGACTCTGTATTTGTCTAGATCGTTAAGAGATGGCGCTTAAATCCATACTGGCTGACTCTTTTCCAAGAAGATCACACTATATTTGAGGACATACGTCAATTTTATATAGCTAATGGGAACACTGTCAACTCATTAATTGTTTGGGATGCTTTTAAGACATACAGTGTATATATATATATATATATATATATATATAATAGTAAAATAGAGCAGCACTCCAATAGTGGATAAAAGCAAAAGTGTTTCTTTATTCACTCAAAGGCATGGCAACGTTTCAGCTCCTGTATCGAGCCTCTCAAGCAAACTTGCAGTGCATACAAACATTATATAGTCAGTGAATAGTGACATCATCATCAAGCTGCCATTATAGTTCATTAACCCTTACATATATCATTAAGTCGATCATATAACAAACTCCACATAGTGTTGTCCAATAATTAATATAAACGTTCATAAGTGCAATATATAATAGTTCATGTGTTACAAACATAACTTAAATCAATTCATCAGTGATCCCATAAAAGTCCATATATCAAAAGTGCTGGTGCATAATTAGTTATGTTTCAGTCGTCACAGGAGATGCGATATTCAGACACATACCCTATCTGGAAGCTTCATGGCGACTTCGGAGAATCATTCAACGCCGTACATGTCAGCGTCCGGAAGTGCTGTACTGCATGTCAAACAGAGCTGCGACTGACATCACCGCTGCTGAAAGACCGCATGTCATTTCAATCTTCACGCCTGATATTCCGAGTCTGCGCAGTGCCATACAGTACAGCTCGGGCCGCCATCTTGGGGGAAGCCGGCCCGGTACCCAACACACCGACGGCAGTCCGAACCATTCATAACTCTCCCATAGGATCTCTGCTCACGTATATCCCATGCAGATGGCGTGATATTCACGCCACCCCCAACCGTAGGGTACTAAGGATCAGGTGCCCTGTACAACAGGCTCGACCCAATCACAGTATTGGCAGAAGGAGGGTTCTCCTCCAAGGGATACAACATACACCATCACCAGGCACTATAAAAAATATTGTAGAGACAAAACGGGATTTAATTGGACACTAATACGATGTCCTCAAGAGTCGCTCTGTTGCATCACTTCTAGGGGCAATAGATAACTGGAAATCAGCCGTCTCTCGCGAAGAATAAATGGTGTATGTTGTATCCCTTGAAGGAGAACCCTCCTTCTGCCAATACTGTGATTTGGGTCAGGAGCCTGTTGTACACGGGCACTTGATCCTTAGTACCCTACGGTTAGGGGTGGGCGGTGAAATATCACGCCGACCTCTAGCATGGGATTATAGTGGGCAGAGTATCCTATGGGAGAGTTATGAATGGTTCGGACTGCCGTCAGTGTGTGTTTGGGTACCGGCACGGTTTCCTCACCCAAGATGGCGGCCCGAGTTGCATGTATGGCACTGCGCAGACACGGGAATATCAGGGCGTGAAGATTGAAATGACGTATGCGCGTATCTTTCAGCAGCGGGTGATGTCATGTCGCACGCTCTGTTTGACATGCGCAGTACAACACTTCCGGACGCTGACATGTACGGCGTTGAATGATTCTCCTGAAGTCGCCATGAAGCTTCCGGATAGGGGTATGTGTCTGGAATATCGTCATCTCCCTGTGACGACTGGAAACATTAACTAATTATGCACCAGCACTTTTTGATATATGGACTTTTATGGAATCACTGATGAATTAATTTAAGTTATGTTTGTAACACATGAACTATTATATATTGCACTTATGAACGTTTATATTAATTATTGGACAACACTATGTGGAGTTTGTTATATGATCGACTTAATGATATATATGTAAAGGGTTAATGAACTATAATGACGCTTGATGATGATGTCACTATTCACTGACTATATAATGTTTGTATGCACTGCACAGTTTGCTTGAGAAAGGCCCGGCACAGGAGCTGAAACGTTGCCATGCCTTTGGGTGAATAAAGAAACACTTTTGCTTTTTATCCACTATTGGAGTGCTGCTCTATTTTTACTATTACATAATTTTTGGAGCGGTTTGTCCTCTTTGGAGCTTTGCACCCAGCCACTTGCAGGTGGTGCTGCCTCACTTTTGCACATATATATATATATATATATATATATATATATATATATACAAAAAAAGAGAGCAGGCAGCACTCGGACTTTGTGAAAAAGCGTGGGATTTATTAACACCCAAACAACTGCAAAGTTTCAGTTCGCCTCAATGGAGCCTTTGTCAAGCAAAGTGTAGTACTCAAGTGAACATTATATAGTGAAGACCCATAGTTAATCACTTAATAATCAATCAGTATTCACAGTGATAAAAGGATAAAAATACAGTGTATAAAAATGTTTTTAACATGATTATGTGGTATATTCAATTGTAATACATAATTGCTACAAAAATCTAATTCATTATATGAGCAAAATAAAACTCGTTATACAGAAAATAAGCTTCCTGAAGTACAAAGTGAATAATTCAAGTCCTTAGTTCAATCACGTGCACATGTGTGAATAATTAGGCATAATAAAATAAAATAAGGACATACACTAGTATCACGTAAGCTTCCATGTATCCCGGGCTTGGCGTGGTACCTAATGCGTCTGCGCACGGTCAAACATCGCGAGAGTATGACGCTGCCCGCTCACTAGCGCACAGGGTCCTCCTCTCGCCCATCACAAAGATGGAAACCCTTGTCTCTAAATCATACTGCGCATGATCAAACCGGACCGCAATATAACTAGTCACAATCATTGAAATGACAAACTATGGGCATAACCTATTATCAAAATAGAAGGAAGACATGAGTATTCAGGTACCGAAATGTGGAAACGGGTGACAACCGCAAACCACATCAATGTTTTACGTGTCATCCCCAAAAGTAAGTAGGGGTCAAATCAGCTCTATGCCTATTAACCCCTACCCATATCCGTCGGTACCTGTCCCATGAGTTCCTTAAGGCATCCTTTATGTGTAAACTCCCAAGGGTCCGGGTTCGGTGCATGTTGTACCATACACCTTATCCGAATCCATAGCACCGGAGGAGGGAGTGGGTATCACCCAAACCACTCCTACCATGGGATAATACAAAGAAGGATGACTTACAGATAGAAAAATGAATTACTTAAGTTAAACTGGGAAGACATTGCGGTCCATTTGAATATCACAGTAGAAAAGTAAAAACATTTGTACCACAAATAAAATTACAACATCCGTTCATATGGAAGTTTCATGCTGCGTCTTGTCCTTAAAGTGGCTGTGGAAATCCATTTCAGATTTAACTAAAAACAAAAACAAAAAGGAAAAAATTAGCATAATGTCTTTTGCACTACCATAATCACACACTAGAGAGGTCTGGGGAACGAACCCCCTCATGAACGGCAGAGGATCAAACCACCTTAAATTCAACATTCAACCCTTTAGGTTTTAATGTTTGCAAGCGGAATATCCAGTAGAGTTCCCTACGTTTCAGTAGGGTCACTCTATCACCTCCACGCCTAGGCATCTGTACTTGGTCAATAATACGGAATCTCAAATCCCTTTCTTTATGTTTGGCCTCCACGAAATGCCTGTAGATCCATTTTTTCTCCCTAATGCTGTATCTATGATTATTAAGCCTTGTTTTCATGTCCCATGTCGTCTCCCCTACATAGAGGAGGCGACATGGGCATTCCAACAAATAGATCTCAAAAGCGGAGTCACAAGTGAGATGTTGTTTTATAGAAAACTCTCACCTGTCTCTGGATGTGCGAATGTTGAACCCTTAAGCATCAAGGAACAATTCACACATCCATGACAGGGGAAACAACCAGTGCGTCTAGCTCCAAAGTAGGCACGAAATGAAGTTTTCTTGGTACCCACATCAGCCCTTACCACCTGGTCTTTGATATATAAAATATATCAAAGGAGTAATCTTTCCCAGACAATTAACAAAAAAGAAAAACACTCATAAGGAGCTGATGCAACTTGAGCTAGAGGCTCCATCAGCGGACAGCTTGCATATGGCAAACTCTACTCTGTCACTGTGGACAAAAAAGTCACAGTACAGAGAGCACCATAGTGGCTATTCAAAAAGTAGTTCTTTTGGAAACAGTCTGTTTTTCAGCTTGAGGACTGTAGTGGGAAACTCCTAGCATTTCTGTCTAGAGAACATACTAACCCGCTGGTGATTACTGAACTGTACTCGGCAGTTGCCATAAAGTTGCAATCCCAGATCACATTCTAGCTACTGTAAATTTCAACAATACTATTCTTGATTATATATAATTCCCATGTCACCACTACATGAGGAGGCATGCACCATTTTAGCCACTGTTCCGTTACCACAGCTTACTGCTGACCACTGAACATATTTAGATGCTCCCATCACAGACTCAGATATTACGGAAGCCATAGTTTCTTTAAAGTATTGTAAAACACTGGGCCCAGATGGTCTTCCGGGAGGAATTCTACAAAAACTTACATAATCGCTTGTCCTCCAACTAAGTGCCATGTTTACTACAGTGCAAGTGGGTATTCCCTCTAACTTATATGAAGCTACAATTATTGTACTACCCAAGCCGGGAAAAGACCCCTTAAATGTGATTCCTATTGTCCAATCTCTTTATTACAAACTGATATTAAAATTCTAGCGAAGGTTTTGGAAGGTAGGCTCAATATGGTTGTTCTGTCTCTGGTTAAGCATGGCCAAATCGGCTTTATGCCTGATAAAACTACTTTTTTCAGTATTTCGCGTCTTTATTCCAACTTTCAAGCATGTTATGCTCATATTGATTCTAGCGTAGTGGTGTCCCTAGATGTGGCAAAAGCCTTCGGTTTTGGCCCTGTTTTTATTTTATGGGTACATCTTCTATATTATGCTCTTGTCTCCCGTGTCTGTGTCAATTAGAGATGAACAATTCGAATCCCAGGAATTCGATCTGAATATCAGGATAATTCGATTTGCCTCGGCCGAATTTCCTCGTGCTTCGTGTCAATCAATTTAACCTGAAATAGCATAAGAAACAAAAAATTCAAACTTACCTCCTCCATTTGCTCGCGACGGGCGGCGTGATGACGTAATCTCACACTACTTTAAAAAAAGCGCAATGTGAGGAAGTAATTCTAAATCTCTGGTGTCAATTGTTGGCTTTCTGACTCCTTCCCTTTAAGGCGGGGACTAGACAGGGTTGCCCCCTATCTCCCTTACCTTAAACTATATCTGTAGAACCCCTTGCTCTGTACGGGCTCCATATAGATCCTGGTATTCTTGGTCTATAGAAGGGTGGATTGGAGGAACACTGATGATATGATACTATATCTCACAGACCAGGTCCCTCATTGTAGCGGGAATTACCGGTAGCTATTATCGAGCAGTTTGGTCTTTATTCAATTCACAAAATAAACTCTAATTATGCTTTTAGATTCCTTACCAAAGACAGCAGATCAAGTCCCCTACCTCTACAATGGTCTAGTTCACATATTTGGGAGTACAGTTTAGCAAATATATACTGGACTTTATATCAAGGTTTCACCAATCCTGGACTATATATATGTGCTAATTCGAGAATAATTAAAATGATCCTTTCACCCAAAATATTGTATGTTACCTTACAAGCTCCTACAGTATTTGTATTCCTAACTTATTTTCACAAAGGTGGACTCTTTCCTTTTTCTATTTGTATGGTGTGAAGGAAGGTTTAAGTTAGCGTGGCACATCATGCAAAATCCCTGGGACAGTGAGGGAATGGTGGTCCCTGACACTCAACTCTACTATTTTCCTGCTCAACTTTCTCAACTTATTACTTGGGGTAGTTTGGAATCTCAGAGAACCCGAACCCTGATAGTGGATGACTAACCCATGCCCATTACGGACCCCAGATATGCTGTTTTTATTAAACATATTTTTATGTTTTTATTACCATATCTCCCTGTTTCACTGAACCTCTTACTACAACAGGCCAGACAAATCTGGACCCTTATTCTATTCTACTATGGTAATCATCAATGCTATGCCTACACCGCCCTCTAGTTTAATAGTATGCTTCCAGAATTTCTTTCCATTCCAGAACCAGACTTGTGGCTTAAATTCAGTATGCAGTATCTCGGGCAAAATGTTTCTAATGGAAACATCAAAACATTTCAAACCCTAAAAGAGGAGTTTAATTTATCTACCTGCATGCTGTTTCAATACCTTCAATTGTAACATGCTTGCTCTGTGCAGTTTGGGACTCGGAACAGTTCTTTCTGAATTCCTTACCATCACTTATACTAAAAGGTAGTCAAAAAAGGAGTATCTCTTTGATTTATAAGTGCCTCGTAACCGGTCATCAGGTTAAAATCAGTGTGCCCAGTAAATCCAAGTCGGAGACGGTAGTAGGTGATATTTCCATGGATGTTTGGGATGACAGGGATGATATAGTTACATAGTTAATACGGTTAAGAAAAAGACATGTCCATCAAGAAGGAAGTGAGACTCAGATTTCTACATATTTTCATAATAAATTAATGTCATTTACTTTCAAGAATTTATCTAAACCCTTTTAAAACTGTCCACTGTTTCTGCTGTGACCACGTCTGAAGGTAGTCTATTCCACAGATTCAAAGTTCTTACAGTAAAGAAACTTGGACGCTTCTGGAGACTGAACGTTTTCTTCTCCAGTCGGAGGCAGTGCCCCTTGTCTTTTGAGGGCATTTTACATGAAACAGTTTTTCACCACTATTTGTATAGGTTAATCATGTCCCCCTTAGACGTCTCTTCTCAAGACTAAATAAATTAAATTATTTTAATCTTTCTTCATAACTAAGACACTCCATACTCCTCATCAGTTTAGTCACTCTCCTTTGTACTTTTTCCAGCTTCAGGGCATCCTTTCTATGGACTGGTGCCCAGAACTGAACTGCACATTCCAGATGAGGCCACACCAATGCTTTGTAAATTGGTAGTATTACATCCCTGCCCCGCGAGTCCATGCCTCGTTTAATTCATGGCAATATCCTGGTAGCCTTAAATGCAGCTGATTGATATTGTATGCTGTTATTTAATCTACGATCTACAGGGATTTCCAAATCCTTCTCCTCATCCCCTAGTACATATGATGCACAGAGATTATTCTTATCAATATATTACTGGTTCTGAGGAAAACTTCACCAAAATATTCTGAATGAGTCTCCCTGATACTTAACTACAGCTAGAGTGGCTAAATATTGTCCAGCCAGACCACATCTATACCCTAAATGTAATTTGAAGTACTTTTATGCATCTTATTTGGCAATATTCATATATTCAGGGATATTGAGCGCAATATACTAAATTACTAAATTACATTATGGGAAATCTAGTCCCTCTGACTGATTTTGCTTTCTTGGATTCATAGAAACTTCTTCCTCGTCTCTTCTTTATATGCCCAACTATTACATAAAGTACTTTTTCAAGCCAGGAAACTAATTGCTAGAAATTGGATGAACGATATTATACCATCTTGTTGGCAATGGTTTTGTGCTATGGATAACGCCCTCCCATATAAACAATTGATTTACCTACACCTTGGGGAACTTGACAAATTCCACTCAATCTGGTCTCTTTGAACTAATTCCACTTCTAGTCTGCTATATTAATACTGAGCCTACTCTTTACACTGCTGTAAACTTTAGATGTAGATGTAGATTACCTGGTGGGACCTAAACTGCTGGGATACTTTACTTTATATTTGACTGAATATGCTGGTCAGTTTCCTTGCATTTTTCTACCTGGTGCCCCTTGGTGATTGGTCAAAGTCGGAATCACTTTCTTAGGGCTCATGCACACGACTATATGTATTTTACGGTCCGCAAAAGATACAGATGACGTTCGTGTGCATTCCGTATTTTAGTGGAACAGCTGGCCCCTAATAGAACAGTACTATCCCTGTCTGTAATGCGGACGATAACAGGACAAGTTCTATTTTTTGCAGAATGGACATACGGAAACAGAATGCATATGGAGTAACTTCCGTTTTTGCAGACCAGTCTATTCGGATTGGACTGGTTTACTTCTAAAAAAAGTTTCTTGAATAAAAAAATAAAAAAGATACCTGTTTTATGAAAATCATTTTTGGCATTCGAGAAACAAGACTTTTTACTTAATGGAAATTATGACTTCAGTGCACCGAGGGGCATGGCCAGGACTAGAAAGCCAAGGGGCTAGGCCTTGTCCCTCCGTGCTCTGAAGTCCTCATTTCCATTAAGAATAGCAATGTTTTTTACTTGGGAACCATATGGCATCATTTTAAGCAGCAGGACTAATCCTACCAGGCAGTATATCTGGTTTAATAGGCTTTATACCTTTGACAGGTGCTCTTAAAATGTGCTGTCCAGCCCTCTACAAGTGATGGCCTATCTTCAAGATAGGCCATCACTATACTGATTGCTGGGAGTCCAACACACCGCACCCCTGCCGTTCTACAGTAGCTGTGGTGTCAGAACTCAGTACTGGAACTACACAGCTCCATCCTTACTCCTGGTTGCACTGGTTACTGCAGCATCACTTCAATGGGAGTAGGGCTTCATTAACCAGATCTGTAAACTGCACAATGGATGGGGAGCTGTGTAGTTCAAGCGCTGAGTCTGCCAATCAGATTGTGAATCTGATGGCCTATCTTCAGGATAGGCCATCACCTGTAAAGGATTACATAACCTCTTTTAGTTCATTTCATAGACCTAAGTTCAAGAACAAGATGTAAGTCTCCTGTTATATGGGAACACTGTAGTGTAAGGACCTATCTCAGTGAAGTTGCCTTGATGTGACAGTTGGGCTTACAGAATTCAATTGACATGCTTAAAAGCATACCTGAGTTTTCAAAAAGTTTGCATAATGGTTGTTTTTCTTTATACAATCATAACTGTAATGGAGGAGGCCTATTTTGGGCTTTCCTAATGTATTACTCAGCCATATTATTCCCTGTTTCAGCTGCACAGCTAAATGCATTTCACTCAGAAATGGGCCATATCCCTTCTGTGAAATCTGTCAGCACTATGCTGCTGTGACATCCTTTCCCTTACTTCCCACTATATTTGTTTTGAGCTCCAGAGCTCACAGAACAGGTAAGGAGGGGACATCATACAGACACACTGGAGGCTCCTATAAACTTCAGAATCTGTGAAGAAGCAGTTCTTTTATCAGGCACAGGCGCTCAACTAGCTCTGACATGCCCCCATTTCGTGTGAGCCGTCTTCTGAGTCTCCGTTGCTAGGGATGGATCTTGCCTGACAACAGTCAGTGAACTGCAAATTAGGCAAAACTAAGACCCTAGTGGCCATGTCTTCACAGCTTTAGTTACACCGTTCTCTCTTAAATGAAAAAAATTGTATGAAAGTACAGTGACTCTTTAAGAACCTCTAATTTATAATCATAGTAAATATAGTGGTGATATTAGTTAACATAAAAATATTACATGTTTGAATATACAGTATCTTGGCACAATGTTGTAGGTTGGGGACCTATAGAGGTGCATGTACCATCTACTGTATCTCCATAAGCCTTCATTCTAATACAAAGTCACACATTTCTTTTAGGGGAGCAAATCTCTTTACATGGAGTCTCTGTGCATGTGGTGGGAGTGTGGTATTGAACCTCAGATTTTACTAATAAATAATTCTGTAGAAGCATTAAAGAGGCTATCTTGTAATATGGTGCCATAAGGAGAACTCAACATTGAGGCACACAGACTCGTTGTGCCTCCGTTCATAGTCATTTTGAAAATAATACTACAAAGCAACAAAGCTACAGTACACTGTAATTTCATAAATTATACAATGGGCTAAAAATTACTCAAAATACCACATATAACCAATGCCATGTGTGAACAACTAAATCAGTCTGCGCGAGCTAATCATCTAGTGGAGTGAATGCGTATGACCCACCGTTGTTATGGCCAGCGCATATTCTGTCACCTTTGCACACTGCTTCAAACTAACATTATGTTGTACTGCAGGCCCATGATATATTAGCTAAATATAGTTTGGGTGAAGTACTGAGAAAATTCTGATTTAATAATAGAGGTCTTGATGCAGAATAAATTGGATGCCTGGGTGCTATCAGTGAAAGATATTTCCTAGACAGATGACCGCTTTGGATGTGAGTTTTATTGGTTCCTACAACCAAAGCAGTTAAACAGCGATGGCCAGGGATGGTGGCATAATTATGATATGACACAGGAATGCAGGAGCCGTTCTGCGGGATCCTGGACAGTTCACATTCCTTGCAAGTGGATAATAATTGGGTGACCTTTTGTAGGAAGTAATAATGGGGTTATGTCTTCCTCACAATATAAAAGAAAGAAGTCAAATGAATCTTCATAATGACAGGAAATCACTGAATTACATGGCTCGTTCTTTTAACTGAAATAGCACAAAGAAATATAATATTCTACTCTGATGAAATCTCCTAGCTTAGCTGTGACAGCGGGCAGGGGTTATGAATTTATTTTAAAAGAATTTAGTTACTGAGATATTTTGCTGTTCAAGTTAGCTGAAATGGCTAATAGAATGTGTGTTGTGACTATACAGAAATATTGAACCAAATGCCATGGTGTTGTACATCTAAGAGGGGTTCACATACATAATATAAAACAACACCAGTACAATAAGCATGAAACAAATTAACAGACTGGTACAGATGGGAGAGGACATAGGGAAAAGGGGAAAGGCACATTAGGTGAGGGTAAAAGCTGCTCATCTCGCTATGTGGTGGCAGCATGCTTACCACAGGTGGTAGGATTTCTTGAAGAGGTGGGTTTTCAGGTTGCTTTTTAGATTTGGATGTTGGAGGAGAGTCTAATGTACTGGGGTAGTGAGTTACAGTGTATGCGGGGTGCAAGTGAGAAATCTTGTAGACGATTGTTCAAAAAACGGACAAGGCAGCAAAGAATGAGGTCTTGCGAGGATTGGAGATTATATGTGGGGTTGTATCTGGAAAGCAGGTCAGAGATATAAGGAGGGGAAGGATTGTGGACGTCTTTATATGTAGTTTTTAGTATTTTGAACTTAATTTCCTGGCCAATGGGGAGCCAGTGAAGGGATTGGGATTAAGCAGGCAGCAGAGTTGAGGATAGATTGGAGGGCTGTGAGAGTGTTAAATGGTAGCCCACAGTGGAGGGTGTTCCTGTAGTCCAGGAAGAAGATGATAAGGGCATGCACTAGCATTTTATTGAATGGTGAGTTCCTTTCGGTCTAAGGATAACTCTGTCATTTACACTCTGGGGTGTTACATACCCCTTACTTAAAACCAAGCCACCCTTGGCTTGTGCTTAGGGTATGTTGTAGGGTTTCCTTTTAAATTTAGAGTGCTGCTTTAGACTATTTTCTGTTACATACGCATAAACTGAATTAGCAGTTTCTACCCATAGGTCTCTGCCTGTGTGAGTAGGGTGTCTATTCACCGTTTCCCTCTCGGTATAAACCAGAGAACCAAAGTGTCTGCACCAAGCGCTCAAATATTCCACGACCTGGCCAAAGTCGTATATGGAGCGTGGGGGTATCATGTACTGTAATCCCTCCACGATACTATAAGACACCCGCAAATAGAAGGGTGGCTTCATCCTGTAATACCTTCTTGCAACAAGGTCTAATCATGCTTTATGCTTCATTACCTTGATGTCTAAACTGGTAGCTAAAAATTTTTAGTGTGCAGTACCTTAAGGCACCTAGAGCTATATATTTAGCAGCAGGGTTACCCTTTAAGGTGTTGGGACTGCTTGTGACTTTACCACTTGGTCCTCCCTGTGTAGCAACAGGACATGATCCCAAAGACACTGGACATACCGGCTCCTTCCCCTCCCAAGTCTGTGGAGAGAAAAAGGTTAAGGGCATATGCAAATAATACAATATAATACCTACAGTAGGCTTTCTAAACTAACACAAGGCAACGTGGACCATTAGTATACAGCGTACTCAGAGGCAGTCCATATGAGCAAAGGATACTAACTATCTGGCTAACGGTATAAAGTCCATTTAAAGTGCAGAAAGGATCACATTGTTGCACCCATAAAAGAGACCATACAATGGGCAAAAGTGCTTGAATGTTGAAAAACTTTAAAACTTTAGTGCAAAAATATCATAATAGAAATTACAAAGAGCTCAGGTACGTGTTTGAGTCCATTCCTTGGGTGCTGGCTTGCAACGTTGCAAACCATAACACAAGGTGCCAAAAGGAACAAAGTCATTTGTAATCCCCATGAGGTAGAACTACAATTTTAATGACAACCCGTAAGACAGGTGGGTTTTCACTTAACCTTGGAAGGGGGAGTGAATTTGGTGCTGTTAAGTGCAACTTGGGGTCAGTTTCTAGCAGATGCGTGGAGTCCTTACAAAACATTATCCTGTGGGTGAGGACCAAACAAGGGCTGCAAGAACACACAAATGGGCCAGCCAGTTCTCACCCTTCAGACACAGTTCACGTTGTGGCTCCAGTAGTCCAATGGATGGTTTTCTTCACCGCATTGCTGTAATGCACCACACAGACCTAACCAGAAGAAGGAGCGCAGGTAAGTGCTGCTGACTAACAGACCACTGCAGCCAGGACTTCAGTAGCATCCTGTATGCCTTGGTAACCGATCAGAGCCCCAGAATTACACAGCTGGGACTCCGATCGGAACTGCTGCTGACACCAATGATGGGGAGGAGGGGGGGGGGTGTGAGGACGCACTGGCCACCAAGGATTTTTAATACTGTGGGGGAGGGAGGAAGGACGCACTGGCCACCAATGATTTTTAATACTGGGGGAAAGGGTGCACTGAGGGCGCACTGCCCACCAATTCAGACATTATAGAAACATTCCCGGCACCCGACCTCTGACAGGGAGCTGCCATCCGTGCAATTAACCCCTCAGGTGCCACGGATGGCAGCGCCCTGTCAGAGATGCGTCCCCATCACCAAGGGAACGCCTTGGCAGGGAGGAGAGGGAAGAACTTTTCGCATGAAAGGTGAGCTGGGGGCAGCCGGGCTGCTTCTCTCCCTCTCAGTCAGCCACGTCAGCGGCTCTAGTGACTCACTGGGGGTGAGAGAAGCCTCAGTCAGTTGCTGCAGCTCACGCTCACACAGCACCATGCTGCACAGGACGGAGGACAGGGAGCCTGAAAACTGAACTGTCCGGCCTAAAACTGGATGTCTGGCCACCCTTGCTGACAGGCTTGCTTAAGTACTTTGCTTTCTTGCTCTGTGCTGCACTAAACTCTGCTTAAGTCTGGTTTCTGTACTTTAGGTCTGTTCTGGTATCCTTAGATGGGGTGTCTTTGGCTGTTATTACCCTCCTGACACTCACCAAATAACTTTTTAAGCCGAAGAACAATTTACTCTTACTGCTACTTCTTTCAGGTCTTCTGGCTCCAACATGGAGTCTAAACTGGAATAAACTTGAACTGCAACCCCTCCTTCTGGTAGCAAGCGGGACTGGCCCACTTCTGCCCGAAGAGGGGAGAATGGAATGGTGAGTTCCATTCTGTCTAAGGATAGCTCTGCCATTTATGCTGCTGGCACATTACATGTACAGATGTAGTAGAGTTAACACACATGCTTTATGAGACATGTTATCTAAACTAAATGCGTCAAGCAAACACCTTTAATTAGGGGCATGGCCTGGTCAAGCATGTAAGAGGATGCAGCACTGAGAGACTCACATCCTATCTCCTTCAATTCTCCTCCATCCTCATGCAGTAGACAAAAACGGTCCTGGGTACCACCAGACGTCACTGCCAGACAAGCAGATACCTCCTGTGTCAATATGACACGAACAGGAAAGAGAGAAAGGGATCAGAAGGACGCTGGGCCTCCTGCTACTCCGAGGCAAGATGGCGCCACATCAGAAGCGCGGGCAGTGGAGGGTAAATATGCCTGCTCATCCTCAGTGCCCCCATGCCTGCTGCGATAAATGCCGCCACTACAGACATATTGGCTGAGCCCCTGAGCCCTCCTGCAGGCCCCGACCAAGCACAAGCGGCACCTGGAATAGCGTCTTTGCAGGCAGATAACGCCATCAACCTGCACGCACCATCCTGCATACTAGATTGATCCTTCACTGGGAATGGTCATATACCTGCTGGTGAGCCCAATGTAAAGGACATATATGCTGCTGTACAGCATTGCAGCTGCTCATTAAACATCCTTAACTCTCACATGGGCAATCTACAGGAAAATGTCTCCCTTATCAGACACAATGTAAGAAAAGTCAATGAGAGGATTAAAGAGGTGGAGGAAAGAGTGAGCAATGTGGAGGATCAATTACCTCCAGTAAAAACGGGATCTCAGCAGGATTATAAATAATGTGTCTTTACTGATGTCCATAACTGATGACCTCGAAAATAGGTCGCGCAGAAATAATCTCAGATTGGTGGGGTCCGTGAAAAGGCAGAGTGATCTGACCCAGTGATGTTTTTTGAAGATTGGCTGACGCACAAGTTCAGCAAGGACTCATTGTCTCCTGTATTTGCTATTGAACGGGCACATAGAGTGCCATTCCACCACCAGGGGCCCCTCCTGCGTCTCACACTTCAGGGATAGAGACTTTGTTCTCAGGAAAGCCAGGGATCACTCTGATCTCATCAACAAAATATCCATCTTTCTGGATTTTTCCGCTGAAGTACAACGCAAAAGGGCAAAGTTCCAGGATGTGAAGCGCCACCTACGGGACTTACAACTTCCCTCCTCTATGCTATATCCCGCCAAGCTGAGAGTGGTTGCTCATGTAGAAGTTTGTATGTTTGATACTCTTTTGGATGCAGCACAATGGTTGGAGACTAACGAATACTCCCTCAAGGCATTGAAAAACACCGGATGAAGTGGACACCTCTCTACCATGGCGGAGACTTACAGAACTGGTGTAATGCTGAATGGACGCGCCGGATAAGTGTCACATATTTTTTCCTTTTTCTCTTTCTCCCCCTTCCCTGTGTGAAATATTTTATTTTCTCGTGCGTTTTCTACTATCTTTTTACTCAGTCCTTTCTTTATATGCAGGGTAATGTAATCTTATTATTTGGCACAGGAGCACTAATATATATAGCACTCATTATGTGCCCTATTTCTATGATGTTGCTTTTATTAGTATGATGTCCACTGCAGAATATATTCTCTGGGAGGTAGGCTAGTGGTCATACCTTGTTACATGTCTGATTACAGTTTTTTTTACTGTTGATTTCCTTACTCAGCCGCTACTCGGCTTCAGGAAGCTTTTTGCCTCATTTATATTACTTTTCTTTTTATGGGATACATGCCGGAGACATACTGTTATGTTTATAATTTATGTTTGTTTGGGGGGTTGGGAGGGTCTAGCGAAGAGACGGTTGGGCTAACAATCTGGACCAATGGGCGGTGGTGGCTAGTTCCACACTGTTCATGGCCTATCTATCCTGTCGCAATATGTCAACACCTAGATTTTGGCTGAGAAGCTTACAGTTGTGGGATGGAATGTTAGAGGAATGGGGGAGGGAGGCAATGAAATGCGCGACGATATATCATAGCACTCCAGCAATTTCAGCCGGCTATAATTTGCTTGTCTGAGATGCATTTGGTGCCTACCACTACCCACCTGTTGAGCAGACCATGGGTTGGACACTCTTAACATTCTACACTATATACACACTCGGGGTGATGTACTCATACATAAAGCTATCCTGTTTGTTTTCCATTCCTCACGACTAGATCGATATGGTCGATATGTGTGCTTAGAGTGTCCTTGTTACCACTTCTCTTTGTTTTAATACATGTATATATTCCTCCACCCTACAATAGTAAGGTCCTAAAGGAGGCAATGGCTTTAATAAAGGTGTGCCCCCTGCCCGATCCTTTTAATAGGTGACTTTAACACATGCCCCTCCCTGCGGTTGGATAGGTTGGGGTGACAGACTCAGCAAGGGCGAATGGTGACATAGGTATTTGCTAAGCTTTTAAGGGAATTGGATCTGTCTGATATCTGGCGTGTGAGAAACCCAGAGGCGGGTCAGTTCTCCTGCTTTTCTAACTCATATCACTCTCTCTCCAGGATTGACTTGGCTATGGGGTCGTCAGACCTATTGTGCCTTGTGGCGGACGCTGCGTATCTGCCCAGGGGCCTATCCGATCATTCCCTATATCGGTGGTTCTCAAATTGGGTGTCAGGAACCCCTTTGGTTCCATTACGTATCGAGACATACGGACGCCCCACGACAGTGGGTGACGGAAGATCTGTAAGACTGGCAACACATGCTTTGATCTGACAGGTTTCCTTGTAGATCAATAGACGTCTGTGTTGTTTCTGATACTGGCTGCACCTCTAAACTCCAGGTGTTGCTATTGTGGTCATTTTACTTTCCCTATTTTTAGTTGCTTCTCCCACAATGCTGTGTGGTTTATAGATTCATTGGTATCTGTGGTCTGCTGGTGTTTGGTTTGTCGGGATATTTATACTGTTTCCGATAACAGTCTATATAATTTATGTGAATAAATTAGAATCTATAAAATAGGAGATTCTATCTTATTAACATAAATACCAGCTCATCAGAGCTCGTGATCTGCGCTGAGTTAGACGACAAAAACAAGGCGGTGGTAAATCAAAATATATATATTTATTAAATAACGAAAAATTAAAATGCAAATGGATATAAAAATTAGTGACAATGAAATCTAATAACAATCATTGATATGCAATTCAGATTGAGACAATATATTGGGGTATACATATATATATATATATAAAAAGATACTGAATATATTTAAGTGATATTTTGATTATTCTGATACCTGATTTTCTCTCAGCCGACAAATCTCTGGTTAGACCCAAATCTGGTCTACATCAGATTTCCTTTGTATTTATCTAGACATATAAATATCCAGTAATTAACCAGCTTAGAACGGAATTCCGTTCGTTTGGAGAAAGATACCGTATTATAAATGGTATTATAGTTCTCCCTGATTTGGAAGAAGTATAGAGTGATACTGCAGTTACACCCGACCTTATTCCAAAACAGATACTAACTGTATGGTTAATCAGATATATATATATAGATATATACAATGACAATCTATGGTACTATCAAATTGAGTTAGAATTATACTGTACCAGTTTATCGGCTATCAGAAGTCAGTTTCAAGGATTTAAAATGGTCGTCTTCACAGGATGGAGTTCTGGTTCTCTTTTTGTCCCCTCTTCTTGTGTCCTCCTTTCTCTTTCCTTCCTTTCTTTTTTTCTCATCTCAAGACCCTCTTTTTATTTTCTAAAACCTTGGGCCTGGCCTTGTTTTACTCATTAACTAGTGACATCATCAGAGGAGTTTTCTTACTATCCCAAGACCTCCTCCTCTGATTTCGTAATCCAAATCTTAACCTTGTCCGAACACTAGATGCCACTAGTGCATCGTGCGACAGTTTTAGACAAAATTGGTAATTTACTTTCTATCCCTTGTTAATTAACTATAGATACTCATTGACTCGGTGTCCAGCTAACCAAACATTGAGAAACTCCCCAAACAATGGGCCAATTACTTGCTGTGTTCTTTTGGTTTCATGGTCAGACATACCTAATCCTTAATACACAATTCTACTACTATGTCCATTGTCTAGATGGGATCTAATGTTTGCTCTTACCACACCTGGGTCCACTCCAACTAGTCAAAGAATTTCAACAAACACCATCTCAGCAAAATTATAGTTTCCTCATATCACACCACCAGTTAAATACATTTACACAAAATATTTCATTAATAGGATACCTTTAGGAATTAAGACAGACACCTTTTAACATTTATCCCCTACACCAAAATCTTATTCATTTATAGATTACAAAAACATAATACAGACTAATATCATTCCATCTGTCCTATCTCTTGTGAAATTCAACTTAAAGATGTTTATGACCTGTCTGCAATCTCCTTCTTCTAAGACCAGACATGGCAAATATTTTCCACAGATAGCTAACTTTCTAGTTAGGGATTTCTCACCTAACCAAGACAAGTTACTTCATCTTAGCTTTCTAAAATCAGCTCCATGAACAAAATGGCTTCTATTCAGCTTTATATACATCTAACTGTGTAAGCCTTGTTTGATGGACTTTTGAATCCAAAAGTTCTGACAAATCCCCCTTTCTTCCCGGTGATGTAAGTGTCAGCTTAAACATAATTGGGAAGAAATTCAGTAGAACTTTATTTTGGTCCATTAATTCTTCATCTTGGGATAGATTGTAAAACAAAAGGTTTCCTTGCATGCTCCAAAATCTCCTGCACTCTCATTTGAGCTTGCTTCACATGGATCTTATACCATTCTTGCATCTCTTCTAATTGAAATTGTGAAATGTTATATTTTCTCTCAATAATGGTTCTGGGATCCAAACTCACAAAAATTTTCTGTGACAGAATTTTCTTTTCTACCAACAAGAATCCAGGAGCATCCTGTATCATTATTCCCGAAGATGGTCCGGATTTGATGATAGGTTCCATCCGAAATTGGGCTCCAAGGATTAATACCATCCAAACAATGGCTGTAGTCTTGTAAGTCATCGTCACCTCGGAGAGTCGACGTCTCAGTTCGGTCTGTCCTTTCTCGGAAGGGCTATCGTCTTTTCTCAGACTATCAAGCCTATAAAAGAAATCAAGAATATAAGTATATGATTTTAACACTTAACAATGATAGTTTCTTAATTTGGGTATGTAACATCTTCTATAAAAGAAATCTGAATATTTGCGAACTGAGAGAAATTAGCATCATGCTACCCTTACTCATTTTCTTCTTCAGCATCACCCTCTAATATTCTCAACTGTGATTTAGGATGACATACTCGCAGTTGGTTGACATGAACCCATTTTTCTATAAAACCATCTTTGGTATTAAATTTTACCTTATACACTACAGGTGATATTTTATCAATAATATCATAAGGACCTTTCCATGATGGAAGAAATTTCCTTTCTTTTACCCGGTCCCGGGCAAAGTTATAGAGATATACTCTATCACCTACCTCGTATTCTTTCTTGGTTGTTTTTAAATCATAATAAGCTTTATTACTTACTGCAGCTTTCTCTAGATTCTTCTGCGCGAAAGCAAACGCATGCTGAAGATACTTACGAAGGTCCTCCACATACTGATGTGTCGTGGCCGCATTGATCAGGTTATGATCCGATGTACGATACAACAGATGTTGAGGAAGTACCATTCTTCTTCCCGTCATCAGTTCAAACGGTGACATTTTGGTAGCTGTACTTGGAGTAGCTCTAATGGCCATAAGTACTAATGGTAACCTTATATCCCAGTCTTTACCTGACTCCTTAACATACTTCTTAAGGATGTTAACTATGGACTGGTTATAGCGCTCCACGGATCCGCTAGATGCTGGACGATAGGCAATATGTAATTTCCTTTTCACCCCCAAGATCTTCCACATCTTGGTCATTACCTCGCTTACAAAGTGCGAACCACGGTCTGAGTCGATCCTCAGTGGTAACCCAAATCTGGAAAACACATGGTTAATCAACAAAGTGGCACATGTTTCGGCGGTGTTATTACGGGCCGGTAAACACTCTACCCATTTTGTAAACACACAAGTGACAGTCAACATGTATTTATTTCCTCGGGATGACCGGGTAACAGGACCAATGAAATCGATTTGTATGTCAGACCAGGGTAATGAAAAACCTTTCTTCTGAAGTGGTGCGCGATGTTTAGGACCTTGAGGTTGAAATTGCGCACATACCAAACAACCTTGACAATAGCTCTGTACATCTTTCAACATATGAGGCCAGTAGGCATAATCACGTAGTGACTCATATGTGATCTTTACTCCACGATGACCAGCTGTAGGGGCATCATGGGCATGCTGTAGCATCAAACCTCTAAATGAAGTAGGGACTACCCATTGTCGAATACCATTTTTAGATGTCCTCATCAATAATCCATCTAGAATACTAAATTGGGATTTGGTATTCATAAGTAATCGGAGATCCTCCTTTTGGGCATACCCATCCTCCGATATGGGATTATTATCAGGATCCTCAATATGTTTATAGAAGATTCCTATTATCGGATCTTCCTTCTGACTCTTGATTAGATCCTCACTAGTAGATTCTTGACTCCATTGAGCTACACTATTTTCAGTTAGGGCCTTAGCCTGTTGTCTAGTGATAGCATCAATAGGGATCATTTCTAATAAATGATCTATTTCAATTTGCTCACCATTTATAGCTCCTTGTTTAGCCAATTTATCGGCTAAATCATTACCTTCTTTATCTATGTTCTGGGTTTTGGAATGACCTTTAGTCTTTTTCCAATAAATGGTTAGACCATTATCTAGGACCAATTTATCTATGGTACAAAATAACTTGGCATGTTTCACAGGTTTATTATTGGATCGTAACATTTGACTTCTCTTCCAGGCGGGCATATATTCTACAAAACTGTTACGAACATAATTGGAATCAGTGATGATTACGAATTCCTTGATATTATGTTCAATAGCAATTTTGACAGTTTGGTATACAGCTGCTAGTTCTGCTACTTGGCTACTTTTAGCACCTATACTGTAACCTACTGAAATATTAGGACATTCATTTACCCAAGTAATGCCAATTCCTGCCACTAGTTTCCTATCATCTTCTATTATGGTGTGATAAGCACAACCATCTATATATGCACAGGGAAGTAGAGAGCAATAATCTTCTTCATATACCTTGTAAGGGGAAGATTTTTGTTCTTCTAGAAAATCATCTACCAGCTCTTCTTTAGGAGAATGAGCAGCACAGTCATGAAGATCGGCTAGCCCTTGTGCTACGGGACACTTTTTATTTTGCTTATACCGAACTTCTAACGGCCATCCTTGTAAAGACAAGGTCCAAGCAGTAATTCTGCTATTGGATAAGTTACCATCCCTAATTTTGTCACTCTGCAAATATTGTAGGGGCTGGTGAGCCGTTTCAACAATGATTTTCTCACCCTGTATAAAACTTCTAAAGTTTTGAAGTGCCCAAACTGTGGCTAATAAAGCTTTTTCACAGTCATTAAACTTTACTTCTACTGGTGATAGGGACTTACTTGCATAAGCTATTACTTTATGCAATTTATCCTGTTTTTGGCATAGGACAGCACTAATACTGAGATCTGTGAAACCAGTTTCCAGATAAAAGGGTTTACCACCCTCTGGATATGCGAGACATGGTGCTTGGGTCAGTTTTCTTTTAAGCTCATTCATGGCATATTCCTGATCCTCCCCCATGTCCATGGTATACCTTTCTTTAACAATGTTAACAACGGTTTACTGATCTCAGCATAATTATCAATGAATTTGCGTGAATAATTCATCATACCCAAAAATGACCTCAATTCACTGACATTGGTAGGCGTCTTGGATTTCATGACTGCCTCCACTTTTTTCTTCTGAGGATTCAGACCTTCAGAAGTTACCTCATGTCCAAGGAAATTGACCTTGGTCCGACACCACTGGGCTTTCTGTAAAGAAATTTTTACACCTGCCTCCTTCAACTGAGTCAGTACATGTCTAATCTCCTGGATATGGTTGTCAAATGATGTACTTTTCATCAAAATGTCATCCACGTACGTCAAATTTCCTCTTTCCATGGCATCAGGCATAGCTTTATGTAGAAATACAGCAAATTCATGACCTGAGTTTATGTACCCAAACGGTAATCTGGTCCAGGCAAACTGTTCTTTACCAAATGTAAAGGCCAGTTTGTATTGGTCCTCGGGACTCACTTTGATGGTCCAATACCCCTGAGCGCAATCTAAAGTGGTAAAGATCCTAGCACCTTTCATTTGTACCAAGCATTGGTCTATATATGGCACGGGCCAGCCGGACATATATACACGTTTATTTAGCTGACGCAGATCAGCACATAAACGCCATTGACCATTCGGTTTGAGAATTCCAAGGACCGGATTGTTATAAGAACTGTGCACTGGTCTTATAATACCTCTCTCCTTGAGATTTCGAATGATTTCCGCTAGCGAGTCGTAACAAGCTAGTGGAAGGCGATATTGCTTGATATAAACGGGAGGCGCATCAGGATCAGTCTGAATCCTGGCAACGTGTATGTCAGTCAGACCACAATCATAGGAATCTTTTGCAAAGATATCCTTGAATTCTAATAAAACTTCCTTTAGTTGTTGGCGCTCTGAGTCATTGGAGCATCCGTCAGCTAACAATAGTTGTTGCTGGACCATTTCCATAAACCCTGGGAAAACTTCAGGTTGACCTATTTCATAGGCTTCCTCCAACCTGTCAGTGAGGTCATGATTTGACTTACCTGTCTTTTCAACAAACTCATGATATTCCTGAGCTTCCCGCTCATTAATTGTATGATCAAAGGTGAGGGAGGATTCCTCAACCTTGCAGGTACCTTCTTCAAGATTAAAAGGATATACTGAACTGATTGTAAACAGTCCTTCAGGAGAAGAATGGAATGTTTGTTCAACCAATTGTTCCTCTGTTAAATACGATTCAGGTATTAGGCCAATAATTACATTCTGCAACCCAAAAGTGTAATAATCTGAATCTAATGCCATACCAATGATAGTATCTTTAGACAAATGGACTTCATTTGGCATGCCATTATTCACGATTATTTGGGTTTTAAAGTTTTGTAAATTCACCATAGGGGTAGGATTTACTGAAATACCTAATTGTTGCATTCTGTTTGATAAACAGATCAATGCATCAGAATTCTTTAATTTTTGGCCTCTTGATACCTGAATGGGCAACAGGAAATTATTAGCACCTGGAGGTATGATTATATCTCGTGGTACTAATATACTGACGGCATATGGCAGTGTCTGGGATGACTTGAGGGCTTCAAATTCATCCATAAAATCATCAGGATTTCCTTTTAATCTTGTCCACAAGGTGGAATTTACTATAACCAGATGGATGGCAAAACAATGTAATACATCATTGCCAATGTACATAGGATATCGGGGTTCATTTAGCACCAGGAATAAATGAGTTGCTGATTTGCCTGCAATGGAAATAGTTAACATACATTTCGCAATGATGTTATGATTATCAGATCCAGTATCCAAGTCGTGTATCCAATTATCTTGGGGATTTGGATACCTGATTACTTTTGGATTGGCCAATTGATTTAGTAGATCTCTACTAATGTAACTGTTCTCATGGCGCAAGTCCAATTTAGCCCTTTTAGTTCTTCCGATGTTATTTACTTGTATTGGGAAGAATATTTCATCACCCACTTTTTCAATTCCCACTAGGAATTGTTCATGGCCACTAAACCCAGTAGGGTCAGTAGACTCTGGGTGAAGGTGGATTGTGAGAATATCCCCTTCCAAACAAACATCTTTCACTCGTTCAGGGGACACACATATGGTGTTCTCCTCCTGTTCACCTATAGTGGACTTCGGGGTTATTTGTAGGAAAGAGACATCAGGGACTTGGCTGTTTCTGAAGTGGATCTCAATAGAGTCCGGCCTTTCCTCTATCACATGGCAGCTATGCCGACTGTGATGGGATTGTGATCGCTCATAATTGATGGGCATCCTTACTTGGGACCATATGACCTTGTTGACCAAATCTATAACAGGGCTTAATCTCTTAAGGAAATCAATGCCAATAATCAATCGATCAATGGGCATATCCACGATCAAAGTGGGATGGCTAAGTATTTTATTTCCCACTTTCAGATCTAGCCAAGCCTTGCCAATAACCTTGAGGGCATTGCCTGAAACACTCACCAGGTTAGCATTAAAACTTTTTAACTTGTATCTCTCAGAAGATACCTCCTGCAATTGCTGGAAATACTTTTGAGATAACAAAGTTGCTTGGCTACCTGTATCCATCAATGCTAATATGGGAGGATAGTTATCAAACAATTCCACTTTCATATAATATCGATGTCCTATTTCCTGTAAGGAACAAAGATATTTGGAATGATTAATGAAATTATTTTCCTGCTTAGTAGTCATACTTATCCTTGACTCCTCCTTCTTCTTTTTAGCAGGATTGCATGTCATCTGCACAGCTGGAGACTTTGTGGGCTGTAAGATAGAACAAACAAGTTTCCCCTCCCCCTTGCCAGGTGGCTTCGGAAGAGTTAAATTCCTTTCAGGGAAAAGACAATTGTATTAGCCTGCTCCATTTTACACACACTTGAATCAGCATTGGCAACATTTGACATACTTACCTGCCTCCCCATTTATAATTGGGGAGGACTTTCTACAGGAGGATTTGTCCCTAAAAAGGATTTTTAGGGTTAGCAGTGACTGCTTTGGACAGCTCTTCCATCCGTTGCATTAACATTCCAAACTGATTTTGGATTTGATCCATGCGATCATATAGGTTACTTCTCTTTCTCCCAAAATCTCTTGGAGATTGATTTTGTGACCTATATGATTGGGGTTTTCCTGAACCATCTGATTCAGAACCACTTTGAACCCTTTCAGGCCTACGTTGAAATCCCCTATAATAATTTCTTTGATAATTTTGAAAAGGAGGAAACCGCCTATTTCTAAACTCATAATTTTTATTATTATTAGGGTTTTCAGCAGCTTTTGGGCCCTTGCTCTCTTCTGGCCTAGGCTGATTTTGTTTTGGCTGGGGAGGCCTGGAAGTTTGTACGACTTCCGCATAACTCCTTTTTGGACTTTCAAATTTTCCCTGATCTCTTTTTATCTGATTGGCAGCTATTTCCTCATTAGCTCTTTTAGATTTCCTATCAGGAGACTCATCTGCATTTTGGAGAGCAGCATACAATGTTGTGCTCTCTGTAAGCAACCAATCCAGATTCCTTCTGGAATGGTAATCCCTGGCCAAAATAAATTTTATTTTATTAGGCAATGCCTCATAAAATAACTGGATGAATTCATGGCATTCAAAATTGGGATCTTTTTCAGACAAGCTGTATGCATTTTTAAGAACTGACAAAAACTCCCTGGGACTTTGATTAGGCCGGCATTTTAAAGTGAATAAGGCCCTCCTTGCAGCTGTAGCTGACTTATAGGGACCAAATTCAGTTTTGATTTCTGCTACCATTTCTGACCATGAATTCTTACCCATATCTCTGAGGGAATTAAAGAAGTACCGGTGTTTTGGTTCAAATACCCAGGTAACAAATTCAATCTTCTGTCTGTCCTGTTCTAGCTGTAAAGTTCTCATGGCCTCCTCATAGGTTTCTAAATGACTTATTATAGAGGGGGATCCCTTTTAGCGAATTGACCCACCGTTTCTTTAAGAAATTTAATTACTTTAGTGGTGTCTATTATGGGCTGGGAAGCTCTCTGTGATGAGTTTTTAGAGGACCTAGGAGGTGAAATTGGTTTTAATTTATGAAGAGAATTTTCTCTCAGAAATATTAGCTCTTCTCCATTAAAGGGGTTGTCATATTTACTTTCTGCATCTAATTCCCCCTGGAATATTTTACCTTCATTCTATTAGAATCCTCAGGCTGTCTGAATTGTAAAGGGTCAGGATCCCTGTTATCTAACTCTGTTTGTAGACTTCTATTTTCCTTATACAGCCTTTTACATTTCTCATCTAGATCCACCATAGACAATTGACATTTAGACAGTTCATTAGTAGCTTGACTTAATTTCCATTCCAGAGTTCTTATCACCTCTTGTTGTTGATTGTCCCTGTCATTATATTCTGATAATTTAGCAGACCATTGTGCTAATTCACCAGAAACCGTGGCTGCCTTAATTTCCATTTCAGATAGGTCTTTTTGAAATTTATCAATTTCATATGCCTGTTCAACATTTTTATATTTTGCTTTTTCCAATTGTTCAGCTAATTCACAAATTAAATATACAAATTCAGGCCACGATTGAAGGATTAATAAATCCTTATCTTTCTTATGTTTAGCTTGGGAAATGTGACAGAGATAATCAGCAAACCGGGATTTATCAGACCAAACATCATCTGCATATTCTACAACTCTCTGTTCCAGTTCAACCCTCCAATCCTTTAGCTCTCTCTTAATATCCAACCTATCATGCATATAACACATCACAATATGTTCAATTAATTCTTGAGTCTTTCTATCATGCATATCAGTCTTTACCACTGCAGCAGCAGCCTGCATGCCTTGGCTAACCTCGCTATTGGTTTCAGACATGTTTACACTTTTCGCACTACAAGTACCACAATGACCTCTATAAAATATATATTTTGCACCCCAAAATTTTTGTGTCAACTAGGCAGATCTCGGTGGGACCTCCAAATTATATGTCGGGATATTTATACTGTTTCCGATAACAGTCTATATAATTTATGTGAATAAATTAGAATCTATAAAATAGGAGATTCTATCTTATTAACATAAATACCAGCTCATCAGAGCTCGTGATCTGCGCTGAGTTAGGCGACAAAAACAAGGCAGTGGTAAATCCAAAATATATATATTTATTAAATAACGAAAAATTAAAATGCAAATGGATATAAAAATTAGTGACAATGAAATCTAATAACAATCATTGATATGCAATTCAGATTGAGACAATATACTGGGGTATACATATATATATATATATATATAAAAGATACTGAATATATTTAAGTGATATTTTGATTATTCTGATACCTGATTTTCTCTCAGCCGACAAATCTCTGGTTAGACCCAAATCTGGTCTACATCAGATTTCCTTTGTATTTATCTAGACATATAAATATCCAGTAATTAACCAGCTTAGAACGGAATTCCGTTCGTTTGGAGAAAGATACCGTATTATAAATGGTATTATAGTTCTCCCTGATTTGGAAGAAGTATAGAATGATACTGCAGTTACACCCCAACCTTATTCCAAAACAGATACTAACTGTATGGTTAATCAGATATATATATATAGATATATACAATGACAATCTATGGTACTATCAAATTGAGTTAGAATTATACTGTACCAGTTTATCGGCTATCAGAAGTCAGTTTCAAGGATTTAAAATGAGTCGTCTTCACAGGATGGAGTTCTGGTTCTCTTTTTGTCCCCTCTTCTTGTGTCCTCCTTTTTCTCTCTCCTTCCTCTTCTTTTTCTCATCTCAAGACCCTCTTTTTATTTTCTAAAACCTTGGGCCTGGCCTTGTTTTACTCATTAACTAGTGACATCATCAGAGGAGTTTTCTTACTATCCCAAGACCTCCTCCTCTGATTTCGTAATCCAAATCTTAACCTTGTCCGAACACTAGATGCCACTAGTGCATCGTGCGACAGTTTTAGACAAAATTGGTAATTTACTTTCTATCCCTTGTTAATTAACTATAGATACTCATTGACTCGGTGTCCAGCTAACCAAACATTGAGAAACTCCCCAAACAATGGGCCAATTACTTGCTGTGTTCTTTTGGTTTCATGGTCAGACATACCTAATCCTTAATACACAATTCTACTACTATGTCCATTGTCTAGATGGGATCTAATGTTTGCTCTTACCACACCTGGGTCCACTCCAACTAGTCAAAGAATTTCAACAAACACCATCTCAGCAAAATTATAGTTTCCTCATATCACACCACCAGTTAAATACATTTACACAAAATATTTCATTAATAGGATACCTTTAGGAATTAAGACAGACACCTTTTAACATTTATCCCCTACACCAAAATCTTATTCATTTATAGATTACAAAAACATAATACAGACTAATATCATTCCATCTGTCCTATCTCTTGTGAAATTCAACTTAAAGATGTTTATGACCTGTCTGCAATCTCCTTCTTCTAAGACCAGACATGGCAAATATTTTCCACAGATAGCTAACTTTCTAGTTAGGGATTTCTCACCTAACCAAGACAAGTTACTTCCTCTTAGCTTTCTAAAATCAGCTCCATGAACAAAATGGCTTCTATTCAGCTTTATATACATCTAACTGTGTAAGCCTTGTTTGATGGACTTTTGAATCCAAAAGTTCTGACCTGTGTAAAGTTTACTGAATACTGAATACAGAATATTGTTTTAAAAGTTATTGCCACAGTTGTGGGCTTATCTGTTGGGAGTATACTGGATTCTTCAGACATGTCCGCTCTGAAGAGAACAAGGCCCATTCATATCATTATGATCCATAGATCAACAGTGTGAGAAACATTCAGAGAGGCGCCTCGAGTTCTGATCTGTTATTTGAAGATGTCCATTGATCCTTATCTCTGATTTGCTTATGACAGCATAAATGTATATAATGCGAGTGTGCTATAGTTAATTCTTGTCATTGTGTAACACTCCCAATAGCTTGCACACAGTGCCATCCGTGGAGCAGATGGATATCATGATACTATTTCTCCACAGTTAGCATTATGGGCAAATATGATCTCAGACGGATCATTACGTATGGCGTATGATTGAAGATCTTAATCCAGGAGGATGTGACATGAGATAAGGATTGGAATAATTACTGTTGGAATAAGGAAATTCCAACAAGCAACAAGCAAAGAACAAGAACATTCCAGGATTCAGGCAGAACACCCAAGAGAGAGGGTCCATCAATACGAGAGTCGTGGTGAGACATGCGATGATGGACCACCCAGCGTTTCTAGGAGCAGAAGTGTGATTCCTACTCAGGACTTGGTAAGACATGAAGAATGATATTTCATTTTATTAAGACTAATTGGATAATGTGGGTGAAACCATATCACCCAGATTGGCGAATACATAAACACATTAATTAATTGATCATCTCCATATTGAGATGTAGTCTTAGGATATTGTGAGGCTTCATTCTACCTGCAGAATAATCAAGACTCATAATCAATCAGAGTATTACATGATTGTATATATATATATATATATATATATATATATATATATATATATGTATATATATATTGTGGGGAGTTGCTCTGGTAGACAGTGAAGCGGGTGCAGTATAGAGGCAAAGGGAGTCCAGGTAGTGCAGCAAACAGTGTTTTATTTCACACTTGCACAAACAAAACTCAAAACAGTAACTTAGTGTTACTTCACACACATAGCAAAAACTTGAGGCAAAACAAAAGTCCAAGACGGGATCAAATCACCTGTGTGGTTTAGGTACGTGTTCACACCTGGCTGTCAGCCCAGCCGCAGGAAAGTCCAACCTCAGGGTTCCAGGCAGACTGCACGCCTCTTTGCCAGCTCTTGCTTCCAGCCCTGAGAGCTCCACAGAACACCAGCAGTTTCCAGGTTAAATCACCTCAAATCCTAGGTGTCAGTTCACACCTGGCTGAATGCTCGGCAACACAAAAAGTCCACTGACCGTCTTTACTTGGCCTGCTCTCCTGACACACAGGTCTCAGCTTTTCAGCCCAGCAGAGGGCTCAGATCCCAAACACAGAGAGAGACCTTTGCATAAACCCAACTGTCTTTTAAAGGCAGCTAGGTATTAACCCAAAAAACCCGGACCGGCACCTAAAATCCGGTCCAGTATTTGCCCTCACCTGGCTGCAATCAACCCAGCAGCACAGGCTGAGAGGAAATACCTGTTTTTTACCACCAAGCCTCTCACTGTGTCACAATATATATATATATATATATATATATATATTGATTGATTGATAGTAACATTCTTCTCCAAGCTAGGTGATAAATTCCCACTGGAAAGACTTACTTCAAGTTCTTCCCATTTCTGTTGTGTGTTTTAGTAGTCTTACCAAGTCATACACGTGAAAATAGTCCGGGATAGGGCGGAAGGATACAGTTATCTCTTCTAAGTTATATCCTTGGATGGATTTGCCCATTCCTGAAGTTATGTGAGGTGTAGTTGGTTAGAGGGGGGCAGAATGTAGTTAGCATTCAATATTGATGTCTAGGAATAGACATGCCCATTCTGATATCATGAGGTTTCCTCTGGACAGAAGGGATGTATATAATTTAACTTAATGTTTTGATATCCTAACCAAATAATAGCTTTGTTATAATGTGACAAGTTTCTTCTACCCACATGTATTGCTAAGCTTATATTGCTTTATATCGATGATATGATTGTGTTTATTTACTTATTTTAAGCTTGTAATGCTTTATATCAACGTCGTATATATTCATTGGCATATCTCATTGTGTTTATTCACTTATTTATATTTATAACCTTGTAACCAATAAATCTGCATGTTTTTATAATACCTGCGTATTATTATTTAATGTCAAAACTATATTTTTAGCATTAATGTCATCTCAAATGAAAAGAACTTGTTATCTGAGGAAATAGTCGGCCTCAGATGTGAATTGTATCGATTAGGTTATCTACAATTCACCAGGTCATGATTTCTAGAAGTTATGAAAAATTCATGGTTAATTATTTTATGACCATAATTAATAATTCTTAATTGAATTATTATTATTCCGACAAAATCCACAAGTGTTTCCTAATACCAACCTATTGCCGTCCAACCAGCCACCATATCTCATTTGATGCCAGAGAAACTGCACTCTGTATTTATTGTAGCTGGATGCGTCACTGTTATATGTATGTGTACTACAACAGCTTTATGTCTATTTTTAAGCATTTGTACACACATCTTTTGATATTTTGCTTTAATATATGCATTGAGCTGTCTTATTTTATCCTTTATACGGTTTCAAATTTGGAAACTCAATATTGGTGCAGTGTGCTAATAAATTTGCTGCATATGTGATTAACTATAGTTTCAGATGCGGTTGTGTTATTTTCCTGGTACATGAGCCCCTAATATGAATCACTAAGGCCTCTTTCACACAAGCTATATGGATTGTCTCCTCATCTGATTTGGGAAACTCAAGTGCAGTCAGTTTTGTCTGCAATTGTGTTCAGCGTTGAGTTTTTTCATGGAGATGCTATCAGTTTTGATGAGTTTTACACGCACGTGAAAAATACCCTGAAGAATAACAATCTACATTTCCTAGCAACCATCAGTGAAAAATTCTTTGCATCCGGACTGCATCCGGATTGTATCCAGATGCATTGTGTTTCTCACTGATGCCCCATTCACTTCTATGGGACTAGGGATGCGTGAAAAATACAGAATATAGAACATGCTTTGATTTTTACGTAAAGCAAAGATGATACATGAAAATTGCTCATGTGCATAGACCCATAGAAATGATTGGGTCAGGATTCAGTGTGCGTGCAATGTGTTCAATTCATGCATTGCACCGCTACGGAAAACTCCGCTCGTGTGAAAGGGGCCTAAGTCTCCTAAAATGGAATTACAGCATAGACTTTTATGGTACAGTATAATCATATATTTTTTTCAGCACAGTTTTCTTCCCTGGATGCATTGTTGATAGCTGAGCTTCACAGATGTGTCAGTCCTTTGCAACAACGTAAGATTAAAGCCCCTCACTGCCAGCAGGCAGCATTCAGCATTCTGGCAATGTGCAGGTTTAGCTGCAAACTTGACTTCTTAAACTCGCCTAATATTTTGTCAAAGCAGGTCCCTATTGTTCCCGGTAACATCTTCTCATTTCATTACAGGCACAATACATACCATTATTCTGTAAGTATAAACTATATTGGTAAACGCAATATGTTCTCAGCATTGTTCTCCCTGCAAACAGACACAATTATTACACCTGCTGTGTCAGTCATATAAAACCAGTTAGCCCAAATCCCCAGGACTGTTTGCAGTCTGTATGCATAATCTGAAAGGTAGGCTAAAAATATCCATGTTATGCTGAACATTATAGCTCCAGGTGATGTGTAGTGACAAATAGAGATCTGGGACGCTCTTGCAGAAAGTGCAGTGAGTCAGTGTGAGATGGGTATAGAGCAAAGCAAATGATCTACTGTAGGTCACACATCGCAGGTGGACCAAGAGATATGACCCAATATTAACCTAAAACTCTAATATGAAATAGGCAGGGGTGATGACACAACAATATGAAACTGTTATAATTGGTAGGAAACCGCTTTACTCTATGCTGGTGACTGCCTCCAGTTTGGTCGTTTTCTCCTGCATCCTGTGCAAAACTGTTTTTAAGCAATACAGAAGAAAAAGGGTAGACATGGGTATAGAGCAAAGCAACTGATCTACTGTAGGTTATACATTGTTACTGGAGCAGGAGATATGACAGCATATTAACCTAAAACTCTAATATGAAAACGGTAGGGGATGATGACACAACAATATGAAACTGTTCTAGTTTGGTTGTTCTCTCCTGCATCCTGTAAAAATACCCAGTTTTTTAAAATACAGAAGAAAAAGTCCTTATCCTTTCTTAAATAACACATGTCACCAGGATCAACTCTATTAAATCAGACATACTGCCTGGTAGGGTTAATCCTGCTTGTTAACCCCTTAAGGACGCAGCCCTATTTCACCTTTAGGACTCGGCCATTTTTTGCAAATGTGACCAGTGTCACTTTATGTGGTGATAACTTTAAAACGCTTTTTCTTATCCAGGCCATTCTGAGACTGTTTTTTCGTCACATATTGTACTTCATGACAGTGGTAAAATTTACCAAAAATTTTGAAAAATTTGCAATTTTCCAAATTTCAATTTCTTTACTTCTATAATACATAGTAATACCGCCCAAAAAAGTTATTGATTTACATTCCCCATATGTCTACTTAATGTATCGATCATTTTGGGAATGCCATTTTATTTTTTGGGGACGTTACAAGGCTTAGAAGTTCAGAAGCAAATCTTGAGATTTTTTAGAAATTTTTAAAAACCCACTTTTTAGGGACCAGTTCAGGTCTGAAGTCACATTGTGTGGCTTACATAATAGAAATCACCCAAAAATGACCATATTCTAGAAACTACACCCTCAATGTATTCAAAACTGATTTTACAAACATCATTAACCCTTTAGGTTTTCCACAAGAGTTAATGGCAAATGTACATAAAATTTCAGAATTTTGATTTTTGGGAAAATGTTTCATTTTAATCAATTTTTTCCAGTAACAAAGCAAGGGTTAACAGCCAAATAAAACTCAATATTTATTGCCCTGATTCTGTAGTTTGCAGAAACACCCCATATGTGGTCGAAAACTGCTGTATGGCCAAACAGCAGGGCGTAGAAGGAAAGGAACGCCATATGGTTTTTGGAAGGCGGATTTTGCAGGACTGGATTTTTGACACCATGTCCCTTTTGAAGCCCCCGATGCACCCCTAGAGTAGAAACTCCAAAAAAGTGACTCCATCTAAGAAACTACACCCCTGAAGGTATTCAAAACCGATTTTACAAACTTTGTTAACCCTTTAGGTGTTCCACAAGAGTTATTGGCAAATGGAGATGAAATTTCAGAATTTCTATTTTGTGTTACCTTGCTTCAAGAAAAGTGTAATATAGAGCAAGCAAAAATCATATTTACCCTAAAATAATACAAACAAAACTGCCACCTTATCCCATAGTTTCCAAAATGGGGTCACTTTTTCGAGTTTCTACTGTAGGGGTGCATCAGGGGGCTTCAAATGGGACATGGTGTCAAAAACCAGTCCAGCAAAATCTGCCTTCCAAAAACCATATGGCATTCCCTTCCTTCTACGCCCTGCGGTTTGGCCATACAGCAGTTTACGACCACATATGGGGTGTTTCTGCAAACTAGAGAATCGGGGCAATATATATTGAGTTTTGATTGGCTGTTAACCCTTGCTTTGTTACTGGAAAAATGGATTAAAATGGAAAATTTGCAAAAAATAGCCATTTTCGACCGTTTTTATTTTTTGTTATTTACATCGTTGAACTGACAGGTTAGATTGTGTGCTATTTCTATAGAGCAGGTTGCTACGGATGCGGCAATACAAATATGGCTACTTTTTGGGGGTTTTGTTTAAGTTTTACATAATAAAGCATTTTTGAAAAAATGATTTTTAGTGTCTCCACATACTGAAAGCCATATTTATTTTTATTTTTGGGAGACTGTCTTATGTAGGGGCTCATTTTTTGCGGGATGAGATGTCGGTTTGATTGGAAATATCTTGGGGTGCATATGACATTTTGGTCGCTTGCTATTACACTTTTTGTGATGTACGGTGCCAAAAATGCCTTTTGACACCATATTTTTATTTCTTTTTTGTTGTGTTCACCTGAGGGGTTTGGTCATGTGTTAATTTATAGAGAAGGTTGTGACGGACGCCCCATTACCAAATAAGTATACTTTTTATTTATTTATTTAAGTTTTACTCAATATTATAATTTTTTAAAACAATTCAAATCATGTTTTAGTGTCTCCATAGTCTGAGAGACATATTTTTTTATTTTTTTTGGGCTATTGTCTTATGTGCGGTATCATTTTTTGCGGGATTAGATGACGGTTTGATTTTTACTATTTTTGGGTGCATATAACTTTTTGATCGCTTGCTATTACAGTTTTTGAGATGTGAGGTGACAAAAATGTTTTTTTGTACATTGTTTTTATTTTATATTTTTATCGGTATTTACCTGAGGGGTTAGATCATGTTATATTTTTATAGAGCAGGTTTTTACGGACGTGGCGATACCTAATATGTATACTTCTTTTAAATTTATTTTACTTTAACACAATAATAGCATTTTGGAAAAAAAATTATGTTTTAGTGTCTCCATAGTCTGAGAGCCATATTTTTTATTTTTTGGTCGATTGTCCTATGTAAGGACTCATTTTTTATGGGATGAGATGATTGTTTTATTGGTACTATTTAGGGAGGCATACACCTTTTTGATCACTTGGTATTACACTTTTTGTGATGCAAGGTGAAAAAATGGCTTTTGTACACCATTTATTGTTTGTTTTTTACGGTATTTGCGTGAGGGGTTAGGTAATGTGATATTCTTATAGAGCAGATTTTTAAGGATGCGGCGAAACATAATATGTGTAGTGTATTTGATTTTTTAATTTTTATTCAGTGATATGTATTCTTTTTTTTTCACTTTTTTTACATTATTTTGGACCCAGACCCACTTGGTTCTTGTAGATCCAGTGCATCTGGTGTCTATATAATACAGTAAGTACACTATATAGTGTACTTACTGTATTTTTTACTTTACAAAGTCTGAATAGGCTTTTGCCTTTAGCAAAAGCCTATTCAGAGTTTCAGTACCATGGAGAGCAGGACGCTTCTGAAAGCATCCTGCTCCCATGGCAACCATCACCCGCTGCCAGAACAGAGCAGCGGGTGATGGGAAGGGGGGGAAGCTCTCTCCCTCTGCTATCCAATCCTATCAGGGGGCTGCAAAGGCACAGCAGCCCCCCTATGGGAGAGGGAGGGAGCTCCCTCCCTGTTAACCACTTCCATACAGCGGTCCGTACGGACCGCGGTATGGAAGGGGTTAAACTGATGACATCTGCAGCACAGATGTCAGCAGTTTATAGGAGGGGGTCAGCAATGTGCTGACCCCCTGCTATACCCACTAGACACCAGGGAAAGCATTTGAAAGGAGGCGGGCGGGGGATCGCAATTGCCCACCTCCCACGCCCGTAGCACCGCCCGTAATTCCCCCCCCCCCTGCACCGCCCGGGGGGACACTAATATGGGGGGTGCAGGAGAGGGTTAAAATTTATAGGTTTGGGGCATTTTTTAGTCTGTGACCGCGGGGATCAGAGACTACAGATTTGAATTGACCTGCGGTTTGCTGCGATCGCCGACATGGGGGGGTCACAGGACCCACCTGGGCATTGTGCCAAGGTGCCTGCTAAACGATTTTAGCAGGCACCGGGTTCCGATCACCGCCACGTACCAGGACACAAGGGCGTACATGTACACCCTGCGTCCTAAAGAAGTTAAAGTTATACCTGCTTGAGGGGGTTAACTAGCCTTTAGCTTTTGGGCTTTTGCTCCACTGCTGAGGAGTGTTATTCTGACTAATACCCTACCATTTCCATCCTGTCTCCTTATCTTGTGTGTTGGTGACACCCTGCGCTGACCAGTGATGTGATCTCCTTCCACACATGCCACTCCGTTAGTTGTAGTGCACCCACAGGCTCCAGTCCTGTGAAGACGCACCGCCATCTTCAGTGGCTCCACAAGCGACTGACCGCCTCCACCATGTTTCCAGCGATAGGGAACACAATTTGGAGTTTTGTGTGTGGCCGGACAGCCATGGTGCAGGGTTCCCCCTTCAATTACATCTGCCGATTAGGTGACGGTAATGCACAACACGTGCTGGTCCGTGCAGGACCCTGTGGCAGGCGCATCACTATGAAGTGCCTTTTGCACTGTGGCATTAGAAGAATTTTGGTATCTCTGACTTTTCTAGTCTAACCAGACTGTCTATTACTCTGTGATTCCTCTACCGCCATTCTATGGAAGCAGTAGGTTTAAAGAGCACACCAATTGCTTGAAAAACTTCTTTAATAATTTCAACTTTTCTACATATATAACGTTGCTGCCTTCGTAGCAGACAGTCCATGTACAAAACACGTGTGGAATAAAGTATTACAAAACGGCGGTTCAACTGTCCAATCTTCTCATTCAACATAAAATGGTGGATATATTTCTCACTTCAGTATCTGTACTTTCACTTTAAGTTATTTAAGCACTTTATGATCTCTCTGGGAGGTATATCTGAGGCTTAACCAATAGGTTTACTTGCTCTATATGATCGGGTATGAGCAGTTCGCAGACTGTACGTAGTTTGCGTAGTTTGGTTTCAATTTGGTATTTGCTATTTGGAGATTGCTATTTGGTCTATTCATTTGCTTATTGCATACTGTTCATTTGGTGGAACTGCAAGTAAACACATATAACCAGTTCAGTACAGTATACAGTTCTAATCACTACATTAACAATAGGAACATCTATAACTGTATTAAATACCTATTTTGGCCTCTTTGCTTCCATAAAACCGAACTCTCAGTTGAGTGAATCTCTGTTCAGCTTCTCTCCTCTGGTTTAATGATTTCTAGCCGCTCCAGTTAGGGAATTTCCCAGACAGGCTGAGTGTGAGGCTAGCTATGATTGGCCAAGACTCCTTCTCAGTGTGAGATTGGCTGTGATTGGCAAAGACTCCTGGGCAGTGACAACAGTTTAACTCTATGTTTTCTGCTAATTCTACTGTGTCATTGAGCTTACCTTACAGTCATATAATGAATCTTAAATGCATATTATCTTTTCTGCTTCTGTGAACACAATATATAACTGTTACATGACACCCAAAAACATGACATCACAGTAAATAACTCTGCTTCTGTCTTTAACATATAAACATAGGAACTGTATTAATGTTATTGGCAGGTCTAGCTGTATAAACATATAAGCCATATTAGCAACCTAGGACAGGTCTTAGCTGGCCAGCTACAGACCCTGTCCGCAAGAGCTTACAATCTTTAAGGGAAGGGAAGAACACAGTAGGTGAGGGTACAGGTGCTCTTCTGGCTGTGTGGTGGCAGCATGCTCATTGCAGATGGTATGCTTTCCTGAAAAGGTGGGTTTTCAGGTTACTCTTGAAGCTTTGGATGTTGGGGAAAACCTGATGTATTGGGGTAGTGAGTTTTAGAGTAGGGAGAGGCACGTGAGAAATCTTGTAGTCGATTATGGGAGGAACAGATGAGAGGAGAACTGAGGAGGAGGTCTTGTGAGGATCTGAGATTACGTGTGGGGATGTATCGAGAAAGCAGGTCAGAAATGTTGGGAGGAGACAAGTTGTGGACGGCCTTATATGTAGTTGTAAGTATTTGAAACGGAATTTGAGTATTTTAAACTGAATTAGATAATGCAGATCCTCCATCACCTGATACTGAGAAGCAACTGCAGCACGCTCGTGTCGGGGCACTGGAGGATACTGTTGCACCTATCCCATCTGGTATTCGTGCTCTTAACTCTTTCACCCCCATTTTGTTTTGCTCTCTCTGCTTTCCCAGAGCCATAACTTTTTATTTGTCTGTTCACATAGCCATATGAGCCCTTTTTTTTTGCAGGACCAGTTGTATTTTCCAACGCCACCATTTAATATTGCATATGATGTAGTGGGAAGCGGAAATAATTCCAAATGGGGTGAAATTTTTAAAAAAGCAATTCCACCACAGTTTTATGGGTTTTTATTTACCATGTTCAATGTGCAATAAAACTGACCAGTTACTTTTATTCTAGAAAATCAAATGTAACTAGAGTGTACCCTTACAAAAAGAAAATTAAAAATAACTTTTACTCTCAATTCTTAAAACCATGTGGTGTGGTAGTAGCTTACAGTGTCCTTATTAGGGACAGGGTAGCCAGGTCTTGTTATCTTTTATCCAAGGTGGGGATCAGCATAGCGGGCTATCACCTCCAAAACTGTCAGCCTTAAGTCCCTTTCCTATTAGTCCTTAGTTTTAGGTAGGATAAGCCTATTGTGGTTGTATGTCGGAGCACCCGCTCTAAAAAGAGCGACCCCCAGCTGCTGGATGCCTCGGGCCTGGTCTAAATAGTACCCTCCCTATTAATTTAAAATCATGCTGACAAGATCACCCTAGAGAGCTTCTATGCATTTCGCTTAGCTTGGAGGCTCGTCAGAAAGCAGTCTATCTAGTTACAGCATCTTCAGAGTAATAGCAGTGGCCGGTCAGTACGAATCTGGTAATACCTTATATGTATAGTTTTCTTGCGTTTTGATAGTGATAAAATTTTTTATAAGTAGTGATAATTACTTTTTGTAATTATGTGTACGAAGCTATATAGGTGTGATCACTTTTTTTTTAATTTTTGTAGAAAATGAAGGACCAAATATGGCGAATCGGCCATTTGGACCGATGTGCTGGACGTTTTTTTTCCGTTTTGCTGTTTGCCGTATGGGGAATATATTTTTATATTTTTATACTATGGGCGTTGTCGTGTTTCGCATTTTACTAATTATTGGCTAAAATCATATTTTCAATTTGCCTTTATTAAAAAATTGAGCCATTTTGTCACAAAGGGTTAAGTGTTTTCTAACTGTGTGACTAGTACTTTCACTTTTGCTTTGTGCTGTCAGCTAATAACCCTCATCTCTAAACTACTAATAGGTCATCATAAACACTTATTTAAGCCACATTCTTATTAATAAGATAACGATTGAGCTTTGATGTGTGTTTATAATGTCAGAGATCAGAGATAAGAAATCCTTCTGCTCCCCAGATGACAGAAAAAATCAGCAGGCAGCTAGAAGAGCATCTCAGCTATGTACACAAAACAGGATTCCATATTTTTAATAAAGACAAATAAAAAAATGACTTTTAGCTCAAAATAAGTACAATGCAATAATAAAAAAAATGCCCCAAAGGTGTACATAGGCTTTTAAGTACTCCATGCTTTATCATTCAAAATTGAGGGTGGTCCATAACAACTCTACCATTTTCTTTCAAACCTCTGAAGTCGTCTTCACCTGGATTAAACTGCATGTCCTAGATGTGCAGTGTCCTGAAACACACTGCTTAATATTGTGATTGTGTTTCATGAAAATGTGCTTGTGCCTGAGTTTCCATAAAGTTGCACAGGGAGGGGTGGTTCTAACAAACCTCCCAGGGCTGACTCCGCCCTGCTCTCTGGGAAGAGAAGAAAAAGGAAGGGAGCCTGATGCCTGAGGAAAAGCTGCACCTCAGCAGCCATTTTGGAGAGTTATCTAAACTTCAGAGTTAGTTCCATGTACCAGCCCATAGAAGGGAAAGATTACAGAAGATCCAGTCAACCCACAGAGGGAGGGAGAATATTGGCAAAGGAATGTAATTGTCATTTATCAGGCTCTAGTCTCCTTTGCATTTTTTGAGAGATTCTAAGCTACCAGCTGCCCACCATAACCAGAGACAGAAAGGCAACCTGTCAGGAGATAGTATTCCTAGAGAGGTTACAGAAGTGTATGACTATACAGTACAGCAGATATAGTACATCCCTCCAGCCTGGAGCAACAGGGGATTGATTGCTATAGAGTGAAACTACCCCGTATGCAACTTTTGGGAACTAACCTGAACCATTGTAGAAGCCGCCTTGCTGTAAATGACTTTTGCGCACGTTGAAGACCTTTGGATCAGCTTCAGTAAAGTACTGTGAATTTGTTAAGAGAACTCATCTCCTTACTCTGCGAACTTACTTACGGTGCTGGTGTCACGAACCCCAGGGACCCTGCCTCCAAGGCACCTAAAAACCCATTCCACCAAGGACACCTCAACCACCATCTGGCGGGAGCCCCTTGACAACAGAGTGTGCCCCGAAGAAACCGGTGCTATCCTTCCCATCACTGCATGCCGGACCAGGGAGCGCTGCTAAACGTGAGTAAAACTACTACTATCATGTAGCTCACGTGTTGCCCTTGCAGCCCGGTCGCTCTATATGCACCTTCTATTGGGAACCAGGCAGCAAAGAACACTTGATTTGCTCGTGTCCTGCACCTGTGATGTGGATTATTCCTGGGCCTTTATCATTGAACTTCTATATGGTGTTCAACACGGCCCTATTTCACCTTAAGGACCAGGCCATTTTTTCAAAATCTGACCATTGTCACTTTATGTGGTGATAACTTTAAAACGCTTTTTCTTATCCAGTCCATTCTGAGATTGTTTTTTCGTCACATATTGTACTTCATGACAGTGGTAAATGAAGTCGAAAAATTTCATTTTTATTTATAAAAATACCAAATTTACTAAAAATTTTGAAAATTTGCAATTTTCCAAGTTTCAATTACTCTACTTCTATAATACATAGTAATACTGCCAAAAAGTTATTGATTTACATTCCCATATGTCTACTTCATGTATCGATCATTTTGGGAATGCTATTTCATTTTTTGGGGACGTTACAAGGCTTAGAAGTTTAGAAGCAAATCTTGAAATTTTTCAGAAATTTTCAAAAACCCACTTTTTAGGGACCAGTTCAGGTCTGAAGTCACTTTGTGAGGCTTACATAATAGAAACCACCCAAAAATTACCCCATTCTAGAAACTACACCCTCAAGGTATTCAAAACTGATTTTACAAACGTCATTAACCCTTTAGGTTTTCCACAAGAGTTAATGGCAAATAAAGATAAAATTTCAGAATTTCGATTTTTTGAAAAATTTTCCGCTTGAATCCATTTTTTCCAGTAACAAAGCAAGGGTTAACAGCCAAACAAAACTCAATTTTTATTGCCCTGATTCTGTAGTTTTCAGAAACACCCTATATGTGGTCGTAAACTGCTGTATGGCCAAACTGCAGGGCGTAGAAGGAAAGGAGCGCCATATGGTTTTTGGAAGGCAGATTTTGCTGGACTGGATTTTTGACACCATGTCCCATTTGAAGCCCCCGATGCACCCCTAGAGTAGAAACTCCATAAAAGTGACTCCATCTAAGAAACTACGCCCCTCAAGGTATTCAAAACCAGTTTTACAAACTTTGTTAACCCTTTAGGTGTTCCACAAGAGTTATTGGCAAATGGAGATGAAATTTCCGAATTTCTATTTTTTGTTACCTTGTCTCAAAAAAGTGTAATATAGAGCAACCAAAAATCATGTTTACCCTAGAATAGTACCAACAAAACTGACACCTTATCCCGTAGTTTCCAAAATGGGGTCACTTTTTTGGAGTTTCTACTGTAGGGGTGCATCAGGGGGCTTCAAATGGGACATAGTGTCAAAAACCAGTCCAGCAAAATCTGCCTTCCAAAAACCATATGGCGTTCCCTTCCTTCTGTGCCCTGCCGTTTGGCCATACAGTAGTTTACGACCACATATGGGGTGTTTTTGCAAACAAGAGAATCAGGGCAATAAATATTGAGTTTTGCTTGGCTGTTAACCCTTGCTTTGTTACTGCAAAAATGGATTAAAATGGAAAATTTGCAAAAAATAGCTGTTTTGGGACTGTTTTTATTTTTTGTTATTTACATAGTTGAACTGACAGGTTAGATTGTGTGCTATTTCTATAGAGCAGGTTGTTACGGACGCGACAATACCAAATATGACTACTTTTTGGGGTTTTTGTTTCAGTTTTACATAATAAAGCCTTTTTGAAAATAATTTTTTTAGTGTCTCCACATTCTGAAAGCCATAGTTTTATTTTATTTTTTGGGCGACTGTGTTATGTAGGGGCTCATTTTTTGCGGGATGAGATGGCGGTTTGATTGGCACCATCTTGGGGTGCATATGACATTTTGGTCGCTTGCTATGACACTTTTTGTGATGTAAGGTGACAAAAATGGCTCTTTGACACCGTATTTATTTTTTTTTTTTGCTGTGTTCAGCTGAGGGGTTAGGTCATGTGTTATTTATATAGATCAGGTTGTGACGGACGCGCGATACATAATATGTATACTTTTTATTTATTTATATAAGTTTTACACAATAATATAATTTTTTAAAACAAAAAATCATGTTTTAGTGTCTCCATAGTTTGAGAGCCATATATATATTTTTTTTTGGGCGATTGTCCTATGTAGGGGCTCATTTTTTGCGGGATGAGATGGCGGTTTGATTGGCACCATCTTGGGGTGCATATGACTTTTTGATCGCTTACTATTACACTTTTTGTGATGTAAGGTGACAAAAATGGCTTGTTTGACAACGTTTTTATTTTTTATGTTTACGGCGCTCATCTGAGGGGTTAGGTCATGTTATATTTTTATAGAGCAGGTCCTTACGGACGCGGCGATACATAATATGTATACCTTTTTTTATTTATTTTGGTTTTACACAATAATATCCTTTTGAATGAAAAAAACATGTTTTAGTATCTCCATAGTCTGAGAGCCATATATTTTTCTAGTTTTTAGGCAATTGTCTCAGGTTGGGTATCATTTTTATGGGAGGAGGTGACGGTTAGATTGGCACTATTTGGGGGTCATATGACTTTTTGATCGCTTGCTATTACACTTTTTGTGATGTAAGGTGGCAAAAAATGGCTTTTTGACAAAGTTTTTATTATTTTTTTTTACAGTGTTTACTTGAGGGGTTAGGTCATGTGATATTTTTATAGAGCAGATTCTTACGGACGTGTAGATACCAAATATGTCTACTTTTTTAATTTTTTTTACATTTAACACTAAAAAGCATTTTTGAAACAAAAAATCATGTTTTAGTCTGAGAGGCATAGTTTTTTTATTTTTGGCCAATTGTTTTAGGTAGGGGCTCGTTTTTTGCGGGATGAGATGGCGGTTTGATTGGTACTATTTTGGGAGGCAAACGCCTTTTGATCGCTTTGTATTACACTTTTAGTGATAATGTGCCAAAAATGGCTTATTTACACCATTTTTTGGTTTTTTTTTTATGGCGTTCACCTGAGGAGTTCAGTCATGTGATATTTTTATAGAGCAGGTTTTACGGACGCGGCGATACCTAATATGTGTAGTGTATTTTATTTTTTTTAGTTTTTATTCAGTGTTATGTGTTTTTTTCATTTTTACTTTTTTTCACTTTTTACATTTTTTTTGACCCAGACCCACTTGGTTCTGAAAGATCCAGTGGATCTGGTGTTCAGAGCATTACAGTACAGTACACTATATAGTGCACTGTACTGTATTTGTACTTTAGAAAGTCTGAATAGACCTTTAGCAGGTCTATTCAGACTTTCAGCACCATGGAGAGCAGGACGCTTCTGAAAGCGTCCTGTCTCCATGGTAACCATCACCCCCTGCCATAACTGGGCAGGGGTGATGGATAGGAGGGAGTGGAGCACCCTCCCTCTTCGATCCCATCCTGTTGGGGGCTGCAAAGGCACAGCAGCCCCGATGGGAGAGGGAGGGAGCGCTCCTCCCTGTTAACCCTTCCATACCGCGGTCCGCCGACGCGGAAGGTTAAACGGCTGGCATCTGCAGCACAGATGCCAGTCGCTTATCAGAGTGTCAGCAATGTGCTGACACTCTGATAGAACCACTAGACACCAGGGATAGATTACAGGGGAGGCGGGCGGGGATCGCAATGAGCGCTGCAAACCGCAGGTCTGAATTGACCTGCGGTTTGCAGCGATCGCTCATATGGGGGTCACAGGACCCCCTGGGCATTGTAACAAGGTACCTGCTGAATGATTTCAGCAGGTACCTTGTTCGATCACTGCCAGCTGAGCAGCAGTGATCGGAACAACTCATGACGCACCGGTACGTCATGTGTCCTATGACTCGGGAAACATGCCGCACCGGTACGTCATGTGTCCCAAAGGGGTTAAGTCTTCCTTCTATTTACTTGGCCAGGACAAGCACAATGTTGTTTCCTCTGAGATGAGTTTATTGTAATTTAGTATATCTTTAACTTAGGGGTGCAGTGGGGTTCCATAGAGCCTCCAGCATAGATTGGCGGAGGTTTGTTTTGGTAGTTTTGTGATTAAAGCTCTCACATGTTTTTATATACTCCTGTGATATGTAGGGTGGGGGTTGTTTAGTGTCTTATATTCCTCTGATTTTAATATGTTTCTCTGCTGTGTGTGATCTTGACTTTCTTATTGTTTCTGACTTATCACCCAGGTGGCACATGGATACTGTCTGGCATCATTTCATTTGCTACCACCCAAATGCTTGACGTCAAAAGTGAGAGGCATGAATAACCGTTTAAAGTGCACTTCAATCTTACAATCACTTAGGGTCCATTCACACGTCTGAAAATGGGTCCGCATCCGTCCATTTGCGGAATGGGGCGACCATCATTTCAATGGGGCTGCAAAATGTCCCATCCGCACTTCCTTTCCGTGGCCCTGAAAAAATTAGAACATGTCCTTCCTATTCTTGTCCGCAGCCACGGACAAGAAAAGGCATTTCTATCATAGTGCTGGCCATGTGCGATCCGCAAAATGTTTTGCAGATCTGCAATTTGTGGACCGCAACACAGTTACGGATGTGTGAATTGTCCCTTAAGAGGTATTCCTCAGACATTATGAGGGGTTCAGCGGTGGATCCGCTGAAGTTATGTAAAGGCACTGGCCTCTACATAACTTTGGCACATCCACCAGCTGTCTATAAATGTAAGCCAGCCATCTTGAATCGACTCTGTATTTGTCTAGATCGTTAAGAGATGGCGCTTAAATCCATACTGGCTGACTCTTTTCCAAGAAGATCACACTATATTTGAGGACATACGTCAATTTTATATAGCTAATGGGAACACTGTCAACTCATTAATTGTTTGGGATGCTTTTAAGACATACAGTGTATATATATATATATATATATATATATATATAATAGTAAAAATAGAGCAGCACTCCAATAGTGGATAAAAAGCAAAAGTGTTTCTTTATTCACCCAAAAGGCATGGCAACGTTTCAGCTCCTGTATCGAGCCTCTCAAGCAAACTTGCAGTGCATACAAACATTATATAGTCAGTGAATGGTGACATCATCATCAAGCTGCCATTATAGTTCATTAACCCTTACATATATCATTAAGTCGATCATATAACAAACTCCACATAGTGTTGTCCAATAATTAATATAAACGTTCATAAGTGCAATATATAATAGTTCATGTGTTACAAACATAACTTAAATCAATTCATCAGTGATTCCATAAAAGTCCATATATCAAAAGTGCTGGTGCATAATTAGTTATGTTTCAGTCGTCACAGGAGATGACGATATTCAGACACATACCCTATCTGGAAGCTTCATGGCGACTTCGGAGAATCATTCAACGCCGTACATGTCAGCGTCCGGAAGTGTTGTACTGCGCATGTCAAACAGAGCGTGCGACATGACATCACCGCTGCTGAAAGATACGCGCATACGTCATTTCAATCTTCACGCCCTGATATTCCCGTGTCTGCGCAGTGCCATACAATGCAGCTCGGGCCGCCATCTTGGGAGGGAAGCCGTGCCCGGTACCCAACACACCGACGGCAGTCCGAACCATTCATAACTCTCCCATAGGATACTCTGCTCACTATAATCCCATGCTAGAGGTCGGCGTGATATTTCTACGCCCACCCCCAACCGTAGGGTACTAAGGATCAAGTGCCCGTGTACAACAGGCTCTGACCCAAATCACAGTATTGGCAGAAGGAGGGTTCTCCTCCAAGGGATACAACATACACCATCACCAGGCACTATAAAAAATATTGTAGAGACAAAACGGGATTTAATTGGACACTAATACGATGTCCTCAAGAGTCGCCTGTTGCATCACTTCTAGGGGCAATAGATAACTGGAAATCAGCCGTCTCCCTGCGAAGAATAAATGGTGTATGTTGTATCCCTTGAAGGAGAACCCTCCTTCTGCCAATACTGTGATTTGGGTCAGGAGCCTGTTGTACACGGGCACTTGATCCTTAGTACCCTACGGTTGGGGGTGGGCGTGTGAAATATCACGCCGACCTCTAGCATGGGATTATAGTGGGCAGAGTATCCTATGGGAGAGTTATGAATGGTTCGGACTGCCGTCAGTGTGTGTTTGGGTACCGGGCACGGTTTCCCTCACCCAAGATGGCGGCCCGAGTTGCATGTATGGCACTGCGCAGACACGGGAATATCAGGGCGTGAAGATTGAAATGACGTATGCGCGTATCTTTCAGCAGCGGGTGATGTCATGTCGCACGCTCTGTTTGACATGCGCAGTACAACACTTCCGGACGCTGACATGTACGGCGTTGAATGATTCTCCTGAAGTCGCCATGAAGCTTCCGGATAGGGGTATGTGTCTGGAATATCGTCATCTCCCTGTGACGACTGGAAACATTAACTAATTATGCACCAGCACTTTTTGATATATGGACTTTTATGGAATCACTGATGAATTAATTTAAGTTATGTTTGTAACACATGAACTATTATATATTGCACTTATGAACGTTTATATTAATTATTGGACAACACTATGTGGAGTTTGTTATATGATCGACTTAATGATATATATGTAAAGGGTTAATGAACTATAATGACGCTTGATGATGATGTCACTATTCACTGACTATATAATGTTTGTATGCACTGCACAGTTTGCTTGAGAAAGGCCCGGCACAGGAGCTGAAACGTTGCCATGCCTTTGGGTGAATAAAGAAACACTTTTGCTTTTTATCCACTATTGGAGTGCTGCTCTATTTTTACTATTACATAATTTTTGGAGCGGTTTGTCCTCTTTGGAGCTTTGCACCCAGCCACTTGCAGGTGGTGCTGCCTCACTTTTGCACATATATATATATATATATATATATATATATATATATATACAAAAAAAGAGAGCAGGCAGCACTCGGACTTTGTGAAAAAGCGTGGGATTTATTAACACCCAAACAACTGCAAAGTTTCAGTTCGCCTCAATGGAGCCTTTGTCAAGCAAAGTGTAGTACTCAAGTGAACATTATATAGTGAAGACCCATAGTTAATCACTTAATAATCAATCAGTATTCACAGTGATAAAAGGATAAAAATACAGTGTATAAAAATGTTTTTAACATGATTATGTGGTATATTCAATTGTAATACATAATTGCTACAAAAATCTAATTCATTATATGAGCAAAATAAAACTCGTTATACAGAAAATAAGCTTCCTGAAGTACAAAGTGAATAATTCAAGTCCTTAGTTCAATCACGTGCACATGTGTGAATAATTAGGCATAATAAAATAAAATAAGGACATACACTAGTATCACGTAAGCTTCCATGTATCCCGGGCTTGGCGTGGTACCTAATGCGTCTGCGCACGGTCAAACATCGCGAGAGTATGACGCTGCCCGCTCACTAGCGCACAGGGTCCTCCTCTCGCCCATCACAAAGATGGAAACCCTTGTCTCTAAATCATACTGCGCATGATCAAACCGGACCGCAATATAACTAGTCACAATCATTGAAATGACAAACTATGGGCATAACCTATTATCAAAATAGAAGGAAGACATGAGTATTCAGGTACCGAAATGTGGAAACGGGTGACAACCGCAAACCACATCAATGTTTTACGTGTCATCCCCAAAAGTAAGTAGGGGTCAAATCAGCTCTATGCCTATTAACCCCTACCCATATCCGTCGGTACCTGTCCCATGAGTTCCTTAAGGCATCCTTTTATGTGTAAACTCCCAAGGGTCCGGGTTCGGTGCATGTTGTACCATACACCTTATCCGAATCCATAGCACCGGAGGAGGGAGTGGGTATCACCCAAACCACTCCTACCATGGGATAATACAAAGAAGGATGACTTACAGATAGAAAAAATGAATTACTTAAGTTAAACTGGGAAGACATTGCGGTCCATTTGAATATCACAGTAGAAAAGTAAAAAACATTTGTACCACAAATAAAATTACAACATCCGTTCATATGGAAGTTTCATGCTGCGTCTTGTCCTTAAAGTGGCTGTGGAAATCCATTTCAGATTTAACTAAAAACAAAAAACAAAAAGGAAAAAAATTAGCATAATGTCTTTTGCACTACCATAATCACACACTAGAGAGGTCTGGGGAACGAACCCCCCTCATGAACGGCAGAGGATCAAACCACCTTAAATTCAACATTCAACCCTTTAGGTTTTAATGTTTGCAAGCGGAATATCCAGTAGAGTTCCCTACGTTTCAGTAGGGTCACTCTATCACCTCCACGCCTAGGCATCTGTACTTGGTCAATAATACGGAATCTCAAATCCCTTTCTTTATGTTTGGCCTCCACGAAATGCCTGTAGATCCATTTTTTTCTCCCTAATGCTGTATCTATGATTATTAAGCGTTGTTTTCATGTCCCATGTCGTCTCCCCTACATAGAGGAGGCGACATGGGCATTCCAACAAATAGATCTCAAAAGCGGAGTCACAAGTGAGATGTTGTTTTATAGAAAAACTCTCACCTGTCTCTGGATGTGCGAATGTTGAACCCTTAAGCATCAAGGAACAATTCACACATCCATGACAGGGGAAACAACCAGTGCGTCTAGCTCCAAAGTAGGCACGAAATGAAGTTTTCTTGGTACCCACATCAGCCCTTACCACCTGGTCTTTGATATATAAAATATATCAAAGGAGTAATCTTTCCCAGACAATTAACAAAAAAGAAAAACACTCATAAGGAGCTGATGCAACTTGAGCTAGAGGCTCCATCAGCGGACAGCTTGCATATGGCAAACTCTACTCTGTCACTGTGGACAAAAAAGTCACAGTACAGAGAGCACCATAGTGGCTATTCAAAAAGTAGTTCTTTTGGAAACAGTCTGTTTTTCAGCTTGAGGACTGTAGTGGGAAACTCCTAGCATTTCTGTCTAGAGAACATACTAACCCGCTGGTGATTACTGAACTGTACTCGGCAGTTGCCATAAAGTTGCAATCCCAGATCACATTCTAGCTACTGTAAATTTCAACAATACTATTCTTGATTATATATAATTCCCATGTCACCACTACATGAGGAGGCATGCACCATTTTAGCCACTGTTCCGTTACCACAGCTTACTGCTGACCACTGAACATATTTAGATGCTCCCATCACAGACTCAGATATTACGGAAGCCATAGTTTCTTTAAAGTATTGTAAAACACTGGGCCCAGATGGTCTTCCGGGAGGAATTCTACAAAAACTTACATAATCGCTTGTCCTCCAACTAAGTGCCATGTTTACTACAGTGCAAGTGGGTATTCCCTCTAACTTATATGAAGCTACAATTATTGTACTACCCAAGCCGGGAAAAGACCCCTTAAATGTGATTCCTATTGTCCAATCTCTTTATTACAAACTGATATTAAAATTCTAGCGAAGGTTTTGGAAGGTAGGCTCAATATGGTTGTTCTGTCTCTGGTTAAGCATGGCCAAATCGGCTTTATGCCTGATAAAACTACTTTTTTCAGTATTTCGCGTCTTTATTCCAACTTTCAAGCATGTTATGCTCATATTGATTCTAGCGTAGTGGTGTCCCTAGATGTGGCAAAAGCCTTCGGTTTTGGCCCTGTTTTTATTTTATGGGTACATCTTCTATATTATGCTCTTGTCTCCCGTGTCTGTGTCAATTAGAGATGAACAATTCGAATCCCAGGAATTCGATCTGAATATCAGGATAATTCGATTTGCCTCGGCCGAATTTCCTCGTGCTTCGTGTCAATCAATTTAACCTGAAATAGCATAAGAAACAAAAAATTCAAACTTACCTCCTCCATTTGCTCGCGACGGGCGGCGTGATGACGTAATCTCACACTACTTTAAAAAAAGCGCAATGTGAGGAAGTAATTCTAAATCTCTGGTGTCAATTGTTGGCTTTCTGACTCCTTCCCTTTAAGGCGGGGACTAGACAGGGTTGCCCCCTATCTCCCTTACCTTAAACTATATCTGTAGAACCCCTTGCTCTGTACGGGCTCCATATAGATCCTGGTATTCTTGGTCTATAGAAGGGTGGATTGGAGGAACACTGATGATATGATACTATATCTCACAGACCAGGTCCCTCATTGTAGCGGGAATTACCGGTAGCTATTATCGAGCAGTTTGGTCTTTATTCAATTCACAAAATAAACTCTAATTATGCTTTTAGATTCCTTACCAAAGACAGCAGATCAAGTCCCCTACCTCTACAATGGTCTAGTTCACATATTTGGGAGTACAGTTTAGCAAATATATACTGGACTTTATATCAAGGTTTCACCAATCCTGGACTATATATATGTGCTAATTCGAGAATAATTAAAATGATCCTTTCACCCAAAATATTGTATGTTACCTTACAAGCTCCTACAGTATTTGTATTCCTAACTTATTTTCACAAAGGTGGACTCTTTCCTTTTTCTATTTGTATGGTGTGAAGGAAGGTTTAAGTTAGCGTGGCACATCATGCAAAATCCCTGGGACAGTGAGGGAATGGTGGTCCCTGACACTCAACTCTACTATTTTCCTGCTCAACTTTCTCAACTTATTACTTGGGGTAGTTTGGAATCTCAGAGAACCCGAACCCTGATAGTGGATGACTAACCCATGCCCATTACGGACCCCAGATATGCTGTTTTTATTAAACATATTTTTATGTTTTTATTACCATATCTCCCTGTTTCACTGAACCTCTTACTACAACAGGCCAGACAAATCTGGACCCTTATTCTATTCTACTATGGTAATCATCAATGCTATGCCTACACCGCCCTCTAGTTTAATAGTATGCTTCCAGAATTTCTTTCCATTCCAGAACCAGACTTGTGGCTTAAATTCAGTATGCAGTATCTCGGGCAAAATGTTTCTAATGGAAACATCAAAACATTTCAAACCCTAAAAGAGGAGTTTAATTTATCTACCTGCATGCTGTTTCAATACCTTCAATTGTAACATGCTTGCTCTGTGCAGTTTGGGACTCGGAACAGTTCTTTCTGAATTCCTTACCATCACTTATACTAAAAGGTAGTCAAAAAAGGAGTATCTCTTTGATTTATAAGTGCCTCGTAACCGGTCATCAGGTTAAAATCAGTGTGCCCAGTAAATCCAAGTCGGAGACGGTAGTAGGTGATATTTCCATGGATGTTTGGGATGACAGGGATGATATAGTTACATAGTTAATACGGTTAAGAAAAAGACATGTCCATCAAGAAGGAAGTGAGACTCAGATTTCTACATATTTTCATAATAAATTAATGTCATTTACTTTCAAGAATTTATCTAAACCCTTTTAAAACTGTCCACTGTTTCTGCTGTGACCACGTCTGAAGGTAGTCTATTCCACAGATTCAAAGTTCTTACAGTAAAGAAACTTGGACGCTTCTGGAGACTGAACGTTTTCTTCTCCAGTCGGAGGCAGTGCCCCTTGTCTTTTGAGGGCATTTTACATGAAACAGTTTTTCACCACTATTTGTATAGGTTAATCATGTCCCCCTTAGACGTCTCTTCTCAAGACTAAATAAATTAAATTATTTTAATCTTTCTTCATAACTAAGACACTCCATACTCCTCATCAGTTTAGTCACTCTCCTTTGTACTTTTTCCAGCTTCAGGGCATCCTTTCTATGGACTGGTGCCCAGAACTGAACTGCACATTCCAGATGAGGCCACACCAATGCTTTGTAAATTGGTAGTATTACATCCCTGCCCCGCGAGTCCATGCCTCGTTTAATTCATGGCAATATCCTGGTAGCCTTAAATGCAGCTGATTGATATTGTATGCTGTTATTTAATCTACGATCTACAGGGATTTCCAAATCCTTCTCCTCATCCCCTAGTACATATGATGCACAGAGATTATTCTTATCAATATATTACTGGTTCTGAGGAAAACTTCACCAAAATATTCTGAATGAGTCTCCCTGATACTTAACTACAGCTAGAGTGGCTAAATATTGTCCAGCCAGACCACATCTATACCCTAAATGTAATTTGAAGTACTTTTATGCATCTTATTTGGCAATATTCATATATTCAGGGATATTGAGCGCAATATACTAAATTACTAAATTACATTATGGGAAATCTAGTCCCTCTGACTGATTTTGCTTTCTTGGATTCATAGAAACTTCTTCCTCGTCTCTTCTTTATATGCCCAACTATTACATAAAGTACTTTTTCAAGCCAGGAAACTAATTGCTAGAAATTGGATGAACGATATTATACCATCTTGTTGGCAATGGTTTTGTGCTATGGATAACGCCCTCCCATATAAACAATTGATTTACCTACACCTTGGGGAACTTGACAAATTCCACTCAATCTGGTCTCTTTGAACTAATTCCACTTCTAGTCTGCTATATTAATACTGAGCCTACTCTTTACACTGCTGTAAACTTTAGATGTAGATGTAGATTACCTGGTGGGACCTAAACTGCTGGGATACTTTACTTTATATTTGACTGAATATGCTGGTCAGTTTCCTTGCATTTTTCTACCTGGTGCCCCTTGGTGATTGGTCAAAGTCGGAATCACTTTCTTAGGGCTCATGCACACGACTATATGTATTTTACGGTCCGCAAAAGATACAGATGACGTTCGTGTGCATTCCGTATTTTAGTGGAACAGCTGGCCCCTAATAGAACAGTACTATCCCTGTCTGTAATGCGGACGATAACAGGACAAGTTCTATTTTTTGCAGAATGGACATACGGAAACAGAATGCATATGGAGTAACTTCCGTTTTTGCAGACCAGTCTATTCGGATTGGACTGGTTTACTTCTAAAAAAAGTTTCTTGAATAAAAAAATAAAAAAGATACCTGTTTTATGAAAATCATTTTTGGCATTCGAGAAACAAGACTTTTTACTTAATGGAAATTATGACTTCAGTGCACCGAGGGGCATGGCCAGGACTAGAAAGCCAAGGGGCTAGGCCTTGTCCCTCCGTGCTCTGAAGTCCTCATTTCCATTAAGAATAGCAATGTTTTTTACTTGGGAACCATATGGCATCATTTTAAGCAGCAGGACTAATCCTACCAGGCAGTATATCTGGTTTAATAGGCTTTATACCTTTGACAGGTGCTCTTAAAATGTGCTGTCCAGCCCTCTACAAGTGATGGCCTATCTTCAAGATAGGCCATCACTATACTGATTGCTGGGAGTCCAACACACCGCACCCCTGCCGTTCTACAGTAGCTGTGGTGTCAGAACTCAGTACTGGAACTACACAGCTCCATCCTTACTCCTGGTTGCACTGGTTACTGCAGCATCACTTCAATGGGAGTAGGGCTTCATTAACCAGATCTGTAAACTGCACAATGGATGGGGAGCTGTGTAGTTCAAGCGCTGAGTCTGCCAATCAGATTGTGAATCTGATGGCCTATCTTCAGGATAGGCCATCACCTGTAAAGGATTACATAACCTCTTTTAGTTCATTTCATAGACCTAAGTTCAAGAACAAGATGTAAGTCTCCTGTTATATGGGAACACTGTAGTGTAAGGACCTATCTCAGTGAAGTTGCCTTGATGTGACAGTTGGGCTTACAGAATTCAATTGACATGCTTAAAAGCATACCTGAGTTTTCAAAAAGTTTGCATAATGGTTGTTTTTCTTTATACAATCATAACTGTAATGGAGGAGGCCTATTTTGGGCTTTCCTAATGTATTACTCAGCCATATTATTCCCTGTTTCAGCTGCACAGCTAAATGCATTTCACTCAGAAATGGGCCATATCCCTTCTGTGAAATCTGTCAGCACTATGCTGCTGTGACATCCTTTCCCTTACTTCCCACTATATTTGTTTTGAGCTCCAGAGCTCACAGAACAGGTAAGGAGGGGACATCATACAGACACACTGGAGGCTCCTATAAACTTCAGAATCTGTGAAGAAGCAGTTCTTTTATCAGGCACAGGCGCTCAACTAGCTCTGACATGCCCCCATTTCGTGTGAGCCGTCTTCTGAGTCTCCGTTGCTAGGGATGGATCTTGCCTGACAACAGTCAGTGAACTGCAAATTAGGCAAAACTAAGACCCTAGTGGCCATGTCTTCACAGCTTTAGTTACACCGTTCTCTCTTAAATGAAAAAAATTGTATGAAAGTACAGTGACTCTTTAAGAACCTCTAATTTATAATCATAGTAAATATAGTGGTGATATTAGTTAACATAAAAATATTACATGTTTGAATATACAGTATCTTGGCACAATGTTGTAGGTTGGGGACCTATAGAGGTGCATGTACCATCTACTGTATCTCCATAAGCCTTCATTCTAATACAAAGTCACACATTTCTTTTAGGGGAGCAAATCTCTTTACATGGAGTCTCTGTGCATGTGGTGGGAGTGTGGTATTGAACCTCAGATTTTACTAATAAATAATTCTGTAGAAGCATTAAAGAGGCTATCTTGTAATATGGTGCCATAAGGAGAACTCAACATTGAGGCACACAGACTCGTTGTGCCTCCGTTCATAGTCATTTTGAAAATAATACTACAAAGCAACAAAGCTACAGTACACTGTAATTTCATAAATTATACAATGGGCTAAAAATTACTCAAAATACCACATATAACCAATGCCATGTGTGAACAACTAAATCAGTCTGCGCGAGCTAATCATCTAGTGGAGTGAATGCGTATGACCCACCGTTGTTATGGCCAGCGCATATTCTGTCACCTTTGCACACTGCTTCAAACTAACATTATGTTGTACTGCAGGCCCATGATATATTAGCTAAATATAGTTTGGGTGAAGTACTGAGAAAATTCTGATTTAATAATAGAGGTCTTGATGCAGAATAAATTGGATGCCTGGGTGCTATCAGTGAAAGATATTTCCTAGACAGATGACCGCTTTGGATGTGAGTTTTATTGGTTCCTACAACCAAAGCAGTTAAACAGCGATGGCCAGGGATGGTGGCATAATTATGATATGACACAGGAATGCAGGAGCCGTTCTGCGGGATCCTGGACAGTTCACATTCCTTGCAAGTGGATAATAATTGGGTGACCTTTTGTAGGAAGTAATAATGGGGTTATGTCTTCCTCACAATATAAAAGAAAGAAGTCAAATGAATCTTCATAATGACAGGAAATCACTGAATTACATGGCTCGTTCTTTTAACTGAAATAGCACAAAGAAATATAATATTCTACTCTGATGAAATCTCCTAGCTTAGCTGTGACAGCGGGCAGGGGTTATGAATTTATTTTAAAAGAATTTAGTTACTGAGATATTTTGCTGTTCAAGTTAGCTGAAATGGCTAATAGAATGTGTGTTGTGACTATACAGAAATATTGAACCAAATGCCATGGTGTTGTACATCTAAGAGGGGTTCACATACATAATATAAAACAACACCAGTACAATAAGCATGAAACAAATTAACAGACTGGTACAGATGGGAGAGGACATAGGGAAAAGGGGAAAGGCACATTAGGTGAGGGTAAAAGCTGCTCATCTCGCTATGTGGTGGCAGCATGCTTACCACAGGTGGTAGGATTTCTTGAAGAGGTGGGTTTTCAGGTTGCTTTTTAGATTTGGATGTTGGAGGAGAGTCTAATGTACTGGGGTAGTGAGTTACAGTGTATGCGGGGTGCAAGTGAGAAATCTTGTAGACGATTGTTCAAAAAACGGACAAGGCAGCAAAGAATGAGGTCTTGCGAGGATTGGAGATTATATGTGGGGTTGTATCTGGAAAGCAGGTCAGAGATATAAGGAGGGGAAGGATTGTGGACGTCTTTATATGTAGTTTTTAGTATTTTGAACTTAATTTCCTGGCCAATGGGGAGCCAGTGAAGGGATTGGGATTAAGCAGGCAGCAGAGTTGAGGATAGATTGGAGGGCTGTGAGAGTGTTAAATGGTAGCCCACAGTGGAGGGTGTTCCTGTAGTCCAGGAAGAAGATGATAAGGGCATGCACTAGCATTTTATTGAATGGTGAGTTCCTTTCGGTCTAAGGATAACTCTGTCATTTACACTCTGGGGTGTTACATACCCCTTACTTAAAACCAAGCCACCCTTGGCTTGTGCTTAGGGTATGTTGTAGGGTTTCCTTTTAAATTTAGAGTGCTGCTTTAGACTATTTTCTGTTACATACGCATAAACTGAATTAGCAGTTTCTACCCATAGGTCTCTGCCTGTGTGAGTAGGGTGTCTATTCACCGTTTCCCTCTCGGTATAAACCAGAGAACCAAAGTGTCTGCACCAAGCGCTCAAATATTCCACGACCTGGCCAAAGTCGTATATGGAGCGTGGGGGTATCATGTACTGTAATCCCTCCACGATACTATAAGACACCCGCAAATAGAAGGGTGGCTTCATCCTGTAATACCTTCTTGCAACAAGGTCTAATCATGCTTTATGCTTCATTACCTTGATGTCTAAACTGGTAGCTAAAAATTTTTAGTGTGCAGTACCTTAAGGCACCTAGAGCTATATATTTAGCAGCAGGGTTACCCTTTAAGGTGTTGGGACTGCTTGTGACTTTACCACTTGGTCCTCCCTGTGTAGCAACAGGACATGATCCCAAAGACACTGGACATACCGGCTCCTTCCCCTCCCAAGTCTGTGGAGAGAAAAAGGTTAAGGGCATATGCAAATAATACAATATAATACCTACAGTAGGCTTTCTAAACTAACACAAGGCAACGTGGACCATTAGTATACAGCGTACTCAGAGGCAGTCCATATGAGCAAAGGATACTAACTATCTGGCTAACGGTATAAAGTCCATTTAAAGTGCAGAAAGGATCACATTGTTGCACCCATAAAAGAGACCATACAATGGGCAAAAGTGCTTGAATGTTGAAAAACTTTAAAACTTTAGTGCAAAAATATCATAATAGAAATTACAAAGAGCTCAGGTACGTGTTTGAGTCCATTCCTTGGGTGCTGGCTTGCAACGTTGCAAACCATAACACAAGGTGCCAAAAGGAACAAAGTCATTTGTAATCCCCATGAGGTAGAACTACAATTTTAATGACAACCCGTAAGACAGGTGGGTTTTCACTTAACCTTGGAAGGGGGAGTGAATTTGGTGCTGTTAAGTGCAACTTGGGGTCAGTTTCTAGCAGATGCGTGGAGTCCTTACAAAACATTATCCTGTGGGTGAGGACCAAACAAGGGCTGCAAGAACACACAAATGGGCCAGCCAGTTCTCACCCTTCAGACACAGTTCACGTTGTGGCTCCAGTAGTCCAATGGATGGTTTTCTTCACCGCATTGCTGTAATGCACCACACAGACCTAACCAGAAGAAGGAGCGCAGGTAAGTGCTGCTGACTAACAGACCACTGCAGCCAGGACTTCAGTAGCATCTTGTGTGCTTAGTAACCGATCGGAGCCCCAGAATTACACTGCTGGGACTCCGATCGGAACTGCCGCTGACACCAATGATGGGGAGGAGGGGAGGTGTGAGGATGCACTGGCCACCAATGATTTTTAATACTGTGGGGAGGGAGGAAGGACGCACTGGCCACCAATGATTTTTAATACTGGGGGAAAGGGTGCACTGAGGGCGCACTGCCCACCAATTCAGACATTATAGAAACATTCCCGGCACCCGACCTCTGACAGGGAGCTGCCATCCGTGCAATTAACCCCTCAGGTGCCACGGATGGCAGCGCCCTGTCAGAGATGCGTCCCCATCACCAAGGGAACGCCTTGGCAGGGAGGAGAGGGAAGAACTTTTCGCATGAAAGGTGAGCTGGGGGCAGCCGGGCTGCTTCTCTCCCTCTCAGTCAGCCAAGTCAGCGGCTCTAGTGACTCCCTGGGGGTGAGAGAAGCCTCAGTCAGTTGCTGCAGCTCACGCTCACACAGCGCCATGCTGCACAGGACGGAGGACAGGGAGCCTGAAAACTGAACTGTCCGGCCTAAAACTGGATGTCTGGCCACCCTTGCTGACAGGCTTGCTTAAGTACTTTGCTTTCTTGCTCTGTGCTGCACTAAACTCTGCTTAAGTCTGGTTTCTGTACTTTAGGTCTGTTCTGGTATCCTTAGATGGGGTGTCTTTGGCTGTTATTACCCTCCTGACACTCACCAAATAACTTTTTTTAAGCCGAAGAACAATTTACTCTTACTGCTACTTCTTTCAGGTCTTCTGGCTCCAACATGGAGTCTAAACTGGAATAAACTTGAACTGCAACCCCTCCTTCTGGTAGCAAGCGGGACTGGCCCACTTCTGCCCGAAGAGGGGAGAATGGAATGGTGAGTTCCATTCTGTCTAAGGATAGCTCTGCCATTTATGCTGCTGGCACATTACATGTACAGATGTAGTAGAGTTAACACACATGCTTTATGAGACATGTTATCTAAACTAAATGCGTCAAGCAAACACCTTTAATTAGGGGCATGGCCTGGTCAAGCATGTAAGAGGATGCAGCACTGAGAGACTCACATCCTATCTCCTTCAATTCTCCTCCATCCTCATGCAGTAGACAAAAACGGTCCTGGGTACCACCAGACGTCACTGCCAGACAAGCAGATACCTCCTGTGTCAATATGACACGAACAGGAAAGAGAGAAAGGGATCAGAAGGACGCTGGGCCTCCTGCTACTCCGAGGCAAGATGGCGCCACATCAGAAGCGCGGGCAGTGGAGGGTAAATATGCCTGCTCATCCTCAGTGCCCCCATGCCTGCTGCGATAAATGCCGCCACTACAGACATATTGGCTGAGCCCCTGAGCCCTCCTGCAGGCCCCGACCAAGCACAAGCGGCACCTGGAATAGCGTCTTTGCAGGCAGATAACGCCATCAACCTGCACGCACCATCCTGCATACTAGATTGATCCTTCACTGGGAATGGTCATATACCTGCTGGTGAGCCCAATGTAAAGGACATATATGCTGCTGTACAGCATTGCAGCTGCTCATTAAACATCCTTAACTCTCACATGGGCAATCTACAGGAAAATGTCTCCCTTATCAGACACAATGTAAGAAAAGTCAATGAGAGGATTAAAGAGGTGGAGGAAAGAGTGAGCAATGTGGAGGATCAATTACCTCCAGTAAAAACGGGATCTCAGCAGGATTATAAATAATGTGTCTTTACTGATGTCCATAACTGATGACCTCGAAAATAGGTCGCGCAGAAATAATCTCAGATTGGTGGGGTCCGTGAAAAGGCAGAGTGATCTGACCCAGTGATGTTTTTTGAAGATTGGCTGACGCACAAGTTCAGCAAGGACTCATTGTCTCCTGTATTTGCTATTGAACGGGCACATAGAGTGCCATTCCACCACCAGGGGCCCCTCCTGCGTCTCACACTTCAGGGATAGAGACTTTGTTCTCAGGAAAGCCAGGGATCACTCTGATCTCATCAACAAAATATCCATCTTTCTGGATTTTTCCGCTGAAGTACAACGCAAAAGGGCAAAGTTCCAGGATGTGAAGCGCCACCTACGGGACTTACAACTTCCCTCCTCTATGCTATATCCCGCCAAGCTGAGAGTGGTTGCTCATGTAGAAGTTTGTATGTTTGATACTCTTTTGGATGCAGCACAATGGTTGGAGACTAACGAATACTCCCTCAAGGCATTGAAAAACACCGGATGAAGTGGACACCTCTCTACCATGGCGGAGACTTACAGAACTGGTGTAATGCTGAATGGACGCGCCGGATAAGTGTCACATATTTTTTCCTTTTTCTCTTTCTCCCCCTTCCCTGTGTGAAATATTTTATTTTCTCGTGCGTTTTCTACTATCTTTTTACTCAGTCCTTTCTTTATATGCAGGGTAATGTAATCTTATTATTTGGCACAGGAGCACTAATATATATAGCACTCATTATGTGCCCTATTTCTATGATGTTGCTTTTATTAGTATGATGTCCACTGCAGAATATATTCTCTGGGAGGTAGGCTAGTGGTCATACCTTGTTACATGTCTGATTACAGTTTTTTTTACTGTTGATTTCCTTACTCAGCCGCTACTCGGCTTCAGGAAGCTTTTTGCCTCATTTATATTACTTTTCTTTTTATGGGATACATGCCGGAGACATACTGTTATGTTTATAATTTATGTTTGTTTGGGGGGTTGGGAGGGTCTAGCGAAGAGACGGTTGGGCTAACAATCTGGACCAATGGGCGGTGGTGGCTAGTTCCACACTGTTCATGGCCTATCTATCCTGTCGCAATATGTCAACACCTAGATTTTGGCTGAGAAGCTTACAGTTGTGGGATGGAATGTTAGAGGAATGGGGGAGGGAGGCAATGAAATGCGCGACGATATATCATAGCACTCCAGCAATTTCAGCCGGCTATAATTTGCTTGTCTGAGATGCATTTGGTGCCTACCACTACCCACCTGTTGAGCAGACCATGGGTTGGACACTCTTAACATTCTACACTATATACACACTCGGGGTGATGTACTCATACATAAAGCTATCCTGTTTGTTTTCCATTCCTCACGACTAGATCGATATGGTCGATATGTGTGCTTAGAGTGTCCTTGTTACCACTTCTCTTTGTTTTAATACATGTATATATTCCTCCACCCTACAATAGTAAGGTCCTAAAGGAGGCAATGGCTTTAATAAAGGTGTGCCCCCTGCCCGATCCTTTTAATAGGTGACTTTAACACATGCCCCTCCCTGCGGTTGGATAGGTTGGGGTGACAGACTCAGCAAGGGCGAATGGTGACATAGGTATTTGCTAAGCTTTTAAGGGAATTGGATCTGTCTGATATCTGGCGTGTGAGAAACCCAGAGGCGGGTCAGTTCTCCTGCTTTTCTAACTCATATCACTCTCTCTCCAGGATTGACTTGGCTATGGGGTCGTCAGACCTATTGTGCCTTGTGGCGGGCGCTGCGTATCTGCCCAGGGGCCTATCCGATCATTCCCTATATCGGTGGTTCTCAAATTGGGTGTCAGGAACCCCTTTGGTTCCATTACGTATCGAGACATACGGACGCCCCACGACAGTGGGTGACGGAAGATCTGTAAGACTGGCAACACATGCTTTGATCTGACAGGTTTCCTTGTAGATCAATAGACGTCTGTGTTGTTTCTGATACTGGCTGCACCTCTAAACTCCAGGTGTTGCTATTGTGGTCATTTTACTTTCCCTATTTTTAGTTGCTTCTCCCACAATGCTGTGTGGTTTATAGATTCATTGGTATCTGTGGTCTGCTGGTGTTTGGTTTGTCGGGATATTTATACTGTTTCCGATAACAGTCTATATAATTTATGTGAATAAATTAGAATCTATAAAATAGGAGATTCTATCTTATTAACATAAATACCAGCTCATCAGAGCTCGTGATCTGCGCTGAGTTAGACGACAAAAACAAGGCGGTGGTAAATCAAAATATATATATTTATTAAATAACGAAAAATTAAAATGCAAATGGATATAAAAATTAGTGACAATGAAATCTAATAACAATCATTGATATGCAATTCAGATTGAGACAATATATTGGGGTATACATATATATATATATAAAAAGATACTGAATATATTTAAGTGATATTTTGATTATTCTGATACCTGATTTTCTCTCAGCCGACAAATCTCTGGTTAGACCCAAATCTGGTCTACATCAGATTTCCTTTGTATTTATCTAGACATATAAATATCCAGTAATTAACCAGCTTAGAACGGAATTCCGTTCGTTTGGAGAAAGATACCGTATTATAAATGGTATTATAGTTCTCCCTGATTTGGAAGAAGTATAGAGTGATACTGCAGTTACACCCGACCTTATTCCAAAACAGATACTAACTGTATGGTTAATCAGAATATATATATATAGATATATACAATGACAATCTATGGTACTATCAAATTGAGTTAGAATTATACTGTACCAGTTTATCGGCTATCAGAAGTCAGTTTCAAGGATTTAAAATGGTCGTCTTCACAGGATGGAGTTCTGGTTCTCTTTTTGTCCCCTCTTCTTGTGTCCTCCTTTCTCTTTCCTTCCTTTCTTTTTTTCTCATCTCAAGACCCTCTTTTTATTTTCTAAAACCTTGGGCCTGGCCTTGTTTTACTCATTAACTAGTGACATCATCAGAGGAGTTTTCTTACTATCCCAAGACCTCCTCCTCTGATTTCGTAATCCAAATCTTAACCTTGTCCGAACACTAGATGCCACTAGTGCATCGTGCGACAGTTTTAGACAAAATTGGTAATTTACTTTCTATCCCTTGTTAATTAACTATAGATACTCATTGACTCGGTGTCCAGCTAACCAAACATTGAGAAACTCCCCAAACAATGGGCCAATTACTTGCTGTGTTCTTTTGGTTTCATGGTCAGACATACCTAATCCTTAATACACAATTCTACTACTATGTCCATTGTCTAGATGGGATCTAATGTTTGCTCTTACCACACCTGGGTCCACTCCAACTAGTCAAAGAATTTCAACAAACACCATCTCAGCAAAATTATAGTTTCCTCATATCACACCACCAGTTAAATACATTTACACAAAATATTTCATTAATAGGATACCTTTAGGAATTAAGACAGACACCTTTTAACATTTATCCCCTACACCAAAATCTTATTCATTTATAGATTACAAAAACATAATACAGACTAATATCATTCCATCTGTCCTATCTCTTGTGAAATTCAACTTAAAGATGTTTATGACCTGTCTGCAATCTCCTTCTTCTAAGACCAGACATGGCAAATATTTTCCACAGATAGCTAACTTTCTAGTTAGGGATTTCTCACCTAACCAAGACAAGTTACTTCATCTTAGCTTTCTAAAATCAGCTCCATGAACAAAATGGCTTCTATTCAGCTTTATATACATCTAACTGTGTAAGCCTTGTTTGATGGACTTTTGAATCCAAAAGTTCTGACAAATCCCCCTTTCTTCCCGGTGATGTAAGTGTCAGCTTAAACATAATTGGGAAGAAATTCAGTAGAACTTTATTTTGGTCCATTAATTCTTCATCTTGGGATAGATTGTAAAACAAAAGGTTTCCTTGCATGCTCCAAAATCTCCTGCACTCTCATTTGAGCTTGCTTCACATGGATCTTATACCATTCTTGCATCTCTTCTAATTGAAATTGTGAAATGTTATATTTTCTCTCAATAATGGTTCTGGGATCCAAACTCACAAAAATTTTCTGTGACAGAATTTTCTTTTCTACCAACAAGAATCCAGGAGCATCCTGTATCATTATTCCCGAAGATGGTCCGGATTTGATGATAGGTTCCATCCGAAATTGGGCTCCAAGGATTAATACCATCCAAACAATGGCTGTAGTCTTGTAAGTCATCGTCACCTCGGAGAGTCGATGTCTCAGTTCGGTCTGTCCTTTCTCGGAAGGGCTATCGTCTTTTCTCAGACTATCAAGCCTATAAAAGAAATCAAGAATATAAGTATATGATTTTAACACTTAACAATGATAGTTTCTTAATTTGGGTATGTAACATCTTCTATAAAAGAAATCTGAATATTTGCGAACTGAGAGAAATTAGCATCATGCTACCCTTACTCATTTTCTTCTTCAGCATCACCCTCTAATATTCTCAACTGTGATTTAGGATGACATACTCGCAGTTGGTTGACATGAACCCATTTTTCTATAAAACCATCTTTGGTATTAAATTTTACCTTATACACTACAGGTGATATTTTATCAATAATATCATAAGGACCTTTCCATGATGGAAGAAATTTCCTTTCTTTTACCCGGTCCCGGGCAAAGTTATAGAGATATACTCTATCACCTACCTCGTATTCTTTCTTGGTTGTTTTTAAATCATAATAAGCTTTATTACTTACTGCAGCTTTCTCTAGATTCTTCTGCGCGAAAGCAAACGCATGCTGAAGATACTTACGAAGGTCCTCCACATACTGATGTGTCGTGGCCGCATTGATCAGGTTATGATCCGATGTACGATACAACAGATGTTGAGGAAGTACCATTCTTCTTCCCGTCATCAGTTCAAACGGTGACATTTTGGTAGCTGTACTTGGAGTAGCTCTAATGGCCATAAGTACTAATGGTAACCTTATATCCCAGTCTTTACCTGACTCCTTAACATACTTCTTAAGGATGTTAACTATGGACTGGTTATAGCGCTCCACGGATCCACTAGATGCTGGACGATAGGCAATATGTAATTTCCTTTTCACCCCCAAGATCTTCCACATCTTGGTCATTACCTCGCTTACAAAGTGCGAACCACGGTCTGAGTCGATCCTCAGTGGTAACCCAAATCTGGAAAACACATGGTTAATCAACAAAGTGGCACATGTTTCGGCGGTGTTATTACGGGCCGGTAAACACTCTACCCATTTTGTAAACACACAAGTGACAGTCAACATGTATTTATTTCCTCGGGATGACCGGGTAACAGGACCAATGAAATCGATTTGTATGTCAGACCAGGGTAATGAAAAACCTTTCTTCTGAAGTGGTGCGCGATGTTTAGGACCTTGAGGTTGAAATTGCGCACATACCAAACAACCTTGACAATAGCTCTGTACATCTTTCAACATATGAGGCCAGTAGGCATAATCACGTAGTGACTCATATGTGATCTTTACTCCACGATGACCAGCTGTAGGGGCATCATGGGCATGCTGTAGCATCAAACCTCTAAATGAAGTAGGGACTACCCATTGTCGAATACCATTTTTAGATGTCCTCATCAATAATCCATCTAGAATACTAAATTGGGATTTGGTATTCATAAGTAATCGGAGATCCTCCTTTTGGGCATACTCATCCTCCGATATGGGATTATTATCAGGATCCTCAATATGTTTATAGAAGATTCCTATTATCGGATCTTCCTTCTGACTCTTGATTAGATCCTCACTAGTAGATTCTTGACTCCATTGAGCTACACTATTTTCAGTTAGGGCCTTAGCCTGTTGTCTAGTGATAGCATCAATAGGGATCATTTCTAATAAATGATCTATTTCAATTTGCTCACCATTTATAGCTCCTTGTTTAGCCAATTTATCGGCTAAATCATTACCTTCTTTATCTATGTTCTGGGTTTTGGAATGACCTTTAGTCTTTTTCCAATAAATGGTTAGACCATTATCTAGGACCAATTTATCTATGGTACAAAATAACTTGGCATGTTTCACAGGTTTATTATTGGATCGTAACATTTGACTTCTCTTCCAGGCGGGCATATATTCTACAAAACTGTTACGAACATAATTGGAATCAGTGATGATTACGAATTCCTTGATATTATGTTCAATAGCAATTTTGACAGTTTGGTATACAGCTGCTAGTTCTGCTACTTGGCTACTTTTAGCACCTATACTGTAACCTACTGAAATATTAGGACATTCATTTACCCAAGTAATGCCAATTCCTGCCACTAGTTTCCTATCATCTTCTATTATGGTGTGATAAGCACAACCATCTATATATGCACAGGGAAGTAGAGAGCAATAATCTTCTTCATATACCTTGTAAGGGGAAGATTTTTGTTCTTCTAGAAAATCATCTACCAGCTCTTCTTTAGGAGAATGAGCAGCACAGTCATGAAGATCGGCTAGCCCTTGTGCTACGGGACACTTTTTATTTTGCTTATACCGAACTTCTAACGGCCATCCTTGTAAAGACAAGGTCCAAGCAGTAATTCTGCTATTGGATAAGTTACCATCCCTAATTTTGTCACTCTGCAAATATTGTAGGGGCTGGTGAGCCGTTTCAACAATGATTTTCTCACCCTGTATAAAACTTCTAAAGTTTTGAAGTGCCCAAACTGTGGCTAATAAAGCTTTTTCACAGTCATTAAACTTTACTTCTACTGGTGATAGGGACTTACTTGCATAAGCTATTACTTTATGCAATTTATCCTGTTTTTGGCATAGGACAGCACTAATACTGAGATCTGTGAAACCAGTTTCCAGATAAAAGGGTTTACCACCCTCTGGATATGCGAGACATGGTGCTTGGGTCAGTTTTCTTTTAAGCTCATTCATGGCATATTCCTGATCCTCCCCCATGTCCATGGTATACCTTTCTTTAACAATGTTAACAACGGTTTACTGATCTCAGCATAATTATCAATGAATTTGCGTGAATAATTCATCATACCCAAAAATGACCTCAATTCACTGACATTGGTAGGCGTCTTGGATTTCATGACTGCCTCCACTTTTTTCTTCTGAGGATTCAGACCTTCAGAAGTTACCTCATGTCCAAGGAAATTGACCTTGGTCCGACACCACTGGGCTTTCTGTAAAGAAATTTTTACACCTGCCTCCTTCAACTGAGTCAGTACATGTCTAATCTCCTGGATATGGTTGTCAAATGATGTACTTTTCATCAAAATGTCATCCACGTACGTCAAATTTCCTCTTTCCATGGCATCAGGCATAGCTTTATGTAGAAATACAGCAAATTCATGACCTGAGTTTATGTACCCAAACGGTAATCTGGTCCAGGCAAACTGTTCTTTACCAAATGTAAAGGCCAGTTTGTATTGGTCCTCGGGACTCACTTTGATGGTCCAATACCCCTGAGCGCAATCTAAAGTGGTAAAGATCCTAGCACCTTTCATTTGTACCAAGCATTGGTCTATATATGGCACGGGCCAGCCGGACATATATACACGTTTATTTAGCTGACGCAGATCAGCACATAAACGCCATTGACCATTCGGTTTGAGAATTCCAAGGACCGGATTGTTATAAGAACTGTGCACTGGTCTTATAATACCTCTCTCCTTGAGATTTCGAATGATTTCCGCTAGCGAGTCGTAACAAGCTAGTGGAAGGCGATATTGCTTGATATAAACGGGAGGCGCATCAGGATCAGTCTGAATCCTGGCAACGTGTATGTCAGTCAGACCACAATCATAGGAATCTTTGCAAAGATATCCTTGAATTCTAATAAAACTTCCTTTAGTTGTTGGCGCTCTGAGTCATTGGAGCATCCGTCAGCTAACAATAGTTGTTGCTGGACCATTTCCATAAACCCTGGGAAAACTTCAGGTTGACCTATTTCATAGGCTTCCTCCAACCTGTCAGTGAGGTCATGATTTGACTTACCTGTCTTTTCAACAAACTCATGATATTCCTGAGCTTCCCGCTCATTAATTGTATGATCAAAGGTGAGGAGGATTCCTCAACCTTGCAGGTACCTTCTTCAAGATTAAAAGGATATACTGAACTGATTGTAAACAGTCCTTCAGGAGAAGAATGGAATGTTTGTTCAACCAATTGTTCCTCTGTTAAATACGATTCAGGTATTAGGCCAATAATTACATTCTGCAACCCAAAAGTGTAATAATCTGAATCTAATGCCATACCAATGATAGTATCTTTAGACAAATGGACGTCATTTGGCATGCCATTATTCACGATTATTTGGGTTTTAAAGTTTTGTAAATTCACCATAGGGGTAGGATTTACTGAAATACCTAATTGTTGCATTCTGTTTGATAAACAGATCAATGCATCAGAATTCTTTAATTTTTGGCCTCTTGATACCTGAATGGGCAACAGGAAATTATTAGCACCTGGAGGTATGATTATATCTCGTGGTACTAATATACTGACGGCATATGGCAGTGTCTGGGATGACTTGAGGGCTTCAAATTCATCCATAAAATCATCAGGATTTCCTTTTAATCTTGTCCACAAGGTGGAATTTACTATATCCATATGGATGGCAAAACGATGTAATACATCGTTGCCAATGTACATGGGATATCGGGGTTCATTTAGCACCAGGAATAAATGAGTTGCTGATTTACCTGCAATGGAAATAGTTAACATACATTTCGCAATGATGTTATGATTATCAGATCCAGTATCCAAGTCGTGTATCCAATTATCTTGGGGATTTGGATACCTGATTACTTTTGGATTGGCCAATTGATTTAGTAGATCTCTACTAATGTAACTATTTTCATGGCGCAAGTCCAATTTAGCCCTTTTAGTTCTTCCGATGTTATTTACTTGTATTGGGAAGAATATTTCATCATCCACTTTTTCAATTCCCACTAGGAATTGTTCATGGCCACTAAACCCAGTAGGGTCAGTAGACTCTGGGTGAAGGTGGATTGTGAGAATATCCCTTCCAAACAAACAGTCTTTCACTCGTTCAGGAGACACACATATGGTGTTATCCTCCTGTTCACCTATAGTGGACTTCGGGGTTGTTTGTAGGAAAGAGACATCAGGGACTTGGCTGTTTCTGAAATGGACCTCAATAGAGTCCGGCCTTTCCTCTATCACATGGCAGCTATGCCGACTGTGATGGGATTGTGATTGCTCATAATTGATGGGCATCCTCACTTGGGACCATATGACCTTGTTGACCAAATCTATAACAGGGCTTAATCTCTTAAGGAGATCAATGCCAATAATCAATCGATCAATGGGCATATCCACGATCAAAGTGGGATGGCTAAGTATTTTATTTCCCACTTTCAGATCTAGCCAAGCCTTGCCAATAACCTTGAGGGCATTGCCTGAAACACTCACCAGGTTAGCATTAAAACTTTTTAACTTGTATCTCTCAGAAGATACCTCCTGCAATTGCTGGAAATACTTTTGAGATAACAAAGTTGCTTGGCTACCTGTATCCATCAATGCTAATATGGGAGGAAAGTTATCAAACAATTCCACTTTCATATAATATCGATGTCCTATTTCCTGTAAGGAACAAAGATATTTGGAATGATTAATGAAATTATTTTCCTGCTTAGCAGTCATACTTATCCTTGACTCCTCCTTCTTCTTTTTAGCAGGATTGCATGTCATCTGCACAGCTGGAGACTTTGTGGGCTGTAAGATAGAACAAACAAGTTTCCCTCCCCCTTGCCAGGTGGCTTCGGAAGAGTTAAATTCCTTTCAGGGAAAAGACAATTGTATTAGCCTGCTCCATTTTACACACACTTGAATCAGCATTGGCAACATTTGACATACTTACCTGCCTCCCCCATTTATAATTGGGGAGGACTTTCTACAGGAGGATTTGTCCCTAAAAAGGATTTTTAGGGTTAGCAGTGACTGCTTTGGACAGCTCTTCCATCCGTTGCATTAACATTCCAAACTGATTTTGGATTTGATCCATGCGATCATATAGGTTACTTCTCTTTCTCCCAAAATCTCTTGGAGATTGATTTTGTGACCTATATGATTGGGGTTTTCCTGAACCATCTGATTCAGAACCACTTTGAACCCTTTCAGGCCTACGTTGAAATCCCCTATAATAATTTCTTTGATAATTTTGAAAAGGAGGAAACCGCCTATTTCTAAACTCATAATTTTTATTATTATTAGGGTTTTCAGCAGCTTTTGGGCCCTTGCTCTCTTCTGGCCTAGGCTGATTTTGTTTTGGCTGGGGAGGCCTGGAAGTTTGTACGACTTCCGCATAACTCCTTTTTGGACTTTCAAATTTTCCCTGATCTCTTTTTATCTGATTGGCAGCTATTTCCTCATTAGCTCTTTTAGATTTCCTATCAGGAGACTCATCTGCATTTTGGAGAGCAGCATACAATGTTGTGCTCTCTGTAAGCAACCAATCCAGATTCCTTCTGGAATGGTAATCCCTGGCCAAAATAAATTTTATTTTATTAGGCAATGCCTCATAAAATAACTGGATGAATTCATGGCATTCAAAATTGGGATCTTTTTCAGACAAGCTGTATGCATTTTTAAGAACTGACAAAAACTCCCTGGGACTTTGATTAGGCCGGCATTTTAAAGTGAATAAGGCCCTCCTTGCAGCTGTAGCTGACTTATAGGGACCAAATTCAGTTTTGATTTCTGCTACCATTTCTGACCATGAATTCTTACCCATATCTCTGAGGGAATTAAAGAAGTACCGGTGTTTTGGTTCAAATACCCAGGTAACAAATTCAATCTTCTGTCTGTCCTGTTCTAGCTGTAAAGTTCTCATGGCCTCCTCATAGGTTTCTAAATGACTTATTATAGAGGGGATCCCTTTTAGCGAATTGACCCACCGTTTCTTTAAGAAATTTAATTACTTTAGTGGTGTCTATTATAGGCTGGGAAGCTCTCTGTGATGAGTTTTTAGAGGACCTAGGAGGTGAAATTGGTTTTAATTTATGAAGAGAATTTTCTCTCAGAAATATTAGCTCTTCTCCATTAAAGGGGTTGTCATATTTACTTTCTGCATCTAATTCCCCCTGGAATATTTTACCTTCATTCTATTAGAATCCTCAGGCTGTCTGAATTGTAAAGGGTCAGGATCCCTGTTATCTAACTCTGTTTGTAGACTTCTATTTTCCTTATACAGCCTTTTACATTTCTCATCTAGATCCACCATAGACAATTGACATTTAGACAGTTCATTAGTAGCTTGACTTAATTTCCATTCCAGAGTTCTTATCACCTCTTGTTGTTGATTGTCTCTGTCATTATATTCTGATAATTTAGCAGACCATTGTGCTAATTCACCAGAAACCGTGGCTGCCTTAATTTCCATTTCAGATAGGTCTTTTTGAAATTTATCAATTTCATATGCCTGTTCAACATTTTTATATTTTGCTTTTTCCAATTGTTCAGCTAATTCACAAATTAAATATACAAATTCAGGCCACGATTGAAGGATTAATAAATCCTTATCTTTCTTATGTTTAGCTTGGGAAATGTGACAGAGATAATCAGCAAACCGGGATTTATCAGACCAAACATCATCTGCATATTCTACAACTCTCTGTTCCAGTTCAACCCTCCAATCCTTTAGCTCTCTCTTAATATCCAACCTATCATGCATATAACACATCACAATATGTTCAATTAATTCTTGAGTCTTTCTATCATGCATATCAGTCTTTACCACTGCAGCAGCAGCCTGCATGCCTTGGCTAACCTCGCTATTGGTTTCAGACATGTTTACACTTTTCGCACTACAAGTACCACAATGACCTCTATAAAATATATATTTTGCACCCCAAAATTTTTGTGTCAACTAGGCAGATCTCGGTGGGACCTCCAAATTATATGTCGGGATATTTATACTGTTTCCGATAACAGTCTATATAATTTATGTGAATAAATTAGAATCTATAAAATAGGAGATTCTATCTTATTAACATAAATACCAGCTCATCAGAGCTCGTGATCTGCGCTGAGTTAGGCGACAAAAACAAGGCGGTGGTAAATCAAAATATATATATTTATTAAATAACGAAAAATTAAAATGCAAATGGATATAAAAATTAGTGACAATGAAATCTAATAACAATCATTGATATGCAATTCAGATTGAGACAATATATTGGGAGTATACATATATATATATAAAAAGATACCGAATATATTTAAGTGATATTTTGATTATTCTGATACCTGATTTTCTCTCAGCCGACAAATCTCTGGTTAGACCCAAATCTGGTCTACATCAGATTTCCTTTTGTATTTATCTAGACATATAAAAATCCAGTAATTAACCAGCTTAGAACGGAGTTCCGTTCGTTTGGAGAAGATACCGTATTATAAATGGTATTATAGTTCTCCCTGATTTGGAAGAAGTATAGAGTGATACTGCAGTTACACCCCGACCTTATTCCAAAACAGATACTAACTGTATGGTTAATCAGATATATATATATAGATATATACAATGACAATCTATGGTACTATCAAATTGAGTTAGAATTATACTGTACCAGTTTATCGGCTATCAGAAGTCAGTTTCAAGGATTTAAAATGGTCGTCTTCACAGGATGGAGTTCTGGTTCTCTTTTTGTCCCCTCTTCTTGTGTCCTCCTTTCTCTCTCCTTCCTTTCTTTTTTTTTTTCTCATCTCAAGACCCTCTTTTTATTTTCTAAAACCTTGGGCCTGGCCTTGTTTTACTCATTAACTAGTGACATCATCAGAGGAGTTTTCTTACTATCCCAAGACCTCCTCCTCTGATTTCGTAATCCAAATCTTAACCTTGTCCGAACACTAGATGCCACTAGTGCATCGTGCGACAGTTTTAGACAAAATTGGTAATTTACTTTCTATCCCTTGTTAATTAACTATAGATACTCATTGACTCGGTGTCCAGCTAACCAAACATTGAGAAACTCCCCAAACAATGGGCCAATTACTTGCTGTGTTCTTTTGGTTTCATGGTCAGACATACCTAATCCTTAATACACAATTCTACTACTATGTCCATTGTCTAGATGGGATCTAATGTTTGCTCTTACCACACCTGGGTCCACTCCAACTAGTCAAAGAATTTCAACAAACACCATCTCAGCAAAATTATAGTTTCCTCATATCACACCACCAGTTAAATACATTTACATAAAATATTTCATTAATAGGATACCTTTAGGAATTAAGACAGACACCTTTTAACATTTATCCCCTACACCAAAATCTTATTCATTTATAGATTACAAAAACATAATACAGACTAATATCATTCCATCTGTCCTATCTCTTGTGAAATTCAACTTAAAGGTGTTTATGACCTGTCTGCAATATCCTTCTTCTAAGACCAGACATGGCAAATATTTTCCACAGATAGCTAACTTTCTAGTTAGGGATTTCTCACCTAACCAAGACAAGTTACTTCATCTTAGCTTTCTGAAGTCAGCTCCATAAGCAAAATGGCTTCTATTCAGCTTTTTATACATCTAACTGTGTAAGCCTTGATTGATGGACTTTTGATTCCAAAAAGTTCTGACAGGTTATCGACTGAGTTCCTGTTGCTGCCATAGCTACTGGAAACCGTCATTTTTTTTTATTCGAGTGTAGCCATGGACCCGATTGCTGCACTGGCAGAACAGCTACAGGGTCTGATCTATGATGACCTGGATCGGACCTCCCTGCCTGAAACCAAGCTGTGCGGCCTTCGTCAGGGAGATCGTTCTGCGGAAATTTATTGCTCGGAGTTTAGGAGGTGGGCTACGGATACTGAGTGAAACAATCTGGCTCTCCGAAGCCAGTTTTGTCAGGGGTTATCTGAGAGGCTGAAGGATGCTTTGGCATTTCATGAAACTCCTGTGTCTCTGGAGGCTGCTATGCCTCTTGCCATACGCATGGATAGAAGCCTGAGAGAGAGATCTAGGGGCCCCAACTCTCAGACGTTCTATCACAAGATGTATTGTCCTCCTCTGACAATTTGGGTGAAGATACTCCTGGGTTTATGTTTGGGGACGAACCCATGCAATTAGGGGGAGCTACTCCTGGATCTGCTTTTAAGCGTTTTAGTCGTAGGAAGGGAGTGTGTTTTTTTCTGCGGACAAAAGGGACACTTTATCAATGTATGTCCTTTCATTCAACGTCAAAAAAAAGAGAAAAGGTAAGTATAATTTCCATCTGACTCTTGGAGGGGTGAGAGGAGAGTCAGAAAACATGTATTTGTCTTTGACTGGTAGTACCCAATTTCTCCTGACTGCTGAGGTGGCGCTAGAGTCAAAGACTGTGTTTGATTGAGGTGTATATCGACAGCGGGGCAGGGGTGAACCTGATTGATGCTCAGTTCATTCGTATGCATGGTTTGTCACCATGGAGTGCATTAGAAAAAAGATTTACATTTGTGCTATTGATTCTGCACCTTTAGCTCAGAAGTGCTTGTCTTAAGTTGTGCATGATATCAGATTAAGAGTGGGTGACTTTCATCAGGAATTTTACCGTGCTTAGGCAAGCACAAATCCAACCATTGATTGGCAGGCTAAACTGATTCTAGATTTGGGTGATTATTGCGTAGACAATTGTCTATTAAATATGTACATCTTTTTCTGTTTTAACTACTAAGACATTGCCTTCTTTTATATCTGATTTTACCTATGTATTTTCTGAGAGTGAATGTCAGGATTTACCTCTGCATCGGGAATATTATTGTCCTATCAACCTGGGTTAAGTTACCCAAGTCTAGGCTGTATAACTTTTCTGGACCTGAAAGTACGGCCATGAGAGAATATATTGCTGAGAGTTTTGCTAAGGGACACATAAGACCTTCCAAGTCTCCTGTGGAAGCAGGGTTCTTTTATGTTAAAAAAAAAGACGAAGGTTTCCGGCCTTGTCTAGATTTCTGTGAACTCAATCGGATTACTGTCTGTGATCCTTACCCGCTTCCTTTGATTTCTGATTTGTTTAACCAGATTGTTGGTGCCAAGGTGTTCTCCAAGTTGGACTTAATGGGGGCATATAATCTGAAAGTTATGAAAGACTGGCACTCATAATATATGGAAAACCTGGATGACTTTGGATCTCAGTAGTTTAATTAAAACATTGACAGAATAACCTTCTAAAAGCAAATCACAAAAAAATATATAAAATGCAATAAAAATAAAAATGAATGTAAAAATATGACATATTTAAATGTTGTTCGGTTTCGGAGATCTGTGGCTGATTGGTCAAATCAGATGGTCTGTACTATTCCTTTAGGTTAGTCTATTGGTCCCACCAGCTAGATCAGTTCACAAAGCCAGTCCAATCATATATTCAATCTACAATCAAACTCAGTATACCAACTGCATCAAGAGGTGGCATGTATCCCCTTTAGCTGAATTGAGGATCAAAGTAACAATCAGATTCTTGATAATAGGATATATAGTCCACTTGTCTTGTTTCGTTGTGTCCGATTATATTTCTATATGCAATAGTCCCACAGTCCTATTATTACTCGGCCTAATCGGTCCGTAAGCAACTTTGTAGCATGAGCAGTAACAGGCTTAAGTTTCACCTTAGTGACGTCCTTCAATACAAACAGTATTGTCCCACATGTGTGGGCTTACCTCCTTTCCTCTCAGACCCCTGGTAGGCTGCTGAAATGTGGTCAAACAACAACTGAAGTCCAGAGTCCCGGCTGTGTATGAGTCGGCGTCCCATGCTCTGTTGGCAGTTGGTCGATCACGTGATGAATGTTCAAGGGGTGTGAGTTTGAATGAACAGAGAGAATCCTTTGATGCTGTTGAATTCACATGAACTCTCGATTCGAATGGATTATAAAGTCGACAGTGCACTGTTATGTAGATACAGATTATATTGGTTCAGGGGTAAGAAATCGCATTACGCCAAACGCGTTTCGAGGATCACTTTCCCCTTCTTCAGTGTGAATTCTGGGCTTTTATATCTTTCTGGTAGCCCTGCTCAAAACCTGGCCTGGATTGATCCCATATTCAAAATGTGGGCCGGATTGATATAGATGCGATCTTATGGCCTTAATAGTTTTCCTTGATGTAAATTGTGCTACAATTATGTCAAAACATAATCTTTTGTTATTTTAGCTAATTGTTCTTGAAAAATCACTTTGTTGCATGTATATTGGGAACTTGCGGTTTCCATGTGGTAACCATGCGTTTTTTAGCATGGTATTGCATTTTTTCTACATTAGTTGCAGTTTTGTACTGAGTATATTCCATGCAAAAAAAATGTATGGATATTTATTCTAATCGATATATAGGTTTATCAAATTTTCCACTGTATAGTGGAATTTTCGTAAGAATGTGTTCTCTGATTCCTATTTTTTATATTGTTGTTTCATTTTTTTCATTTTTTCATATTCTTACGAAAATTCCACTATACAGTGGAAAATTAGATAAACCTACATGGAAGGACTCGACCCCTGCCTGCATCGAATATGGTGGACTTACAGGGCCGGCGCGTCCTATAAGCGGGCTAGGCAGCTGCGTAGAGCGCACCTTGGGAAGGGGCACGGCTAGGAGCGCCGTCCCCCCCTCATTCTGCAGCCGCCCGAACGCTCTATATTGAGCCTCTGACGGCTGCAGCACTGCCCGGGCTGGCGCGTCCCCGGGCGCAGCAAGAGGAGAGGAGCTGACAGGAGGGAAGTGCTCAACGCTCCCTCCTGTCATTGCCTCATTGTAGCGTGGCCGAGCCCTGTATGGTCCGCGGGTACAGGGAGCATCTGTCTCCTGTACCCGGCCGGACTGACATGAAGTGCGCACACAGTACCCGCGGACCATACAGGGCTCGGCCACGCTATACCAGAGGTAAGGAGGGGTAGGTGGGTGGTCTGATTGGGAAAGAGAATGACATGGGGGAAAGAGAATGACAAGGGGGGGGGGAGAGAGAATGACAAGGGGGGGGGGAGAAAGAGAATAACAAGAGGGACAAAGAGAATGACAATAGGGGGAGAGAATGACATGGGGGAAAGAGAATGACAAGGGGGGGAAAGAGAATGACATGGGGGGGAATGACAAGGGGGGGGGGAATGACATGGGAAGGAACAGAATGACAAGAGGGGGAGAGAGAGAACTGTCGTTACTTAAAGGGGTTCTGCACTTTTTTAAACTAATGATCTATCCTCTGGATAGATCATCAGCATCTGATCGGCGGGGGTCCGACACCTGGTATCCCGCTGATCAGCTGATTGTGAAGGCAGCGGCGCTGGCAGTAGCGCCACGGCCTTCTCGCTGTTTACCGCAAGCCCAATGACGTCACGACTTGTATCAACTTCTCAAACAGCTGATCAGGGGGGGTACCGGGTGCCGCCAAATTTCAGAACCCCTTTAATATGGCAGATCATATGGATGAGGCATTGTGATGTCACATGAGGGGGGGGCGGCAAACTTTTCTTTTGCCTAGGGCAGCAAAAATCCTTGCACCGGCCCTCTGGACCTATATAGGCATTTTCTCACTATTTTTTATCATGTATATTTTTCTATTACGCATATCTCTTATTATGAAAAAACTTTGTACTTCTTATTTTATCTATGAAATAAAGAATCGAGACGATGATCTTAAAATTATGCATTAGGAATGAAAATATGAAATATCCTAAAACAACATGTGAACATTAAAAAAGAGATTACCCGTATTTTTCGCTTAATAAGACTCACCTGAAGATAAGACGCACCTAGGTTTTTGAGGAGGAAAACAAAGAAAAAATATTTTGAACTAAAAGGTGTGCTTTTGGTGGTTTTTGAACTAATGGGGGATCTGTGGATGATGCACTGTTATGGGGGATCTGTGGATGACGCATTGTTGGGGGGGGATCTGTGGATGACTCACTGTTACGGGAGATCTGTTGATGAGATACTGTTAGGGGGGATCTGTGGAGGACACATTGTTATGGGGGATCTGTGGATGACACACTGTTATAGGGGATCTGTGGATGTTATTTCATTATAACCCCCATCATTCTAAAGAATACACCAATGTACTGCAGGTACTGTACATTAGTGTATTAGTGTAAGGATGAGGGGAGTTATAGTCATATTTAAAATAAACACTGTCCAAGGACTGTTTTTTAATTGCCATGTGTCTATATTAAATATTGTATAGTGTTGAACGGCACTCCTTTTTCTGTCGGTGGTGCTCAGTGGTAAAGGTTTATCATATAGTTAAAGAAGTACCATGGCACTCAAGTTATTGATGCAAGTAAATTGATTTATTTGTCACCCATCCACATGATTATTTTAGTTTACACTGAAACATAATTTATAATCTGGCCAACGTTTCGGTCCAGCCTGGACCTTGTTCACAGCCGTGGTGCAGTCAGAAGGCAGCGGATGGTGTGGATGGCGTGCTATACTCAGCATACAAAACTGCAACAAATGTAGAAAAAACGCAATACGCAGAAACGCAGAAAGATATAAAAGCCCAGAATTCACACATAAGGGGTGTTGCCACTGAAGAAGGGGAAAGTGATCCCCGAAACGCATTTGGCGTAATGCGATTTTTCACCCTTGAACCAATATAATCTGTATCTACATAACAGTGCACTGTCGACTTTATAATCCATTCAAATCGAGAGTTCATGTGAATTCAACAGCATCAAAGGATTCTCTCTGTTCGTTGGAACTCACACCCCTTGAACATTCATCACGTGATCGACCAACTGCCAACAGAGCGTGGGACGCCGACTCAAACACAGCCGGGACTCCAGACTGCAGTTGTTGTTTGAGCACATTTCGGCAGCCTACTAGGGGTCTGAGAGGAACGGAGGTAAGCCCACACATGTGGGACAATACTATTTGTATTGAAGGACGTCACTAATGTGAAACTTAAGTCCGTTACTGCTCATACTACAAAGTTGCTTACGGACCGATTAGGCCGAGTAATAATAGGACTGTGGGACTATTGCATATACAAATATAATCGGACACAACAAAACAATACAAGTGGACTATATATCCTATTATCGAGAATCTGATTGTTACCTCGATCCTCAATTCAGCTAATGGTGGTACATGTGACCTCTTGATGCAGTTGGTATACTGAGTTTGATTGTAGATTGAATATATGATTGGACTGGCTTTGTGAACTGATCTAGCTGGTGAGACCAATAGACTAACCTTAAAGGAATAGTACAGACCATCTGATTTGACCAATCAGCCACAGATCTCCGAAACCGAACAACATTTATATATGTCATATTTTTACATTCATTTTTATTGCATTTTATATATTTTTCTGTGATTTACTTTTAGAAGGTTATTTTGTTAATGTTGTAATTAAACTATTAAGATGTAAAGTCATCCAGGTTTTCCATATATTGTGAGTGCCAGTCTTTCATAACTTTTATATTGCAATCTTTTGAAGGGTGATTCAAACAAGACTAGAGCGCCTGTCGTGGTTGTGAAGGAGTGAGCTATTTCCTGATAAATCCAACTACTCCATTTTTTGGGCATATAATCTGGTTAGGATCAAGGAAGGGGGTGAATGGAAGACGGCTTTAAATACTCCAGAGGGTCACTTTGAGACCCTGGTCATGTCTTTTGGGTTGATAAATGCATTTTGTGAATAACATTTTTCAGCACCTGGTGGGGAGGTTTGTAGTAGTATATTTAGATGACATAGTAATTTATTCTCCAGACGTGGAGACACATCAGGATCACGTTAGACAGGTGTTGCAGATAGGGATAATAAGTTCTATGCAAAATTAGAGAAGTGTGTTTTTGCTGTAGAAGAGGTGCATATTTTGGGCTACCTGCTTTCATCTTTGGGTTTTCGAATGGATCCAGAGAAAGTCCATGCGGTATTGGACTCGGTTGGTCCCAAAAATCTGAAGACTCTTATGCGGTTTTTGGGGTTCACCAACTATTACTGAAAATGTATTCAGAACTATTCGACAGTGGTAAAACCCCTAACTGACATGACTAATAAAGGGACGGATGTCTCAGTGTGGTCTGATTTGGCGTTGTGAGCCTTTTTGGCGGTTAAGGAGTGCTTTGCTTCTGCCCCTATATTGGTGCAGTAAGATATTTCACAACCTTTCATTGTGGAAGTGGAGGCATCCGAGGTGGGGATAGGAGCAATTTTATCGCAGGGCCCGTCACCTGGTAAATGGCGTCCATGTGCCTTTTTCTCTAAAAAACTCTCTGCCGCAGAGAAAAATTATGATGTGGGTAACAGAGAGCTGCTGGCCATTAAGTTGGCTTTTGAGGGAATGGCTTCATTGGTTGAAAGGGGCGATTCATCCAATCACTGTGTTCACTGATCAATCTGGCCTACCTGGAGTCGGCTAAATGACTGATCCCGAGGCAGGCTAGATGGTCGTTGTTTTTACTAGATTCAATATCACTGTCACTTATCATCCGGGGGTTAAAAACATCAAGGTGGATGCCTTGTCACGTAGTTTTCCTGGAGGTCGTGATTTCAAAAATTCGAGTCCTATACTAGCGGAAGGGGTGGTGATACCCGCTCTATACCTTGACCTAGAGGTGAAGGTATTAGAGGCTGAGGGAGATGCCCTCTGGGAAATTGTTTGTGCCAACAGAATTGTGGCACAATGTGTTTGAGGAACATCACTGTACGTTTTTTAACGGGACACCCTGGGAGTAGATCCACTGCCGACCTCATCTCTCATAGATTCTGATAGCCGGGGTTGCGTAAGTGTGTTGAATACTATGTATGGGCCTGTGTTACCTGTGCACGAGCTAAGGTGACACATACTCGGCCTTCCGGATCTCTACTTCCCATCTTACCCATCCCGTCCAGACCATGGACCCACTTATCTATGGATTTTATCACGGATCTGCCTAATTCTTCAGGAAAGACAGTTATTCTGGTGGTAGTTGATCGTTTTAGTAAAATGGTGCATTTTATTGCATTACCTGACCTACCTAATGCTAAAACACTTGCACAAGTGTTTGTTGACAACATTGTGAAACTTCATGGCATTCCCTCTGACGGGGTCTCGGATCGGGGACTCAGTTTGTGTCAAGATTCTGGAAGGCATTCTATACTCGTTTGGGGGTACAACTGTCTTTTTCTGCGGCTTTTTATCCTCAGTCGAATGGACAGACAGAGCACACTAATCAGAGTCTGGAGACTTTCTTAAGATGTTTTGTCTCTGAGAACCAGGAGGAGTGGGCCCCGTTTTTGTCCCTGGCAGTTTGCCATAAGGAATTCAAAGACAGGAGTCCACTGGGAAATCGCAGTTTTTGAGGCATATGGGTTTCACCCACAGTTTGGTACATTTTCTGGTTCAGATACTTCTGGTAATCCTGAGGAAGAACTCTTTTTGTCGTCATTATCATCTATATTGTGGAGAAGTCAAAATAACTTGATGAATATAACAAGTATAAGCGTGTGGCTGACAGGAAACGTATGAATGGTCCAGTCCTAAGAGTTTGGTGATTTTGTGTGGCTGTCCACAAAAAATATTAAGTTGAAGGTTCCTTCTTGGAAGTTGGGTCCAAGATTTATTGGTCCATATAAGATCAGTGCCATTATTAATCCTGTAGCTTTTCATTTAGAACATCCTCAGGCTCTGAAAATACATAATGTTTTTCATAAATCTTTGTTGAAGAGATATGTGAAACCCTTGGAGCCGTCTTCCTTGCCTGTCGCTCCTGTCATGGTGGATAGTAGTTTGGAATTCCTGATTGCCAAGATTATTGATTCTCAAGTCCTTTGTAGATCTATTGAGTATCTTGTTCTCTGGAAGGGTTATGGACCAGAGGAAAGGATGTTGGTACTGGCATCTAAAGTGAATGCCAGTCATTTGGTGAAGTCACCCATAAAAGGAGAAGGGGGGGTACTGTCACGGACATACCAAGACATACAGACGTCCCCGCGAAGATTTGTGAGACTGGCAACACGTGCTTTGATCTGACAGGTTTCCTTGTGGATCAATAGACGTCTGTGTTGTTTCTGATACTGGCCACACCTCTAACCTCTAGGTGTTGCTATTGTGGTCATTTTACTTTTCTTTATTTATAGTTGCTTCTCCCTCAATGATGTGCGGTTTATAGATTCAGTGGTATTTGTGGTCTGCTGGTGTTTGGTTCTCGGCTGAGTTCCTATTGCTGCCATAGCTACTAGAAAGTTAAGTGTTTCCTTTCCCTTTTGCATTTTGTTTTGGTTTATCTGTGTGCTGTTTTTCCTCTGCCCTTTGATGTAGGCCTGAGGGAGACTTCTGGTTGTCCTTCCTTTCTGGAGGAACAGGTAGTCTCAGTCCTGTCACAATTGCCAGGATCTTATAGGGTGAGTTAGGACACTAGGTACTCCTGCGTATGAACTCACCTACCTTTGGGCTTTGGTCATACTGATAGCCAGTCAGGACTGTGACTAGGGATTTGACTAGGAGGTGTACTTCTGTCTTCCTTTGCTTTCAGGCCTTGTTCCTCTCTCCTTCTTCATACGGTGTGGGGTCTCTGTCCCACACACCGTATGAAGGTTGCAGCTGGTGGACAGTGGGGAGGAAGTCACGATTGAATTACATTCTTTGCTACTAATTCGGGATCAGCACCTATGGCAGTTGTATGGGAGGCCTGTAAGGCATTCATAAGGGGGCAGTATATCCAGCGGGTTAGCCGGCTTAAAACAAAGTGTAGAAACCCTTTGAAGCTGCTTAAAAAATAAGTTGTGGAGACGGAAATGCGATTTGTCAAGTCTTCTACCCATGAGAATGAGACTTTATGGTTGGCAGCGCAGGTAGCCTTAAAGGAACATTTACTGCATATCGCTGACAATAAATGCTTCCTTCTCAGGCAGAAGGACTTTGAGGCTGGGGAGGGCTCTGGCAGATTGCTAGCTAGAATATTACGGGCGCAAGATGGACCTTCCAGAATGCTGGCTATCCAGAATGCTGAAGGTTCATTGGTCACTGCTGATCTTGATATACTGTCAATGTTTCACTCTTACTACAAGCATCTATATAAGTCCAAATTGTCAAGGGGTGCAGAAGACATGGCGCACTCTCGCTGGCATTTCTATCCCTGAGCTCTCAAGGGAGCATGCGATCTGTCTGGACCAGCCTCTTAGGTTGGAAGAACTGGAGTTGGCGCTTCGGTCATTCTCAAATGAAAAGGCCCCTGGTGTGGACGGCTTACTGGAGTTGCTCTTTAAAAAACATAGTACTGTCTTACTACCTCAGCTCTTGGAAGTATTTATAGAGGCCTTTTGAGAGGGGGAGATTGCCTGATTCAATGAGGGAAGCAATAGTCGTGGTTCTGCCCAAATCAGGAAATGACTCGTCTCGTCTTGATTCATACAGACCTATTTCCTTACTGACCTCTGACATTAAGATTCTAGCAAAGGTCCTGGCAAACAGGCTGCAAACTGTAATTACTACTATTATTCATAAGGACCAAGCTAGTTTTAGACGTATGCCTGATAAATCAACATCAGTTAATCTTAGGCTGCTATTTCTTAATATTCAGAGGCAGTCGGTTGTCGGGCAATATTATCTCTGGACGCGGCTAAGGCCTTCAATAGCATTGAATGGAAATATCTATGGGAAGTGTTGAGGGCTAGGGGCTTTGGGGATACCTTTGATTCTTGGATCCAGTTGCTATATCAAAGCCCTGTGGCGCACATTAGGGCCAATGGTTCTACCTCAGAGCCTTTTGAATTGGAAAGGGGCACCCGACAAGGTTGTCCCCTCTCTCCCCTTTTCTTTGCTATAGCAAAGATTGTGGGGTTTCCGGCGGGCATTAGTGAATAACGTGTCTCATTACATGCGGATGACATGCTTATAAATGTTGGGGATTTAAAGGAGTCGCTCGGTCCCATAATGTCCCTTATACATGATTTCAGTGATAGATCGGGTCTCTGTATAAACTGGAATAAATCTATTCTGTCTCTGTTGGATCCGATTCCCCATTCTGTCCACCCGGCTGCAAGTTACTAAGAACTTTAAATATTTAGGTATTACAGTCTCGTCTGATATCAGCAAGTAGTAGTGATGCCAGTTGCAGTTACACAACGAGGACTTGAAGTCCCCTTTTGTAGATGCTAGTGTTGGTACCCAGGGGTAGGATTGCCAGAGTGGTGTAGAGTAGCCTACAATGTCTCTGTAGATGTTGAATGCACGTGTCACGGTGCTCCTACATGGATATCCTCGGATCCCACACGAGGTGTAGTCCGAAGCAAGTGCAAAAAGGGGTTGTTGAACTTGGGTGATGAATAAGTAGAATAAATGGAGTAGTAATGTTGAACACAGCTTTACTTGGCATAAACGGTAATCCGAACAGTTTCCAAACTTTACCTTGGTCATCAGCAGGTAGTGGCTTAACTCTGGCAGGCAAACACTTCTGCAACAATCTCAGCACTGTTATGCTGGCTGGGTAAATAGCCCAGAAGGGGACCAGCAACCATGAATTCTCTTGCAGGCAGGGCCTACAGACCCAGCAGAGCAGACAGTGCTCTGCTGACGACACACAACCTCTCCCTGAGGAGGGTAGACTAGACTGACTAGACTAACTAACTCCTCCCTCTAAAGAGAGGGCTGGAATGGAACTAGAAGGTTCCTCTCCAGAGAAACTATCTCTGCACAGATTTCCGCCATCTGCTGGTGAACCAGGCACATTACATGTTAACAGTGGTTTGCAAGGGAATGAACATATACACTTTGTAGGAAATTACAATAAATATAAGAGATGACACAGGATCACACATTACAGATAGTGGGGGTCCCAAAAGAGGTGGTAATGCCACTATGGGGTATTTAATATGATAGATAAAATTAATGCATGGTGTAAGCTGCCTCTAACCGTGGCTGGTAAGAGTAATCTCCTTAAAATCAACACCTGGTGGGGCTAGAACCAGGCTCCTGGAGGAGTCGCGTCAGCAAAATGAGTGGCCCACAGTATAAAATGTAAATCCCTTATAGTCATACTGGAACAGGGGGGCCTCCCTGCTCATGTTGCGGGAATGCCTACAATTTACTTAATTAGTAGGCTTGGGCGTAAGTGCCGGGAGCTGCTGTCTATAACCGGTTTCACCCAGGCTACACCGCTATGGAAAAACCCTCAGTTGCTTGAGATATTCTGCCTGGAAGGGTTCTCCCCGTGGTAGAAGAAGGGAGTGACATTCTTATATCAGCTGCAGAAAGATGGGGAATTTAAGTAATTTGATCAGTTTAGAGAGGAGTTTTCTCTTCCTCATATTGCCTTCTATCAATTTCTGCAGCTGCAGGCCAAATCTATCTCAGTGATCTGTGTAAGGCTTCCACTCTTGCAACAGATTCTTACTAGGTCCTCAACGAAACGGTTGATCTCTTCAATATATAGGAATCTTTTTGTAAAGTCTACAGGAGAGGGATCACTCTCGGTTAGATGGAAGTGGGAGCAGGATGTCAACCCTATTTCGGATGAACAATGGAATGAGATACTGGCTCTGACGCCGCAACTATTGGTATGTGAGGGACATCGCGACTCCCAATTGCTGCTGATCCATCGAGTATACAGAACCCCATCCTTCCTGTTCAAAATTGGGGCTAGAATAGATGTCTCCTGCCCACGGTGTGGGCGAGGACCTGCATCTCTGATACACATGTTTTGGGAGTGCAATGAGCTCTTTTACTTCTGGACAGGGGTTTTTTAAAAGATGCATACCGAATTGAGGTACCGGTTAGTCCTAGAGCCTGTCTACTGGGGGTGGTGAACATCGCGAGTCGTGAGGTACATCTTGGGGTGCAAAGCCTGTTATTCCAAGCATGGAAATTAATAGCTCAATACTGGATTCGTCCACAACCTCCCCCGGTAGTTGAAATCCTTAATAAGATGAATGATATACTCCGTCTAGAAAAGGGGGTGTATGTAAAGAGGAATTGTGAAGCCAAATTTGCGGCAATATGGAAGAAGTGGTTCTCCGCAGGGGCCAAGTCCTCCCCCCCTGGGTCTGTCTAGACTTCATATGTTTGTGGGGGGCAGACCGGGCTGAGTGACTGGAAATCAGTATTTGTGTAGGAGTCGGATATGACAAGAATTGAACCAGGTTGGACTAATGAATGATTCGGGAGCCCTGACTAAATGGTTAGGTATGGTTATGGACAGGCCCTACACACGTACATGGGAGAGATATGTTTTTTACTGACTGCCAAATGGACAGTATGATGAGATGCAATACGGTTGTTACAAATGGCAGACCGTCTCTTTGCTAGGGGGTGGGGGGATTGGGAAGGTTTCTTTCTTCTTTTTTTTTGTGGGGGTTCAGTAATGGCTCTGTATGTCATTTATATTATCTGCTATATTACTAGCTGTAAAGAAGGAGTCCTTTTTGTTTGTATAATTTGGAAAAAGCTGTTTAATAAAAACGACTGTATCTGATAACGAAAAAAATAAATAAAGCAAACACCTCCAAATGCTTTTCAATGGCTTTTGTTTCAAGATAACGGGATGAGTTAAGAAATTTGAGTAATAAAAAGTTGCATAACAAGATTAGGAATGCACAGTGTAGAGGACCTGGACAGAAATACATAGATGGCATTGGTGTTAGTCCATTAGAGACAGTAGCAGGGTGTAGGAATGGTAAGACCACTCCGGGGTGACATAAGTCTTGCTTGGAGTTTTTCATTCTGTCTTCATTCTGCGACTCTGGAAGCTTTTCTCAGTTTGATTGTATGGTGAGTGTGCCAGGGTTGTCGATTGATTTGACGGCTCAAGTCTGTGTGAGGGGGAGGCGACTGAGTTGAGAGCTAAAGTAACTGTGGTGTTGTAGAAAACATCAGCCATGTCAGCATCCACAAGGGAAGATAGGGTCGGCAGAGAGTGTGGGAATAGACAGAAGTTTGAGGTTCCTACAAGGGTGTGATAGTTTATGGACTGGAGGGGCAGTTGAAGAGAGAATGGTTGAGAATGCAAGAAGATTGTGGTCAGAGGGAGGAGCGTTTGGGAGATTACATAGAGTGAAGACAAGGTCTAATATGTGTCCATCTCTGTGGGTGGCTGTAGAGGACCATTGTGAGAGGCCAAAGGAGAGGAAGAGGAGGAAGTAAGAGGGAGGAGTTTGGAGGCAGTTGAGTTGCATGTGTCAATAGGGACGTTGAAATACCCCATGATGATGGTGGGGATGCTGGCTGATGTGTAGCAGTCAGGTACTAAAGTGGTCAAAAAAGGCAGTGCAGGGTCTGGTGAATGGTAGATTATGGCTACTTGGAAGTTGGAGGGAGAGTAGTTGGAGGGAGAGTAGATTCAGATAGATTGAACTTCAAAAGAGCAGAGAGTTAGGAAGAGTAGAGATGGACTGAAGAAACAGGTACCCAATAGAAAGAGGCCATCACCACTGCTATGTTGATCTCAATGGAGAGTATGGGTAAATTGGAGTTTTTGGTCAGATAGTGCAGCCAGAGCGGCTGTGTCGGAGGCCCAGCAGTCATCTTTCAGTGACACCAAGGAAGGTAAGTTTTTGGTAAATAAAGAGTTCATGGATTTACAGTAGAAGAGCTTATTGCAAACAGAATGTGAGTTTTATAATGCTCCAGATAGAGAAACAAAGAGATCATGGTCCAGGTTAATCGGTATGAGGTTTAAGGGGTGAGGGCAATTTTTGGTAATGGCTTGGCGATACAAAGGAAAAAAGATCATGGGGATTGGCAGAGGGGCCCTGGGTTAGGAGATATGTCTTCAGTAGTAAGAAGAAAGAGGGAGAGCAGGTTTGAGTAAAAAAGGGCATGAGTGTGTTTAGAAAGGAAGGTTTTAGTGCTTAGCAAGAGGTCAGCAGATCCAGCCAGGTGAGATAATAGTAGGGATGGAAGATAATGGGAGTCATTTATCAAAGTTCAATGCTTTATGCCATTCTTTGCTACCCCCTGCACTGCCGGATGATGCACTTAAATTATAGCGTGATGCAGGACTTGGCATTAATTAGGCGCATCCTCTACCCTTCCATGGGCCTGGAATGAAATCTACTTCAGCCTCATACTGGTGTATATTTCAAGCTTCATTTATGCCTATTTTGCCAGGACTCATGTCTGCCACACCCCTACACTGTCCCTGCCACTCTACAGTGTTGAGCTGGCACAATATATACACAATATATATCTGTTATATGACATACAAAACATGAAGTCACTGTAAATAACTCTACTTTTGTCTTTAACATATAAACATATAAATTGTATAAAGGTTATTAGCAGATCTAGCTGTATATACATGTAAGTCATATTAGCAACCTAGGACAGGTCTTAGCTGGCCAGCTACACTCCCACCAAAAGTATCTATAATTCTATGTTCTCTGTAGTAGGACTTAAACAAGAATTTGAGGAATTTTCGCTGTCAACTTCCAAGTGTCTTTTATCACTCTCAAGTAGAACAACTAACTTCTGTATAGGACGTTCCAACTTAAGTGGAGTAGTGAGATGTTTTCCTTTTTTGTCAAGTTTTGAGTCTCCTATTTGTAACAACACTCTTCTTACTAGTCTCTATTCATCATTTTGAACTTCTAGAACTTTGGCCAATTTCCATTGACTTCTAGGTAAATCTTCTTTCACTAACACTATGTCACCAACTTGGACATTTCTTCTGGGTGTTTGCCATTTATTTCTCAGCATCAGATTGTCCTCCATCTATTCCAAAACTTTTCTAATAGATATCGAACTCTTTGCCATCTCCTTTTGGCATATAAATCCTCTTTAGTGAACTTGCCAGGCGCTGGTTGTATGTAATCAGACTTAAGGTGAAGTAGATGGTTGGGAGTTAAAGGGTCCAAGCTTGTTGGGTCGTTGCTGTTATCAACTGTAAGTGGACGACTGTGAACAATAGACATTACTTCATAGAATAGGGTCCTAAGTGAAGTGTCATCCATTCTTTTTCAACACAATTCTTTCAAATTTAACACATTTCTTACAGTTCTGATTTGTCTCTCCCAAACTCCTCCAGTATGGCTTGCATGTGGAGCATTCATATGAAAATCACGCTGTTTCTCTAACAAATACTCAGTTACTTTTTCTTTATCAATCTCCTTTAGAGCTTTCTTCAATTAATTCTTCGCTCCGACAAAATTTGATCCTTGGGCAGATCTACTGTAAGCTCTCTGACAGTAACTCTAATGGCTATGAAATGTCTCAAGGCATTGATGAACGTGTCAGTCAACATATCTTCTAACATTTCCAGGTGAATTGCTCTGGAGCTTAGATATGTAAATATTAGTCCATATCTCTTGTACTCCTTGCGGTTCTGTTTGGTGATGAATGGGCCAAAACAATCCATTCCGCTATAAAGAAATGTTGGTGATGGGTTTACACGATCTGCCGGTAAATCTGCCATTCTTTGCTGTTCGGTAGGTCTACCTGCCTTTCTGAAGACTACACATTTACTTATATACTGTACTTTGCTATAACTTTGCTCCCTTTCACTATCCAGTAACCACCTTCTCTCAAACAGCTTTGGGTAAAGCTTCTTCCTTGATGGAAGGATTTGTTGTGGTAGTGATTGATAATCAATCTTGTGAAAGTAGAATTTTTGGGTAGAATTGCTGGATGCTTAACTCTGCTAGGTGACTGACGATGCATTTTCCAGTCTCCCTCCCACCTTCAGTATACCATCCTGCAGAACAAGATTAAAGAGGACCTTTCACCCAAAAAAAAAGTGTAATAGTTATATTACCTTTTAGGGGACCTGCCCCTGAAGTCTTTACCATATATTTTTTTTAAAATGACCCCCCGTTCGGCCGCCTTTGTCCCCGATATGTCCTGCGCCTCATATGCAAATGAGGTACAGAAATTTCTAGTAGGCGTCTCCTCGGATGTTCTGGTGGGCGTGCCTGGGCGTTTCTCCTCTCCCCCTGGCTGCGAGCGCATCCAATAGCAGCGCTCAGCTCTTAGCCAGGGAGAAGGAGCTCAAGTTCTCGCGAGAACCGGGAGAACTTGAGCTTGCTGAGTCCCGGAACCCGCGCCATCTTGGTACACTCGCTACGCTCCTCTTCTGCGCTGGGGAATCCAAGATGGCGCGGGTTCCAGACTCGGCAAGCTCAAGTTCTCGCGGTTCTCGCGAGAACTTGAGCTCCTTCTCCTGGCTAGAGCCAGCGCTGCTATTGGATGCGTCGCAGCCAGGGAAGAGAACGCCAGGCACACCCACCAGAACATCCGAGGAGACGCCTACTAGAACTTTCCGTGCCTCATTTGCATATGAGGCGCAGGACATATCGGGGACAAAGGCGGCCGAATGGGGGGTCATTTTAAAAAAAAAATATGGTGAAGACTTCAGGGGCAGGTCCCCTAAAAGGTAATATAACTATTGCACTTTTTTTTTTTTTGGTGAAAGGTCCTCTTTAAGCTTGTACAATGGGTGGTTTTTGAAAGCCTTTTAGGTTCCTAACTAAGTCTCTTCAACTCTAAACTGTACTGTAGAATCTCTGTTGAATGATTCTTATGACTGTTTCTTCAGCTTTCATTCTTTCCTCTACATTCAATGATTCCGTCTTTCTGATTCCCTTTGCCAAATGTTGAATTCGAGCTACTACATTTATGACTGTATTCCATTTTTGAACATCTGGCTAGTCTTTCAAGTCTGTCATTGTGACACTTGGCAGCAGTGCTCAATGTTTGTACAACTTTTACTTCTGGATCACCCATAGACAATTCTGTATGACCTTTACTGGGTATGATTTCCTTTACCCAAAAGAACTCTGGACCGGTGAACCAGTTTGAATGTGATGCCAACGTTCCGGATTTGTTATTTCCCGAATTTTCTGAGCTCTATTGGTGACAAAGATATGGAATCTTCGGGCTTCTTTGCTTATTTATCGTAGGACAACTTGTGAGTCGGTCCAAAAATATTCTTTATCTATTTTCAATTCCAATTCTTTCAAAAACTTGCTTAATGATGCTGAAACTACAGCTGCTGTCAGTTCAAGTCTTGGTATTGTCTTAATGCTGGTAGGTGCAACTCTGGCCTTCCCCATAAACAGGGCACAGGATATTTTTCCTTCTCCTTTCACTCTGATGTAGGAGCACTGACAATAACCATAACTACTGGCATCTGAAAAGTGATGAAGTTCTATTTTCTTGTTCTTTCCTAAATCATGAGGTACAAAACATTTGGAAATCTGAATTTCTCTCAAGTTTTGCAGGTCTCTTATCCAACTCTCCCACCTTGGTCCCAAAATTTCAGATATGGGTTCCCATCCTAACTTCTGTCTGCATAATTCTTGTAGTATTTCTCTTGCTCTGTGGATTACTGGGGCCAAGAATCCCGATGGATCATTAATAGAAGCCACTGTGGAAAGAATGGTCCGTCTAGTTGCAACTTTCTTTTCAATAGGTACCTCAAATATGAACTCGTCATTCTCTACATTCCATCCAAATCCATGTACATTCTGAATTGAAAGATGATCATAATTGAGATCTACATTCTTCATTGTTGATGCACGTTCAGAATCACTGATGCATTCCAGTACCTCTCTGTTGTAAGAGATTAATTTGTGAAGGCGCGGGTTTCCTCTTGCACATAACTCTTGGCTTTCTTTCACTAATTTGATTGCAGATTCTGTGGACTCTAGACTTATAAGACCATCATCTACATAAAAGTTTTTCTTCAGAAAATTTACTGCTGATGGGCAATCCTTTTCATTCTGATTGGCCAGGTACTTCATACAATAATTGGCACAACCTGGAGACGATGCTGCTCCAAACAAGTGTACTTTCATCCTGTATTCTGCTGGCTCTGTATCTGTATCTCCATTCTCCCACCATAGGAACCTCAGGAAGTCTCTATTTTCATTCTTCACATAAAATACTTTCTGAATCTACAGAGTACTCCAGGCAGAGTGTTTGTAAGATCTGGTCCTTTTAGTAGATGATCATTTAATGCAACACCATCATACTTTTCTGAGCAATCAAATACTACTCTAATCTTATCTGGTTCCTTTGAGTGGTAAACACCTTGATGTGGGATGTACCACACTTCTCCTTCTTTAGGTTGGTTATTAACTTTCTCTGCATGTTCTTCTTCGCGGATGCCTTCCATGAACTTCAAATAATCATTTTTGAGTTTGGGATCTCTTCCCATCCTTTTCTTCAAACATTTCAATTTTGCTAGGGCAAGATTTCTGTTATTTGGCAGACGAGATTCGCTAAAAGGTAAGGGCATTTCAAGATGACCTTGTTGATTCTGCTGAATACTTTCTTCTAGAGAGTATACGAACTTTATGTCTTCTTGGGATACACTCTTTTCTTTAGAACTTATGTCTGCAAAGATTCAAGGATCTTAATTAGTTTCGTTGGACTCACGTTTGGCAACTCTTGGACAGATATTGGTTTACAGAATCCTGTCACTTGTCTTGAGTTTACAATCTGCTTTTTAACCTCCAACACTCCATCCTAGATCAGTTTGAATAGCGTAGGGTTCACCCTTTCCTCCTGTTATTACCTTTCATGGTACCAAGGCTTCGGGACAATCGTAGTCTATCAACAGTGCAACAGCAAAAACCTTCAGCGGGGACATTTCATGAGATATGACAAATAGGTGCTCCCATTCATTGGCTGTTTCACAGGTAGGTATGCGATCTCGATCTAGAGGTATATCATCTTTTGTATAAGCTGGAGGTAGATCTAATGTGAAGTTTGAATGAAGTCCTCTAACTCTCAGTCCTTTGACCCTTTGTTCACTAATGTGTCTCTTCCCGTCATCGTGGGGATTTGGAGCTTCACTGGTTCTGTAGCCACTTGTAATTTCTTGCAGATTTCTTGATCAATGAAGGTGACATCACTCTGGGCATCCAGTAGCGCATAGGCATATATCTGCTTGTTCCTCCTTTTAGGATTTGAAATGCACACTGGTACAACCATCGATGTGCCATTGCTTTCTCCTTCCCTCACTCTGCAAGAGAATACTGATCCTTTCTTTTCTTCCTCAGCATCTTTAGATATTGAGGATTTATCTTTCTTTGGACATTCCTCATGTAGTGGTGTAGGATGGCGTCCTTTGCAAACGCTGCATGTGGCCTTTTTATTACACTCCTTAGTAACATGGCCTTTTCTTAGACATCCGAAACACAGTTGGTTATCAAGTACAAATATTTTCTTTTTTTCTGGGGACTTCTCCCTCAATTATTGGCACTTGTGTATGGAGTTGTTCTTTTCACAGAACATACACTTGAAGGTAGTCTGAAGATTTGTCGGTTCTGTCTCTCTACTGATCCCAGTAGTGACTTTGAACTTGCTCTCGTAGGTATCTAGACCTTTAGCTGCTGTGATGGTTGCAAAGCTAGTTGCTCTTGCATGTCTTATATCTCTCACAGGGATTTCTTCTAAGGTTTTTAAGAAGTAAAATGATGTTACTGGATTACATACTATTCGTTCTTCCTTATTGACAAACTCAGAGAACTCTTTAAAACTTGGGAAGTTCTTACCTAGAGCTAACTGTTTAATCACATAGTGATTCTATCTAGAAGCCACTTCTTCAGGTAGCTTAGCTAGCATCCTGTGGTTTTCTAGATAGTCGTTCAGTACTTGAACATGTGGGATAGCATTGCTGAATGCTTGCAGGAAGTCACCATACTTTTGGAGTCTGAAGTGTTCTTTAAGACCTATTTTACGCCAGTTATTCAATATCTCTCTAAAATCTCTTTGTACTAAGAAAGGATGACCATATCTTGCATTTAATTTTTCCCAAGCTTGCTTGTAGGCTTTTTCGTCTTTTCTATAGAAACTACCTTCAAGAACTTCCTTTGCTTCTCTACCAACATATCTCTGAAGGTAGAATAACTTGTCGACTGGACTGAAGCAATGATGCTCAAAGACTTCTGCTCAGTATGAGGCTGTCTGTGATTGGTTACGACTCCTGGGCAGTAACAACAATTTAACTCTATGCTTTCTGTTGTTAATTGTAGTGTCATTGAGCTTACCTTACATTCATTTTACTGAATCCTAAAGGCATATTATCTTTCTGCTTCTGTGAACACAATATATAACTGTTATATGTACATCCAAAACATGAAGTCACTGTCAATAACTCTGCCTTTGTCTTTAACATATAAACATATGAACTGTATTAAGGTTATTAGCAGGTCTAGCTGTATATACATGTAAGTCATATTAGCAACCTAGGACAGTTCTTAGCTGGCCAGCTACAGTTGGTTGGCCCAGATGTTTCACAACCATTGTCCGTAACAAGGTTTTGGGTTTGTTAAATTTTATTACATGTTGGTATCTCCTAATATTACTGGAAGTCTTTCTTAACTTCCTCATACATAGCCTGATCCTCATATGATCATCAGACTGAGATATAGAACCAGACCATGAGCATATTGCATTGCTCTAGTCTTCCTGAATACTGTGCTATTGCAGCTTGCCAGGCCACATGGAGAATGCACACGGGGCTGGAGAGGATGGGTGTGGTGGCGGTGGCAATGAGGGTGGTCATAGTCGCCATGGTGATTAATCCCTGCTCCCCCAGGCTAAGCATGTATTGATGGGAAGGGCACAACCCTTGTTCTCCTTCAAGTACACTCTGAATTTTGGGGTTTTGGCTGGGGTGCCCTTGATGTTACACGAGCAGTGGGGTGCAAAGCAGGAGAGCAGATGGGCAGAGGTTGATTTTTGAGAGAAAAGACTAGGCCTGCTTGGGTATAGCAAAATATAGTCTCTCTTTTACTGAGTGAATGATGGGTGTCACAGTGCAAATACAAGTGGTAGGCACAGTCCTCAAGTATATTACAGGATAGGCTTTTCCCAAAGGCTGTGTATAGGGGGTGATGACTATGAAGGTCTTCCCTGAGTCTTTCTATATATACAATCAATCTTCCCAATTGACCAAAGGAGTTCAAACTCTCTTAATATTTCTACCATATTTCCATCTAGTAGCAGTGCTAAAGTGGATGGCCAGTCCATCTCAGAGGTGTGGACGGACGCCAGAAGCAAATGTCTACAGCCTTAAATGTGCGTTACCTTTCATTGTCTCTGTCCGTTTTTAATGGTCCTCAACCTTCTCTAAAAAGTCTGTTCTCTTCCTCAGAGGTAGTTCTTAGCAAAATTGCTTTTCTGGCAGCTTTTCACTCACAGGGAAAGTGGTCTCTGGAGAAGAATTCTTTTCTTCTGTTGTATCTTGTCTGGCTTACACATAAGCAGCAGCAAACACAGCCTTTCTTTTTTGGATTACTTTCCAGGAACTCCCTAGCCAGTGGAAGTGGGACCAGCCCACTACCCGGCAACTATCACTAAGGACTACCAATTGACTAATTCCTACACATATACAGCCTTGTGGAATACAGAGTGCATAGTAAAGTCACATTAGCCATTTGTACCACTGAAGTAACATTATAGTAGCTTCACTTACGGGTCAGTGGACTCTGTACGCCTTGCAGTTCTCTGATTTCTGTCAATGTGGATAGTATCACTTATTTTAGTTGACTTCTTGACAGAATAGCATTGACTACAGAATTCACCCTGAGTTGACAGGGAAATAATTCTGCCCAGATACAATAAGAGACTCACATCACATTTCTAGAGAGTTTCCTTCCATTTGCTGCTAGACCATAAATGAATGAGAGCTATTGAATGATTCAGAAATTTCACGGTAAAGTCCTCTACGCACCACAGCAATTAGCATGCAAATAAAATATGTAAATGTGTCCTTGTAGACGATGTGTTGTCTATGGAGAACTCTATGAAGGAGGAAACTTTGCCAAGCTACTCAGTAATTTTATGCATGATCGTTGCCGGATTCTAATCTTGGATCAATTTTTGGTGCAGTATAGTGCTCATGGACATACACAGGGAGGAGGATTACGTCAGCATACAACTTCTTTAGTCTTATTACATTTTCAGAGTTGCTTTATCAGTGTCCTTGACTCATCCATGAGTTCATCGCCAGTGTTTCTGGTTACATTTGGCTTCATAACTCATTTGTAAAAATTCTGTGTCTTCCATAAACGAATCACTGGAAGATATTTCTACTGCTGTAGAATAAACCATGATAGATGTGGCCATATGTACACAATACTCATCAAAAAGATGACCTACCTTGGTGTCCTCAAGGCTTATGGGTTTAATAGAATTCTAGAAGAGATGATGATCTTGAGATGTCATCCAGGGCTACCTGACTCTGGTGATATTATAACCCTTGTCATCCTGTAGGCCACTATAGCACATAATTGGTTATTCTTATAGGTCATCATCTCCATCATATTCTGCAATATTCTTTAGTGAACTCAGGAATCTCACCACATCCATCAGAATGAATATGGAAACTTTTATTCGGCAAAAAAATATTAGCTAATATTACATAGCGTTTTCAGCCTTAATGTTTCGAGGGTTGTAAATGCCTAGTACTACAGCAATATATAAATGATCAATGAATGTGCCCCTTGGTTATGCGTTCTAATACTGTGTGCAGAACATTTTGACAAATGCTCTAATCTCAAAATTGATTTATTTTCCCATATCTCAGCCAGTCATTTAAATTTGAACTTCTATATTGTGCAGGGAGACTCTTACTACCTAAGTTTGACAGTTATGAAAGTCACTTTAGGGTCTGGCCACCTGTGGCCTAAATGCTGTAGATTTTCAGAAGCAGGACTGAATGCATAAAATATACTGCATTTTACAGCAAAAGAAAAGAGGATGAGACTTAAACACACACTGCATGAGAAATCTACAGCATAAACTGACCCACAATGTGGTATTTAAATCCACCGCATGTTAATTTATGCTGCAGACTTCAACTACAGTATTAACCCATTCGTAATGCATAAGGTAAAATCTAGTGTTGAGTGAATCAAAGCATCCAAAGTGGAAATCGATCTGAAGTTTAGGAAAAATTTGATTCGCCACAAATCCGAATTTCCTTGCGTTTTGTGGTAATGAATGTTTTTTTTTTCATTTTCTAAAATGGCAGCTACATGTGTTAGTAGTGTGTAAGTAGTAAGAAGCCCAGGAACGCGAGATCACCCATAATGCCGTGCAGACAGCCAATGCTCTGTTAGCCATCCCCATGTGATATGACAGCCCTATAAAAACCTTATCCTGCACAGTTTCTGTCATTTCACTGTGAGATGAGCATAGGGAAAGACGTGGCAAGCGCTCATGCGCTAGGGACAGTGTTGCTGAAAACGATTACTAGAAGAATATTGGAAAAGGGAGAGAGCAGGGATAGTGCAGGGAGATGTAGGGAGAGTTTTTTGAGACTGTAGGGAGAGTGTGGAGAGACAGCAGAGAGACTACAGGTTGAGTGTAATCTGCCCGTGCATCTTGTTCAACTGCTGCAACATTCATAGTTAATCTGTTATTTTCCAGATAGACTTACTGTGCCTTAGTATTAAAGGATGGTCTAATATAGCTCTGCGTGCATCTTGTTCAATTGCTGCGATATTCATAGGTAATCCGTTATGTTATTGATACAGTTGTTATACACTATGGCCAACAGACAGTTGCCAGGGCCCTCCAATGAAATGGGCAGTGGTGAAAATGTTGCTGTAGCCGGCACAAGTAGCAACAGAAGAAGGAGGGTGCGGTAGCAACAGCCACAGCAACAGGCCAGAGCTGCCACTGTCATGTCATCCAGTGATTGTGTTTTGACCAACAATCCAGCTGTTTGATTCAATCTTAAACATCATCTGAAGTAACAACAACAGATACAGTACACACAGCAAGAAATCGGTGGGTTCCTCTGACACCACACTTAGTTGGCATGGCCCAAGAACTGCCTCTGTGCACTCATCTGTCCTTAACCTGCCTCTTGCTTTTGCTGCTCCTTCTGCTGGCCAAGTAATGTATGCCGTCACCTCTGCTCTGCTTTTCAGCGAGGATGAGCTTTGTGAGGACAGTCAGCAGTTACAGGCTAGCACAGACTTGGAGGAGAGGTCCGCTGCAGACTCCTCTAGGCATGCAGCTACCGATGATGATGAGTAGGGTAGGAACACAAATTACGAGAGGTCAGGGACGTGTGCAAGAGATAGATGAGGATGACATGTGACAACCAAACAGATGTAGATGATGATGTAGCAAAAGCTCCATATGCAGCAACTTCAGTCTGGAGTCTCTGATAAGCAGTTTTCTTCTGCTGCCTACTGAAGAAACCACCCAGCAGCAGCAGGACATGCACCAGAACCTCAACCAGAAGGTTATGGCATACATGTACTGCCGCTGTCACTCCTAATCCAAGATCCCTTGGACTACTGGGCATGCAAACTTGAAGTGTGGTCGCAACTGGTCGAGTTTACCATGCGCATACTTTCTTGCCCAGGCTAATAGTGTGGCATTAGGGCAGGTGTTCAGTGAGACAGGGCGCATTGTATCCTCTAAGAGAATTCGACTTTCCTCACAAAATGTTAAGAAACTAACCTTCATAAAGATGAATCAGGCGTGGATCAACCCGGATTTCTATAGACCGTTGCCTGATGCAACAAACTAGATAATTCTGCCACTTATGATCATACTGTAGTGTGCTGATATGTACATGTTACATTTTTAAAAGGATAAGCATGCCACTGGGCCTTGCTATCACACTGCTGTTGTTGGGTTCTGCTACTACTGCAATCTGCCACCATCTTCTGCGGTATAGATGTATTGTTAATGGCGCACAGGATAGTCCAATGGCCCAACTGAGGTGCTCACACTGGAGTAGTTGCACCCTGACTACTCAGAATACCGAGTAAATCTAAAACAAACACTGGGCACTCTTCAGATACTGGGACCAATACTGAATTTATTAAAAATAAATAAATATAGTAAAATACAGTTATAAATTAATCAAACAAATACAAGTAGTTTGGTAATGTTCCCCTAGCGGCAACTGCAAAAGTCGCAGTACCCACTCCAATAGTAGCAGCAGCTTCACCAGCTCTTTCTATACCAGTGATTGATAGATATAGAAACTGTAGGGTTAAACATATAGTTTATCCTATATTAATGTCCTTCAGGGTAGGATGCAGATCACCCCAATACTACCAACTCCTCCAGATAATAAAAAAACTTCACAAAAGTCGATGCTTAGTACAGTCCTCTTTCATATGCAAAAAAAGCACTCGACTCGGATGCAGTAATAGACAGTCGCCCTGTTACCGGCAGACCACCGTAAACTTTGTACAGCTAGTGTACTATCTCCAAGTCCTGAAGAATACAGCGGCGTCCCGCTGTGTAAATATGTCAGTGAGAATCACAAAAATAAACGTGGCCTAAATGGGTGGGACTGCTCCAAACCCCAAACACTGTGGCGTGTTTCTAACTGGGGGGGGCAGTTCCTCCGCATGTGGTTCGCAGCGAACGGCTATCCCCAGCAAAAATTGCATACAATGGAGGATACCGGCGCGAACCACAAGCACCACACAAACATCCTACACAAAATAAAACATGTGCGGATGAAAATATATAAACACATAACTCACAGAAAAAAGATGCACCACATGGATAAGCACCTGACAACACTGGCTAATCCCTCACTCTGGTGTTAAAAGCTGAGAGATTCGCCAATATTTCCAATCAGGAACATATCGGAGCCCCTTTAGGCACCACTTCACGGTTTCTCAGCATGACATGGGGTCCTACCACTAGACTACCTATGGTGTGTGAACAAGGTCTGAACAGGTATTAAGCAGCCTACAGCCCCCTCCCACTCACCTGCATTGCAGGACCAACAATGCAATGGGGAACAAATGAGGCCATAAGCTACACCTACAACAGACCATGTGACACCGGCTTCCAGAGTGCAACAGAATGTTTACCAGCCATATGCAATGGCACATTCAATAATATATTATGGCCACGTGTATTGCCAATAGAGTCTAGGATGCCGGCAATAGAAAGGAACGGTCTTACCGATATCACTTGAAGTGCATGGATGCGGCTCTGGACAGTTCGATTGTGCAGTATGTCCTGCAAGCCTTGCTCTTTCCTACGCCGCGCGTGGACCACCGTGATATCTTGCGGTCTCTGATCCCCGTAACTTTCGCCCACGGAAACTGCCGAAAGATCCTACACAACAGCCCCATACAGATCTAATTGAACTCTTTCTGATGTCTGTATTCAGCCCTTAGCTGAATAGGGCTGAATACAAACATCAGAAAGACTTCAATTGGATCTGTATGGGGCTGTTGTGTAGGATCTTTCGGCAGTTTCCCTTGGCGAAAGTTACGGGGAGCAGAGACCGCAAGATATCACCGTGGACAACGCACGGTCCACGTATTTGTTTGATTAATTTATAACTGTATTTTACTATATTTATTTAGTATTGGTCCCATCTTCTGCTGTATGCCACTGCTGCTGCCCCATCTACCCATTTCTTCATGGGGCCACTATCGTCCCTGTTACAGCCATTGCTGTTGGCCACCATCCCCACTCTGTTATGGGGTCCCAATTGTCCCTGTTTGTGTTGACATCACCGTTTATTTTTCCGTCCTTCTGATTTGTCAAAAGAATGGGGGGGAAAAAACAAAGGATCCTCTATTTTGAGCACCTATAAGGCCTCTTTCACACAGTTAGTATTTGTAAGCCAAACGCAGGAGTGGGTACAAAACACAGAGTAGATGCAAATATCTCCATTATTGGCTTACAAATAGTGATACACTCTGTCTCCCATCAGCTGCATACCTGCTGCTTAGCTTCAGGAGCAAGGACCTGTGTTTGGCCTCGTTCTCAGGGCGGCAAAGCCGAGGTCCTCGCTCCTGAAGCTAAGCAGCAGGTATGCAGCTGATGGGAGACAGAGTGTGCCTTTAAGCAAAGCCGCCCTGGGAACGAGGCCAAACACAGGTCCTTGCTCCTGAAGCTAAGCAGCAGGTATGCAGCTGATGGGAGGCAGAGTGTGCCTTTACAAATACTGATGCAAATACTGACTGTCTGAAAGAGGCTTTATGGATGCTCAAAATACAGGATTCCTTTTTTTTCTGTTCTTCTGATGGATCAGAAGAACGGAAAAACAAACAGTGATGAGAACACAGCCTTACTGCCACTGCTGCCCCCCTCCCCACTCTGTCATGGGGCCACTGTTGTCACTATAACTGCCACTCTCCCCACTTATGGGGCCACTACTTGAATCTTGGGGCACTGCATGGTTAAGTCCACGGCAATAAATTAGACCTGACGATAACAGTGACCTGTAATACTGATGCACACTAAATCTACAGCTAAGAGACGGGATTAAAAAGCATGTGTTTGGACTGCCACAACATGCATTAAAAGAGCCGTTTTTTTCTCCACTATTTTTTGCCTCCATTTCTTTATTTTGTTTAACAAAGGAGCCACTTGGACACAGCTCCTGCAGGGGCGCTCACCACTTTTTTGCTTTACTGAAGGGTGCTGTATGCTTTTCTTTTTGTTTAACAGAAGGGATTAGCTATGAATCTTGGTGCACTGCACAGGGATGTAGACGTCGATAAATTACACCTGCCTGTGGAGATGAGCGGATCGAAGTTGATGAAGTGTAAAAATTCGATTTGCACTGAATCCGAATTTCCTCACGCTTCGTGGTAACAAATCGCATTTTTTACAGCCCTTTTTGGCATGTAGTAGTGGCAAAAAATATATATTATTTGCTGTTCCGTGGTGCAGTTATATGTTCTAAAGCCTTTTGTGGCGTGTATAAGTGGAAAAAAATAAGGGCCTATTTGCAGTTCAGCGGTGCAGTTATAAGCCCTTTTTGGCGTGTATTAGTGACAAAAAAATATATATTACTTGCCATTCAGTGGTGCAGCTATATGTTCTAATGCTCTTTTTGGCGTGTATCAGTGGCACAAAAAAAAGTATTTACCGTTGTGTGGTGAAGTGAGAAAATTACAGCCCTTTTTGGCGTGTATTAGTGGGAAAAAAAAAATTTGTTTGCCGTTCAGCGGTGCAGTTATATGTTCTAAAGCCCTTTTTGGCATTTATTAGTGGCACAAAAAAAAGTATTTGCCATTGTGTTGTGAAGTGAGAAAATTGCAGCCCCTTTTGGCGTGTATTAGTGGCAAAAAAATATATATTATTTGCCGTTCAGCTGTGCAGTTATATGTTCTAAAGCCTTTTGTGGCGTCTATTTGTGGCAAAAAAAATATATATTATTTTTCGTTCAGTGGTGCAGCTATATGTTCTAAAGCCTTCTGTGGCGTGTATAAGTGGAAAAAAGTAAGGGCCAATTTGCCATTCAGCGGTGCAGTTATATGTTCTAAAGCCCTTTTTGGCGTGTATTAGTGGCAAAAATATATATATTACTTTCCGTTCAGTGGTGCAGCTATTCGTTCTAAAGCCCTTTTTGGCACGTATTAGTGGTAAAAACGTATATATTATTTGCCTTTCAGTGGTGCAGTTATATGTTCTAAAACCTTTTGTGGCATGTATAAGTGGAAAAAAGTAAGGGCCTATTTGCCGTTTAGCGGTACAGTTATATGTTCTAAAGCCTTTGATGGCGTGTATAAGTGGAAAAAAATAAGGGCCTATTTGCCATTCAGTGGTGCAGTTATATGTTCTAAAGCCCTATTTGGTGTGTATTAGTGGCACAAAAAAAGCATTTGCCATTGTGTGGTGAAGTGAGAAAATTACAGCCCTTTTTGCCATGTATTAGTGGCAAAAAAATATATATTATTTGCCGTTCAGCTGTGCAGTTATATGTTCTAAAGCCTTTTGTGGCGTCTATTAGTGGCAAAAAAATATATATTATTTTCCGTTCAGTGGTGCAGCTATATGTTCTAAATCCCTTTTTGGCATGTATAAGTGGCAAAAAAAATATATTATTTGCCATTCAGCAGTGCAGTTATATGTTCTAAAGCCTTCTGTGGCGTGTATAAGAGGAAAAAAGTAAGGGCCAATTTGCCATTCAGCGGTGCAGTTATATGTTCTAAAGCCCTTTTTGGCGTGTATTAGTGGCAGAAAAAAAAATATATATTACTTTCCGTTCAGTGGTGCAGCTATTCGTTCTAAAGCCCTTTTTCGCATGTATTAGTGGTAAAAACGTATATATTATTTGCCCTTTAGTGGTGCAGTTATATGTTCTAAAACCTTTTGTGGCATGTATAAGTGGAAAAAAGTAAGGGCCTATTTTCCATTTAGCGGTACAGTTATATGTTCTAAAGCCTTTGATGGCGTGTATAAGTGGAAAAAAATAAGGGCCTATTTGCCATTCAGTGGTGCAGTTTTATGTTCTAAAGCCCTTTTTGGTGTGTATTAGTGGCACAAAAAAAGTACAGGTATTTGCCGTTGTGTGGTGAAGTGAGAAAATTACAGCCCTTTTTTGCATGTATTAGTGGCAAAAAAATATATATTATTTGCCGTTCAGCTGTGCAGTTATATGTTCTAAAGCCCTTTGTGGCGTCTATTAGTGGCAAAAAAATATATATTATTTTCCGTTCAGTGGTGCAGCTATATGTTCTAAATCCCTTTTTGGCATGTATAAGTGGCAAAAAAAAAATATTATTTGCCATTCAGCAGTGCAGTTATATGTTCTAAAGCCTTCTGTGGCGTGTATAAGAGGAAAAAAGTAAGGGCCAATTTGCCATTCAGCGGTGCAGTTATATGTTCTAAAGCCCTTTTTGGCGTGTATTAGTGGCAGAAAAAAAAAATATATATATTACTTTCCGTTCAGTGGTGCAGCTATTCGTTCTAAAGCCCTTTTTGGCACATATTAGTGGTAAAAACGTATATATTATTTGCCTTTTAGTAGTGCAGTTATATGTTCTAAAAGCTTTTATGGCATGTATAAGTGGAAAAAAAAGCATTTGCCGTTGTGTGGTGAAGTGAGAAAATTCCAGCCCTATTTTGCGTGTATTAGTGGCAAAAAAAATATATTATTTGCCGTTCTGCGGTGCACTTATAGGTTTTAAAGCCCTTTTTGGCGTGTATTAGTGGCAAAAAAATATATATTATTTGCCGTTCAGCGGTGCAGTTATATGTTCTAAAGACCTTTTTGGCGTGTATTAGTGGCAAAAAAAATTATTTGCCATTCAGCGGTGCAGCTATATGTTCTAAAGCCCTATTTGGCATGTATTAGTGGCCAAAAAATATATATTATTTGCCATTCCGTGGTGCAGTTATATGTTCTAAAGCCTTTTGTGGCATATATAAGTGGAAAAAGTAAGGGCCTATTTGCCATTCGATGGTGCAGTTATATGTTCTAAAGCCATTTTTGGCCTGTGTTAGTGGCAAAAAATATATATATTATTTGCCGTTCAGCGGTGCAGTTATATGTTCTAAAGCGCTTTCTGGCGTGTATTAGTGGCACAAAATAAAGCATTTGCTGATGTGTGGTGAAGTGAGAAAATTACAGCCCTTTTTTGCATGTATTAGTGGCAAAAAAATATATATTTGCCTTCAGTGGTGCAGTTATATGTTCTAAGGCACTTTTTTGCGTGTGTTAGTGGCTCAAAAAAAAGTATTTGCCCTTGTGTGGCAAAGTGAGAAAATTAAAGCCCTTTTTGGCTTGTATTAGTGGCAAAAAATTTATATTTGCAGTTCAGCAGTGCAGGGCGCAGCAGAGTTAGGGGGCGTGACAGCAGGAGTCGCAGCGAGAGGCATGAGGTCCCAGTGTCATCTATCGGTTGTTTCTTGACCAGCAACCCAGCGGTTCTTGAATGGTTGACTTGGTTATCTACATCGTCCCAAGTAACATCAGACACCCCCAGCCAAGAGTCGGTGGGTTCGTCAGACACAAACCTTAGTTGGCATGGCCCGGGAGCAGGCTCTGTGCCCTCATCTGTCCTCTACCTGCCTCTGTCCTTTTCTGACAAGTATTATGTGCTGTGGGTTCAGAGCTACTATACAGTGAAGACGAGCTACTAGAGGACAGTCAGCAACTACTGGCCAGCCAAGATGTGGAGAAGACATCCACTGCTTCCACCCGTAGGCGGGCAAGTAGTGATGACAGAGTGGGGTGGGAACTGGTGTTGCGAGCTGTCAGGCACCGGACCCAGAGACCATTGAGGAGGACATCAGTGATGTGCAGACAGTACTCGATGATGATAATGTAGCTGATCGCAATTGGGATCCAGGTGAATTTGGGGCTTCATCATCATCGGGAGAAGAGGGTGGCAGCTTGCCCTTGAGGCAGTGGCGGAGCCAGCAAGTCGCTTGCGTGGCTAGGAGTCAGCAGTATGGCAGCAGTGGGAGGTTGGGAGCCAAAAGTGCCCGGGGTAGACCACCCGCTTCACAGGAGCCTAACTGCCTGGAAAGTAGTGGTGCAGGGTTTCACGGAAGCAGCGGCGGTAGCAGTCAGTCAGCGCGGAGTGTTGGAGGTAAAATCACCTTCTCAGCAGTGTGGCAGTTTTATGTTAAGCCACCAGGGGAGTGGAAGAGTGGCTAGGGTGCCAATGTTGGGTCCACGGCCCTGCGTCAACATATGCAGCGTCACCTTAAAGTGGGACAACCATGGCTCCGATGTGGTGGTCCAGCCTTCCGCAGCAACCGCAGCTTATGAGCTAGATACGAGGAATTGAAACTCCCTGACTGCAGTGAAACAGCGGCTGCTTACGAGCTAGATACAAGGAACTGCAACTTCTTAAATCTTGCTGCAGTAAAACAACGGCTTCTTGCAAGCTAGATACTAGAAACTGCGATTCCTCAAACCCTGCGAGTCATCAACCTCTAACCGGCTGGACCACATGGTACTGAACACTGCAAAGTGCAGCATCATCACGCACGACAAGTTTGCAAAGCTGTTCACAGTGTCATTATGTCGTCAAGAGAATCCGAACTGTACAAGACTAGGTCTCGCATCTCAGCTAGCTCCAGAAGCTCAAAGAGATCGGTGAGCAGCTCCACGGTCGCCATTGCCTGCGCAAAAGCTGAAGCCGCCAAAACCCGCGCGACATTTGCCGAACAAGGAAAACAATTAAAAATAGAGAAAGCTCATATGGAAATGGAAGTAAAAACTCGTATGTAAATAGAGAAATCTCGTATGGAAATGGAGAAAGCACGTATGGAAGCACACATGAAAGCAGCCCTGGCTGAACAACAAGCAGCTCTGGAAAAGCTAACTGTGGAAAAGGAAGCTGCAACTGCTGTAGCAGAGGCGTTAGAAGAAGCAGCAAACTCCGCAAGTGATAGACCCAGCAGCATAGTTGGGCCTGAACCTGATCATCACAATAACTCGCAATGCACTTCAGATTACGTCATGCAGCATGTGGAGTCCAGAATGCAAGGTGTTCCAGAGGACAAAGGAAGACCACAAGATAGCTCCCTCTATTGAAGATAAGAGCCTTCTTAAACATAATGGAGAAAGGATTCTTCAAGGATAAAATGAACACCTGAGTTGCACCATTGCCTTTCAAGACACAGAGACGTCAACAGAGATCAAGCCTTTAAACGCTTCTGTTCACTCCAACACAACTTTCAGAAAAGACCAGAGATGATGGAACATTTCTTCTTGTTCATAAACAAGATATTGGAGAACAGTCATGCAGAAGTAGCTCCACCCCTAAAAGAAAAGGAAGAATGCTGGTACCTACCAATATTTTGCATTTACCACCACAACAAACCAGGACAAATCCGAGTGGTATTTGACTCTAGTTCACAATATGAAGGAGTCTCTCTCAATGATGTTCTTTTGACAGGAACAGACCTCAATAACACACTTCTCGGTGTCCTCATCAGATTCAGCAAAGAATCCATTGCTGTAAATGCAGACATACAACAAATGTTTTATTGTTTCTGTTGAGGAAGGGTGGCGTGAATATATATATATGCATGCCCCGGCAGGCATGCATATATATATTAGGCATAACTAAGCCACTAATAAGCAATGTGCGCAGATCATCAGAATAAGGAGCCCAGGGGGAGGTCTGGCCATGCAGGGTGCTCGTCCGCACCCTCCTCCATCAGTGCCGCACGCCGCCTCTCCAAACTTCAGCGCCGCCTCCTAAAGCGCAGTGCCGCCTCTCCCTCTCCTTCCCCGTCAAGATCCCGCGCGTGCGCACAGCGCACTGCGCGATGCGCCCGTGCGGACTCCGGCAACCGGCTTCAGGGAGCGAAGTGCGCATGCGCGGGATCTTGACGGGGAAGGAGGGGGAGGGAGGGAGGGAGAGGGAGAGGCGGCACTGCGCTTTAGGAGGCGGCGCAGAAGTTTGGAGAGGCGGCATGCGGCACTGATGGAGGAGGGTGCGGACGAGCACCCTGCATGGCCAGACCTCCCCCTGGGCTCCTTATTCTGATGATTGACAGGTGGGTAAAACCTGTTTTTTGAGAAAATAAAGCCTTGAATATCTAAAATAAACACACATTAGAACTGCTATGGAGACCCTTAATGTCAGCATATGTTTAGCTGACAAGGGTAAAAGCTAGTGACAGATTCCCTTTAAATTATCATATAATATATATGATATATATATATTCCCCATTATAAATGCCCCCCCTACTCCATAGGCCCCTTTTAGATGTCCCTTCTGTGATCTTAGACCAGTTACATCAATGTGAATGTGCCCCAAGCATTCACATTGATGTAATCTGGTTAGAGGCACCAGGATGACCGGACAAGGTCCGATCATCCTGGTGTGAACAAAAGGCTGAATTCTAAAAGAATTCAAGTCCTTTTGTTATAATTATCTACAGCACAGCTTCAGGTAAGTATACATAATAGAGAGAGGGAGATACCTCCCTCCTCTATTATGCGCATTCCGGCAGCGCGATTACTATCGCGCTGCCCGGAACTGAGGAGAGACAGGCGGGAGATCAAAGGATCTCCCCGCCTGTCAGCCAGCGCGCGCGGCCCTGCGGCGTGCGTGCAGGGACGCGCGGACAGGCGCGGTGACGTCATTTCACCGCGCCGGCCCACGTGTCTCTCACAGTGGTGCGCGCTCGCGCGCCACTGTGTGGGCGGTGCGGCAGTGCGGGCTGCCGGACATATAAGTCCGGCAGGCCCTGCACTGGGCAGATTGCGCTGGCCGCCCACAGAAGAAGAGGATCATCCCCTAGAGGACGAGCACCCCTGGAAGAACGAGCATCCCTAGACAATGAGCGGCATAAGTAACCTCCTCTCCCCTTTAACCCCTGATTGCCCACATACCCCACTATCCCACCAACGATTCACATTAACCCCTGCATTACCCCTATCCCACCAACGATACATTAACCCCTGCATTACCCCTATCCCACCAAACCCCTGCATTACCCCTATCCCACCAAACCCCTGCATTACCCCTATCCCACCTACACCTGCATCCCACCTACGATCCCCGTACATTTACCCCTTTCTGTACCCCTGCCAGCAGACCCCTGCATTCCAACCCTGCTGGCAGCCCCTTCTGCTGTATGTACTGTTGCTCAGTACTACGAACCCCCTTACTGCTCCTTCCGTCCCCCTAGGGATAGACCAGAACTAGGCTGGTTGGGCTGCTATATTGTGTGTGTGTGATCTGTATTAGCTAGTGTTGTGGGTGGAGTTTGGGATTGTGTAGTGTAGTTAGTATTGTATGTGAAGTGCTGTGTGCGTCAAGCTTTAATAAATACCGTTTTACTGGTAGAATTGTGTAGCGTGTATTTATTAGCGTTTAGCGTAGTAAGTTAGGCGCATGCAGATAGTAATTGTAAGCGACTTGGTGACGTGCTAGGCAATAGAAGTGTGTTGTTAAGGACATAAATAGGCGTGACTATCTATAGACGGATTACGCCTATTTATGAATATTAATTACTGATATTCGCTTAATATTGGTAATTAATATTCCCCCTTTACAGTTTCCTAGTGGAAGAAGAGCATAGGAACTTCTTGAGATTCTTTTGGTTCAAAGACAATGACCCTACCCAAGACATCTTAGAATAATGAAAGTGCATGTTTTCGGCAACAGCCCATCTCCTGTGGTCGCTATTTATGGACTCAGACTTCTGCCCAAGAAGGTGAAAAAGACTATGGAGAAGATGTTAAGAAGTTTGTTGAAAGAGACTTCTATGTAGATGACTTAAAGTCGCTTCCCTCACCTAAGGCCACAATCATTCTACTCAAAAGGACTCAAAGTATGCTTTCCTGTTCAAACCTCAGGCTGCATAAAAAAGCTTCAAACAGCAAAGTTGTTATGGAGGCCTTTCCTACTCAAGATCATGCCAGTGATTTGAAAGATCTAGACTTGGCAACAGACCCATTACCCATGCAGCGCAGTCTAGGGCTCATCTGGGACCTCAAGTCTGACACCTTTACCTTTCAGGTCGGCCAAGAACAGAAACACTTCACACGACGTGGAGTCCTATCCACCATTGACAGTCTATATAATCCACTTGGATTTGCAGCCCCTGTGATCATCCAAGGTAAGACTCTGCTCAGAGAGCTAACCACAGATACATGTGATTGGGATTTGCCACTTCCCTCAGAGAAAGAGTCACTATGGGTAACATGAATAGAGTCTCTAAAGGCATTATCTAATGTGCGTATACATAGGCCATATGCCCACTTCTCTCCTGCAGATGTTCAGTGTAGGCAGCTATGCATATTTTGTGACGCTTCAGTAAAAGCAATCTCTGCAGTCGCTTACCTTAAAACTATAGACATTAAAGGCCAGGTCCAAATTGGCTTTACAATGGGCAAAGCAAAGCTGGCACCAAGTCCTAAACTTACCATACCAAAACTGGAACTTTGTGCTGCTGTTCTGGCAGTAGAACTGGCAGACCTTATTGTGTCTGAAATACAGACACAAAAACGGGGTATGTTTTTGTATAACGGGGTATGTTTCAGTCACAAAACCACCCTGCTGACCATCTCAGTACAGAACCCCCTTTTACTAATGTTGGTCTTGACGTGTTTGGCCCCTGGTCTATCACCACACAACACATTTACGTGCATGAGTATCAAGGCTGTGCATATAGAAGTTATCGAGTCTTTGGATACATCCAGCTTTATAAATGCTCTCAGACGTGTGATTTCCATTAGATGCCTAGTTAAACTTATCCGCTCTGATAGGGGTACCAACTTCGTTGGAGCCTGCAAAGAACTGCATATCCCCTCAAACATTGACAGTGACCATGTAGAGAGATATCTTGCTGACCAAGACTGCAAATGGTCATTCAACCCCCCACACTCTTCCCACATGGGAAGCTCTTGGGAGCGTATGATTGGCTTAGTCTGCCAGATCCTTGATTCTGTATTTCTACAGCTGGTAACTTCAAGGCTCACCCATGAGACCCTCTCAACCCTTATGGCTGAAGTAGTGGCGATCATAAACGCCAGACCTTTGACTTCAATATCTAACGACCCAGAAGATCCTTTCTTGCTCACTCCTTCCACTCTTCTCACCCAAAAGGTTGGTACAGCGTCTGATTCTCCTGGTGAGTTTAGTACTAAAGACTTGTACAAATGTTGGTGGAGACGAGTGCAAACCCTAGCAGATGCCTTCTGGGATAAATGGAGGAAACAATACCTCTCTACACTACATGTCTGGAATAAATGGCAAAACATCAAACCCAACATGCAGGTTGTTAATGTTGTCCTTGTCAAAGACCCTCAGTCAAAAACAAATGACTGGCCTTTGGGACTGATAACCAAGGTCTTCCCAAGTGAAGATGGGAAGGTCAGAAAGGTGGAAGTTAAAGTCTGCAGGCAACATAAGCCTAAAATCGTACTCAGACCCGTTACTGAACTGGTTTTGTTGCTCTCTCCAGAAGTGACTTAATGTGGTATCCTATAGATACCAGGTAGGGAGTGTCATGCCTTCAGCAAGTTTATTGTTAATTTACATAGTTTTCATGTATAGTTAATTCACCTTCTGTATAATTCTCTGTTGATTGTGTAACAGCATCCTCTAGTGGCTGTTTTACATACAATTGCAGCTATTCATGCTAGAAGTTTGGTCTACTCCAGCTTCCATACCTCAGTGACATCCTCAGCCCTGCACGTAGCAGCCATCTTCCTCATTTACAGCCATATTTCCAGAGGTTAGCACATGGTCTGGAAGACTCTGGAGTCATCCTCCACATCTAAGCTCACAGTAGCATCGCTGGTATGTCACATTACAGCTTGTTTGCATCTGTTTGCATATGTATTTTGCATATCTTTTTCCTCTCTTTTATAGCAGCTTACAGTTAGCAGCTAGAGACCATGCTTGTTATGCAGATAGGATATCATGCTCCTGTTTATATGTGTATACACCCATAGATGTCTATCTGCATCTTTTGAATCTGTGTTTGTATGTGCATTGCTATACACAGAAATGTATTATTGGATGCAAAACAAAGATGACACGTGAATGGAATATTTGCATGTCTTCTGTGTTTTGTACCCACTCCTGCTTTTGACTACCAAATCATAAGCCAATTCTGATGCAAAATAGGGACCATGTCATGCAGGCCTTACAGCTGTTACATAGACTGGATCCGTTGTGCATCTAATTTTTCCTTCCTTCTGACAGATCAGAAGAAGGGTCAAATAAATGATGATGTCAGCCAAGCCGAAAGGCAAAATAATGGCCCAGTCATGAAGTGGGGAGGGTGGGAACAGCATGAGAAGTCCACAGAGTGGCACAATGACAGAGTGTGGAGGTGGCAGCAGCATCAGGAGGAGGCCACAGAGTTGCACAATGACAGAATGTGGAGGTGGCGGCAGCAGCTTCAGGAGGAGGCTAAAGGGTGGCACAATGACAGTGTGGAGGTGGCAGCAGCATCAGTAGGAGGCCACAGGGTGGCACATTGACAGTGTGAAGGTGGTAGCAGCATCAGGAGACCACAGAGTGGCAAGGTGACAAAGTGTGGAGGTGGCAGCAGCATCAGGGGACCACAGAGTGGCAAGTATGGACATGGCAGCAGCTTATTGACCTAACAAAATGTAATCTTATGCATTATGTTCCAGGTCTTCTCCATAACGTGCATCTATAATATTGTTTGCAACTGTTTATAACATGTAATATGCCTGGTTCACCAGCAGGTGGCAGCAAACTCGGCAGAGCTGTAATAATGTAGAATGGAGCTAACCATTTCATTCTAACCCCCCTCTGGAGAGAGGTGGGCGAGTCCTACTTCCTGCAGGAAGGGTGGGGCAGAAGTTCTAGTCAGGTTAAGTCACCCCCAGCTAGGGTAAGGGTGTGCAGGGACACGTCTCTGTTGGTCATACAGATGAAGCTGAGTTATACAGCCAGCCTGTCAGTACAGCAGATTCAGAGAGAAACAAATATAACAGAGTAGAGTTTGCCTGCCAGTTTCATGCTGAAGCTTGCTGGAACCAAGACAAAGCCTGAAATCTGTTTTGCAAAGTAAAGCTGCCATTGAACTTCATCTCAAGGTCTGGACTCAAGTTATTATTTTATCCCTCATTTATTCCCCCTATTTATTGCTTCGGAGCCAAAGCCTGGGGGCCAGCCGTGTCCAGGTAGAAGCACCGTGACACACATAAAGAGACATTTTAGGCTGCACTATACCACTTGGCATTTCCTACACCTAGGACGCGTTATATAGAGAGCCCTAGATGAAGGTGTCCGTTGAAGCATCAGGAGACCACATAGTGGCAAGGTGACATAGTGTGGAGGTGGCAGCAGCATCAGGAGACCACAGAGTGGCAAGGTGACAAAGTGTAGAGGTATTTGGCAATACCAGTACCAGCTGAAGATGGTGTTTGAAAGAAGGAGCACTTGGCATTAGATGTGTGGCATCAGGCGAGTGGGAGCATCAGAATAGTAGCTGAGGCAGGTAGCAAGAAGAAAGCGGTCTCTTTTGTCAAAGTGTTGGTGTGGCACCATGGATGATCTAGTCTGATGCATCAGGCATTGGTGGGTGGAAATCCTGGCTGATCCACACCTGATTCATCTCGACAAAGTCAGTCTCTCCACATTTTGGGTGGACAGGCGAGCTCTTCTTGGGGTAACTATGCACTAAACACTCGCTCTGATGCCACACTACTGGCTGGGCAGGACAGCTTTTTCACGGCAAACTCGGCTAGTTGCGGCCACAAATCCAGTTTAGCTGCCCAGTAGTCCAGCGGATCTTCAATGTGGGGTGGCAAGTATGCCACCACCTGCTGGTTCAGGTCCTGCTCCAGCTCTAGCTTCTGCTGCTACTGGTGAGTAGTTTCTTCACTAGGTGGATGAAGAAAGCTGCTCATCAGCAACTCTAGACTCAAGTTGCAGCTGATGGAGCTGAAACTGCTCCTATGCCCCCCAGCCTGCTACAGCAGCCATGGCAGAGCAATGTGAGTGCAGAGGGCGAGAGGATGGACGATGGAGCAGATAGGCAGCGGTCAACTAACTACATAGGATGTCTCTATAGTAGTTCAGTTTGTCCTCCCTCTCAGTGAGTGTAAAAAAGGCCCCCATTTTAGACCGGTAGCAAGGGTCCAACAAGGTGGAGAGCCAGAAGTAGTTCCTCTGCTGAATGGTGACTATTCGGCTGTCACTACGCAAGCAATTGAGCATGCGTCGGTCCATTTGTGCAAGTGACTCTGAGGGACTTCCTGCCTCCATCTCCACTGCATACTGCCACGGTGTCTGGGTCCTCTGCCTCGTCTTCCTCATCGCCCTGTAGCTCCTCTGGCTGCTCCTCTCCTGTCACCTGTGTAGAAAAACCACCCATTTCGCTACACATCGCTTGTGCTTCAATGCCTTTCTCCTCCTCCTCCTCCTCCAGTTCAGCCCCCACAGGGCTCATGTGGCCGTGAGATCTAGGCGCCATGTCTCCAGACCCGTAACCAGCCAGATTTACCTTCATCTGTCCAAAAACATGAAGCAGTGGAATGACATTGTTCATCCTGTAGTCCTGGCGACTGACAAATAACGTGGCCTCAGAGGGCCTGAGCGGCCTTAACGGCAGGTGTCACACATGAGCTGCCACTGGTTGACATCGAAGTTACACATCGGAGCACTCCTGTCCACTTGGATCATAAAGAAATCGTTTATGGCCTTTCTATGTTCGTATAGTCGGTCCAACATATGGAGGGGGCAATTCCAACGGGCAGAAACGTTGCATATTAGCCTATGTTGTGGGATGCCGTTCTCCCACGCCAGCTCATGGAGAGTGTGCTTTGCAGTGTACAAGTGGCTGAAGTGCATGCATGCAAAGTTTTTGGGCCATTTTAGGATGTCTTGCAGATGAGTGGAAGGCTTCAGGAACTGCTTGACAACCAGATTGAACACATGTACCATGCAGGGCGCATGGCTTAGCCCTCCTTGACGGAGCCCGACACCATGTTCTTCCCGTTGTCGGTCACCATGGTTCCGATTTTAAAATGTCACGGAAAAAGCCAGGATTCGATTTCTTGATGAAGGACACGGAGCAGTTCCTCCCCTGTGTGACTCTGTTCGACCAGGCAAACGAGGTGCAGAACAGTGTGACACCGCCATGCCCTGCATATGTGGTATGCTGGAGGGGCACTGTGAATTGACCCTGCAGTGGAGGCTGAGGACACGGTGGAGGATGAGGAGGCAGAGGATGACATTGTGGCATAACCAATGCCGTGAGAACATGGAGGCGGAAGCGGAGTCACCTGGCCAAGTTGCTGGTGTGGCTGTGTGGGAAACACATTCACCCAGTGGGCCATAAAGTATATGTATTGTCCCTGACCGTAGTTACAGCTCCACACGTTGGCGCTGCCATGCAATTTGGATGACACTGACAGGCTCAAGGACTGGCCCTCCTTCTGTTCTACATATGTGTGCAGGGATGGCACTGCCTTTTTGGCAAAGAAATGACGGCTTGGGACTCTCCACCTTGGCTTGGCACAAGCCATCAGTTCTCTGAAAGGTGCAGAGTCCACCACTTGGAAAGGGAGGGACTACAGCACCAGCAACTTGGCCAGGAGCACATTCAGCTTTTGCGCTGTTGGATGAGTGCACACATACTGTTGTCTCTTGGCAATCGCATCGGTGATTGATTGCTGACGGAATGACTGACGAGGAGTGCGTGCCACTGGGCAGGCTGGACCACCACATTGGAGCCACGGTTCTCCCAGGCCACTTTATGGTGATGCTGCATGTATTGACACAGGGCCGTGGTGCCAACATTGGCACCCTGGCTACGCTTCACCTTCTGCCCGCAGATTCTACAAATGGCCATGTTCACCTCCTCCAGCAGCTTAACAAAAAAACTGCCACCCCAACACTCCTCTCTGACTGACTGCTATCGCCACTGCTTCTGTGAACCCCTGCACCACTACTTTCCGGGCAGGTAGGCTCCTGCGAAGCGGGTGGTCTACCCTGGGCACTTTTGGCTCCAAACCTCCCACTGCTGCCACCCTGCTGACTCCCGGCCACACTTGCGACTTGCTGGCTCCGCCACTGCCTCCCTGGCAAGCTGCCACCCTCTTCTCCCGATGATGATGAAGCCCCTAATTCACCCAGCTACCAAGTGCGATCAGTTCCATTATCATCATCGAGTGCTTCACTGATGTTCTCCTCAACGGTCTCTGGGTCAGGAGCCTGACAGCTCTCAACACCAGTTCCCACCCCATTCTCCTCATCACTACTTGCCCGCCTACCGGAGGAAGCGGCGGATGTCTTCTCCACATCTTGGCTGGCCAGTAGCTGCTGACTGTCCTCTAGTAGCTCGTCTTCGCTGTAGAGTGGAGCTGAGCCCACAGCATATAATATTTGCCTGGCTGAGAGAACAGAAAAGGACAGAGGCAGGTTGAGGACAAGTGAGGGCACAGGGCCTGCTCTTGGGCCATGCCAACTAAGGGTTGTGTCTGACGAACCCACCGATTCTTGGCTGGGGGTGTCTGATGTCACTTGGGATGAAGTGAGTCAACCATTCAAGAACTGCTGGGTTGCTGGTCAAGACATGACCGCTAGATGACACCGGGAGCTCAAGCCTCTAGCTGCGACTCCTGCTGCCAAGCCCCTTTACTCTGCTGCTTCCTGTGCCTGCGCTAGAACAATTAAGGCCTTGGCCACTCCCCTGTGCAGGGCCTGTCATTTCTCTGTCTGACATACTGTTAGATCAAATAAATAAATAAAAAGGAAATTAAAACACGCCAAAAAAGTTTGCAATTTTCTCACTTCACCACACAATGGCTAATAAGCCCTTTTTTCCCCACTAATACACACCAAAAAGGGCTTTAGAACATATAACTGCACCGCTGAATGGCAAATATATATTTTTTAGCCACTAATACACGCAAAAAAGGGCTGTCATTTTCTCACTTCACCACAAAACCACAAATCAAATCCTTTTTTTTGTGCCACCAATGCACACCAAAAAGGGCTTTAGAACATATAACTGCACCACTGAACGGCAAATAATATATATTTTTGTGCCACTAATACACTCCAAAAAGGGCTTTAGAACATATAACTGCAGGATGGATGGGGACCGTCGGTAAACAGATATTTTCAAGTCTTTCCAGAGATGTTCGATTGAGTTTAAGTCAGCGATGTGCTTGGCCATTTAAGGACATTCACAGAGTTAGGCCTCCTGCACACGACCGTATGGTTTTGCGGTCCGTTTTAAATTAATCAGTTTTTCAATTTTTTTGTTTCAGTAGTGTTTCCGTTCCGCTTCCGTTCCGTTTTGCCGTTTGGTTTCCATTCGTGATCCCTTTTTTGTGGATCGCAAACGGAAACGGAAGAATACAATAATGTTTAAACAGTAAGTACATAAAAAAATTGGGCTGGGCATAACATTTTCAATAGATGTAAAATGGAACGGATACAGAAGACATACGGATGCATTCTGTATGCATTCTGTTTGTTTTTGCAGATCCATTGACTTGAATGGAGCCACGGAACGTGATTTGCGGGCAATAACAGGACATGTTCTATGTTTGAACGGAAATACAGAAACGGAAGGCATGCTGAGTACCTTCCGTTTTTTTGAGGATCCTTTGAAATGAATGGTTCCGTATACGGTCCATATACGGAACGTAAACGGAATTTTTTTTTTTCTGTGTAGGAGGCCTAATCCGTAATTCACTCCTGGTCTGCACCTAGACTTTTTGATTGATTTTAACTATCAAATGACAGCTGCAGGCACAAGATTGCATACAGGCCAGTTTACTGCTTTGGACTACAGCTGCCATCCAATAGTTAAAATCAATTAAAAATGCTACAAAATCTGTAAGTGCAGCCCTAGCCTTAGGGCTCATGCATACAACCAGGTTTGCTCTGAAAAACGTGGCCTGAGCGGCTCCTCTGACCCAAACTAACTGCATCATAGGGCTATATTGCACCAACAGATTTTTGGCTTAGGCTACTTTCACATCTGCATTTTTGCTGGATCCGTCATGGATCAGCAAAAACGCTTCCATCATGATAATACAATTATCGAATCTGGTTGTATTATCTCTAAAATGGTCAAGACAGATCCGTCTCTAAAACCATTTTAAGTCAATGGGGACGGATCCGTTATCTTTTGTGTCAGAGAAAATAAATCCGTCACCATTGACTTTGTGAGTCATGATGGATCCATCTTGATCAGTTTCCCAGGACGCACTCAGAAACGCTGCTTGCAGTACTTTTCTATTAGGGGTCAGCTGTTCCGTTCTGCAAAATACGGAATGCACACGCCATCCGTTTTTTTTTTCGTATCCTTATTTTGCGGACCGCAAAATACATACGGTCGTGTGCATAAGGCCTTAGGCTGAGTTCACACTTCAGTTATTTGATCAGTTGTTTTGATCAGTTATTGTCAGCCAAAACCAGTTGTGGGTTAAAAATACAAAATAGGTGCAGAATAGATCAAAGCATTACACCTTATCTCTGTGTAGGCTTCACTACTGGTTTTGGCTCACAATAACTGATGGAAATAACTGACCAAATCACAAGTGTGAACTCAGCCTTAGGCCCCTTGCACACGACAGTATTTTGCGGACCGTATACTGGCAGTTTTTTCAGTTCAGTATACTTACAGTATACTGAACCATTCACTTCAATAGGTCTGCAAAAAATACTGAAGTGTCTCCGTATGCCTTCCGTTTCCGTTTTTCCCTGTTCCGTTTAAATATAGACCATGTCCTATTTTTGTCCGCAAATCACGTTCAGTGGCTCCATTCAAGTCAATGGGTCCGCAAAAAAAACGGAAAGCATACGGAAAGGCATCCGTATGTCTTCCGTATCCGTTCCATTTTTGCTGAACAATCTATTGAAAATTTTAAGACCAGCCCAATTTTTATTATGGAATTAATGTATACTGTATATGCCAAACGGAAAAACGGAACGGAACAACGGAACCGAAACAAAACGGAAACAAAAAACGGAACCACGGATCCGTTATAAACGGACCGCAAAACACTGAAAAAAAAAATACGTTCATGTGCAAGAGGCCTTAGAAATACTAATGCAAAATACTGGCTATGTGAAAGAGGGGAATAGGGGAATTTTTTAATTCCATTTAAGCCAATTTTCTGCCATAGAAAAGTGACACATTTTGGCGCAAGCCTTGTTTTGTGAAATAAATGTTGTGTTTCCTCTTTCTTTGCCAAGGTTGCTACTTTTCTAAAAAGTAGGCAAATGCCGGTACTACACAGCCCAAATAACTAAACTTCAAATTTCACACCAGATATTTACACCAGCATCTCGCTGGTATATATTTCTGTTTCTGGATACAAACCTCCCGAGATCCGACAAAATTATAAAAAGGCACGCACCTCTTATTAATTTGGTTCCTCATCTGTTAGCATAATTTTTAAGACTGTCATAAGAATGCTTATGTACACGACTGTATTTTCTTTCCGTATCCATTCCGTTTTTTTTGCCGAGTGTACTCCGTGTGCGATCCGTTTCCGTATGTCCATATCTTCGTTCCACAAGAAAGTTGAACATGTCCTATTATTGTCCGCATTACAGACAAGGATAGGACTATTCTATTTAGGGGCCAGCTGTTTCGTTCTGCAAAATATGGAATGAACACAGACTTCATCCGTATTTTTTGTGGATTTGTATTTTGTGGACTGCAAAATACATATGGTTGTGTGCATGAGCCCTTAACAAATCATCTGTCTCTCCCATCCCGAGGTAGCATGCAACTGTACTTTATTTCATCTTTGGAAGTGCTGGTCTAACTTTGTTTTTTCATCTTAGACTGATAAATCATAGAGACTGATATACTGAGGAGCCTAAGTTGTCTCCGTATCCACAACATTGTGGAATTTCACATTGTTCTGTCTTCTTTGCTTTTCACTTTAGTTGTTTAATGTCGTATATAATCAAACCAAATCCTTTTCCTTCTCAGCGTTGCTGCTGGCGGGTTCCCCTCCTACCATCTGTATATGTACAGGTGCAGCTCTCAGAAGTGAAATTACATCGCTCTTTACATGAAATGGAAGTAGAATGGAAGCTTTTAGTGACTCAAAGAGCATTCACCTGTCTAAGCTCCCTACATATATTTAAAGGGGGAAATGAGCCTGAAGGTGGCACTGACAATGTATCAAGTTTATCCAAAGTAGGCCTACTGAACAATATATCAAGTTGAGTGTACGTATGTGTATGTATGTATGTCTGCTAAAGGAAAACACACCGTGGCATTTACAATCACAAAATTTGGGTTTTAGACCGGGTCTCAGCTCTCTAGCACGTAACGTTCCTGAGATATTCCCAAATATGGCACATCACATGACCTATATTAGCCAATGAAGTCTGCTCGTCTGTCTCTTCATATCCCAACTTCCATACTCAAGGTCACATGTCCCTTATCAGCCAATAGAAGCTCGCAGGTCCTTAGTGTCCACATACACACAGTTTTACACCAGATTTCCATAACAAACCAGCTATTTTTCTTCACTGCTGTAGGTCAGCTTTAACCACATCCGGACCGCCTCACGCAGAATCGCGTGATCTCGGCGGCCCAGCTATTCCTCCTTGACACGTCGGCACGTCATCTCGCGAGAGGCGAGATTTCCTGTGATTTTTTTTTCTTACAAAGTCTCATATTCCACTAACTTGTGACAAAAAATAAAATTTTACATGAACTCACCATACCCCTCACAGAATACCTTGGGGTGTCTACTTTCTAAAATGGGGTCACTTGTGGGGTATTTATACTGCCCTGGCATTTTAGGGGTCTCTAAAGCGTGAGAAGAAGTCTGGAATCCAAATGCGTAAAAATGCCCTGTGAAATCCTAAAGGTACTCATTGGAATTAGGACCCCTTTGCGCATCTTGGCTGCAAAAAAGTGTCACTTATGTGGTATCGCCGTACTCAGGAGAAGTAGGGCAATGTGTTTTGGAGTGTATTTTTACATATACCCATGCTGGGTGTGAGAAATATCTCTGTAAATGACAACTTTTTATACAAAGTTGTCAGTTTACAGAGATATTTCTCTCACCCAGCATGGGTATATGTAAAAATACACCCCAAAACACATTGCCCTACTTCTCCTGAGTACAGCGATACCACATGTGTGCCACTTTTTTGCAGCCTAGGTGTGTAAAGGGGCGTAAAGTCTAACGAGTAGCTTTAGGCTTTACAGGGCTGCTCACAATTTAGCCCTGCCCAAAATGCCAGAACAGTAAACACACCCCATAAATGAACCTATTTTGGAAAGTAGACACCCCAAGGTATTCACTGAGGGGCATAGTGAGTCCGTGGGAGATTATTTTTTTTTGCCAGAAGTTAGCAGAAATGGAAACTTTATTATTTATTTATTTTCCTCAGAAAGTGTCATTTTCCGCTAACTTGTGAAAAAAAATGAAATGATACATGAACTTACCATGCCCCTCCACGAATACTTTGGGGTGTCTTCTTTCTAAAATTTTGTCATTTGGGGGTATTTATACTATCCTGACATTCTAGCACCTGAAGAAACATGACAGGTGCTCAGAAAATGTGGAAATTCACTTTTTTGCACCATAGTTTGTAAACGCTATAACTTTTACCCAAACCAATAAATATACACTTATTGCATTTTTTTAAATCAAAGACATGTAGAACAATAAATTTAGAGAAAAATGTATATAGAAATGTAGTTTCTTTTGAAAAATTGTACAACAAAAAGCAAAAAATGTCATTTTTTTGCAAAAATGTCGTTACATTTTTATTAATAGCAAAAAAAGTTAAAATGTCAGCAACAATGAAATGCCACCAAATGAAAGCTCTATTAGTAAGAAGAAAAGGAGGTAAAATTCATTTGGGTGGTAAGTTGCATGACCGAGCAATAAACCGTGAAAGTAGTGTAGTGCAGAATTGTAAAAAGTGGTCTGGTTATTAAGGGTGTTTAAGCTAGGGGGGCTGATGTGGTTAAAGAGGCAGGGCACTGTGGATGACACTCTTAAGGGAGCGGAGTGCTGTGAAGGTCACAGTTCAGGGGGCAGGTAGGGTGGCCAATCAGGCCACCCTCAAAAGACGGACTTAAAAACCCCGCCCCCATGTCCCGCTAAGCCAAGCCCCTTCCCACTCCGCAGCCGATGGGGATTGAAAAAATGAAGGTAAAAATCAACTTATGTCTGCTGCAGGGGTGGGAGGGAGGTTGACTTTCTCCCTGCAGCTCACGCTCAGACAGCACAGTGCTGCTGTCTGAGAGTGAGCTGTTCAAAACAACATCCCTGTGTCCGTCCAGGCCCTGCTCTGGACAGAGGACAGGAAGTCTGAAATCCAGACTGTCCGGCCTAAAACCGGACCTCTGGCCACGCTAGGGGCAGGCTGCTGTGCATAAAACTTTGTTTCAATACTGTACGGAGCAAGCGCTCCGTACAGTATTTGGGTCCATTCACACGCCCATAGTGTATTGCAGATCCACAATACACCCGGCTGGCACCCCCATAGATCTGCCTATTCTTGTCCGCAATTTCGGACAAGAATAGGACATGTTTAATTTTTCCCTGCAGCCGCGGACCGGAAGTTTGGGGGCGCGCCCCTGCAGCCGCGGACCGGAAGTTCGGGGGCGCGATCCGGAAATGCGGATGCGAACAGCACAGTGTGCTGTCCGTATTCATTCCTGCCTCATAGAGAATAAATGGGTCCACACCCGTTCCACATAATTGCAGAACGGGTGCGGACACATTCAAGGACGTGTGATTGGACCCTTAGAATTTATTGGCTCTGATGAGCCGAAGTTATTACTTCGCGAAGTCTCGTAAGACTTGCCATTATAACTTCAGAAATTGATTTATACTGTAAAAAAACATTTCCCGAACTCTAAATCAATTTCTAAAGTTATTATGCGAAGTAATAACTGCGGCTCATCAGAGCCAATACATTCTAATACTGTAGGGAGCGCTCGCTCTGTACAGTATTGAAATAAAGTTTTATACGAATCGACTTCGGATGTTTCATCCAAAGTCGATTTGCTCATCCCTATTAGTAACCTAACCGCCAAACTACAGGAGCTATTGTCTGTTGGCTGTTGTGGTAGTTAGCCTGGATATTGCATATAGCAACCAATCACAGCTCAGCTTCTATTTTGCTACAGATCATTAATATGGGATCTGATTGGTTGCTATAAGCAACGAAGGACATTCTTAGTACAAGACAGCGTATGTGTGAGTTAATATGATTTTGATATATGACTTGAAATTCTATTTCTTTTTGATTTTTCATAACAAAAATTCGGTTTTGGGGGGACAGGCCGCTGTGGAGGTCACTAGTAAAGGGGCAGCTGCTGTGAAGGTCACTGTTAAGGCAGCGGGGTACCATGAGGTCACTGTTAAGGGAGCGGGCTACTGTGGAAGTCACTGTTAAAGGGGCAGGCACTGTGGAGGTCTCTGTTAAGGGGGCAGGGATTGGTGGAGGTCACAGATAAGGGGACTGTAACATATCGTCTGTGTTAAGAGGCAGTGTGTTGTTGAGGTCACTGTTAAGGGGGCGGGCCCCTGTGGAAATCAATGTCCAGGGGGTGGGGTGCTCTGGAACTCACTGTTAAAGGGGCAGGCAGCTATGAAGGTCAAAGTTAAGGGGGTGGGCTGCTGTTGAAGTCTGGGACACTGTGGGGGGGGGGGGTCAATGTTAAGGGGGTTGTGAAGGTCCCTGTTAAGGGGGCAGGGTACTGTAGATGTTACTGGGAGATACTGTCGATATCTTTTAACGACACTCACAAACATTAAATGAAATTGATTAAATATACCCCTGCGAAGCCGGGTCCTTGTGCGGGTATATATATATATATATATATATATATATATATCAGAGCATAGAACTGCATGTTCACATTCAGCCGCTGACATCCGGATTGTCTATTATGATTATAAGACATCAACAGCAAGATTGTATTATTATGTACAAAAGGAACGGGGATTTCATTGTAAAATGAATGTAATGTGACATACTAGAGGATCAACATAAGAAGCCTGCACTTTAACCCCTTCCAGCAAAAGCCAGTTTGGCCCAAAGCCCCATTTTTCAATATTCAGAAGTCCCTTTAACCGCTTCAGGACCGCCGTACGCAGGATTGCGTCCTGCGGGCGGTCCTGCTCTTCTGTTTGGACGCGCCGGGGCGTCATCTCGCGAGACGCGAGAGTTCCTGTGAACGCGTGCGCGTTCACAGCGTCGCGCGTCTCGAGAGTTGGACTACAGCCTGCCAGCGATGATCAATCGCTGGCAGGCTGTAGATGCGATATAAATCGCATCAAACAGCTATATCAGACGCTGTTTTATGAACAGCGTCTGATATAGCTGCTACCTGGTCCTCTGGTGGTCCCATTTTCTGGGATCGACCACCAGAGGACCAGGTAACACAGTAAAAGTTGCACCAAACACTACACTAACCCCCCACCCCCTCACCTATTAACCCTTGATCACCCCATCTAGACCCCTGATCACCCCCTGTCATTGATCACACCCCTTGTAAGGCTCCATTCAGACGTCCATATGTGTTTTGCGGATCCGTGGATTCACGGATCCGTGGATTCACGGATCCGATCCGGATCCGATCCACGAATCTCAAAACACCGGCAATGTGCTTTCCGCATTTTGCAGATCCGCACATTGCCAGAACTATATAGAAAATGCTTTTTCTTGTCCGCAATTGCGGACAAGAATAGGACATGTTCTATATTTCTGCGGAACGGAAGTGCAGACCCGAAGCGGATCCGTAATTCCGGATCCGAGCGGGACAAAGTCTGTCCCCATAGAAATGAATGGGTCCGCAATTCCGCTCCGCAAACAGAATTGCGGACGTGTGAATGGGGCATAAGGGTCCCTTATCACCGCCAGTTAGCTAGCTACTTGTTAGGTAGCTAGCGCCCAGCCCACCGCACGCAGTCACTGATTTTGGCAGAGATTTTTCATCCACATTGCGAATGAAAAATCTGTGCCGTTCATTTTTTTTTTTTTCAGCGCAGAGGCTGAACGGAAAAAAATCTCATTACCCGTATGCTCAATATACGGAGAATCGCAGAAACTCCTAATGCTGGCCATACGTGTAATGATTGCGGAGACCCTCAAATGCCAGGGCAGTACAAAAACCTCACATGTGACCCCATTTTAGAAAGAAGACACCCCAAGGTATTCCGTGAGGGGTATGGCGAGTTCATGGAAAATTTTATTTTTGTCACAAGTTAGTGGAATATGAGACTGTAAAAAAAAAAAAAAAAAACAATTTCCGCTAACTTGTGCCAAATTTTTTTTCTGTGAACTCGCCATACCCCTCACAGAATACCTTGGGGTGTCTTCTTTCCACAATGGGGTCACATGTGGGGTATTATACTGCCCTGGCATTTTAGGGTGCTAAAGCGTGAGAATCCAAATGCGTAAAAATGCCCTGTGAAATCCTAAAGGTACTCATTGGTTTTAGGGCCTTTGCGCATCTTGGCTGCAAAAAGTGTCACTCATGTGGTATCGCCATACTCAGGAGAAGTAGGGCAATGTGTTTTGGGGTGTATTTTTACATATACCCATGCTGAGTGAGAGAAATATCTCTGTAAATGACAACTTTTTACATTTTTTATTCAAAGTTGTCAATATACAGAGATATTTCTCTCACCCAGCATGGGTATATGTAAAAATACACCCAAAACACATCGCCCTACTTCTCCTGAGTACGGCGATACCACATGTGTGACACTTTTTGCAGCCAAGATGCCAAGGGCCCAAATTCCAACGAGTACCTTTTAGGAGGGTATTTTTACGCATTTTTCTTCTCACGCTTTAGGGCCCTAAAATGCCAGTGCAGTATAAATACCCACATGTGACCCCATTTTGGAAAGAAGACACCCCAAGGTATTCGCTGAGGGGCATAATGAGTTCATGAAAAATTAAACTTTTTGTCAAAAGTTAGCGGAAAGGAGACTTTGTGAGAAAAACAATATAAAATCAAATTCCGCTAACTTGTGCCAAAAAAAAAATTCTATGAACTCGCCATGCCCTCATGGAATACCTTGGGGTGTCTTCTTTCCAAAATGGGGTCACATGTGGGCTATTTATACTGCCCTGGCATTTTAGGGGCCCTAAAGCGTGAGAAGAAAATGCGTAAAATACCCTCCTAAAAGGTACTCATTGGAATTTGGGCCTTTGCATCTTGGCTGCAAAAGTGTCACATGTGGTATCGCCGTACTCAGGAGAAGTAGGGCGATGTGTTTGGGTGTATTTTACATATACCCATGTTGGGTGAGAGAAATATCTCTGTATATTGACAACTTTGAATAAAAAATGTAAAAAGTTGTCGTTTACAGCGATATTTCTCACACGCAGCATGGGTATATGTAAAATACACCCCAAAACACATTGCCCTACTTCTCCTGAGTACGGCGATACCACATGAGTGACACTTTTTGCAGCCAAGATGCGCAAGGCCCTAAAACCAATGAGTACCTTTAGGATTTCACAGGCCATTTTTATGCATTTGGATTCTCACACTTTAGGGGCCCCTAAAATGCCAGGTGAGTATAAATACCCACATGTGACCCCATTTTGGAAAGAAGACACCCTAAGGTATTCCGTGAGGGGCATGGTGAGTCCACAGAATTTTTATTTTTGGCACAAGTCAGCGGAAATTTTTTTTTTTTTTTAACTTTGTTTTTACAAAGTCTCATATTCCACTAACTTGTGACAAAAATAAAATTTTACATGAACTCACCATACCCCTCACAGAATACCTTGGGGTGTCTTCTTTCCAAAATGGGGTCACATGTGGGGTATTTATACTGTCCTGGCATTTTAGGGGCCCCTAAAGGGTGAGAAGAAGTCTGGAATCCAAATGCGTAAAAATGCCCTGTGAAATCCTAAAGGTACTCATTGGTTTAGGGCCTTGCGCACCCAGGCTGCAAAAAGTGGCACACATGTGGTATCGCCGTACTCAGGAGAAGTAGGGCAATGTGTTTTGGGGTGTATTTTTATATATACCCATACTTTGTGTGAAAAATATCTCTGTAAACGACAACTTTTAAAAAATTTTATACAAAGTTGACAATTTACAGAGATATTTCTCTCACCCAACATGGGTATATGTAAAAATACACCCCAAAACACATTGCCCTACTTCTCCTGAGTACGGTGATACTACATAAGTGCCGCTTTTGCAGCCTGGGTGCAAAGGCCCAAATTCCAACGAGTACCTTTAGGTTTTACATGGCGGCTCACAATTTAGCCCCGCCCAAAATGCCAGAACAGTAAACACACCCCACAAATGACTCCATTTCGGAAAGTAGACACCCCAAGGTATTCACTGAGGGGCATAGTGAGTCCGTCTGAGATTATTATTTTTTTGCCAGAAGTTATCAGAAATTGAAACTTTTTTTTTTTTTTTCTCAGAAAGTGTCATTTTCCGCTAACTTGTGAAAAAAAATGAAATGATACATGAACTCACCAAGCCCCTCCGCAAATACTTTGGGGTGTCTTCTTTCTAAAATGGTGTCATTTGGGGGGTATTCATACTATCCTGACATTCTAGCACCTGAAGAAACATGACAGGCGCTCTGAAAGTCAGAGCTGCTTCAAAATGAGGAAATTCACTTTTTTGCACCATAGTTTGTAAACGCTATAACTTTTACCCAAACCCATAAATATACACTTGTTGGATTTTTTTTATCAAAGACATGTAGAACAATAAATTTAGAGAAAAATTTATATAGAAATGTAGTTTTTTTTGAAAAATTTTACAACAGAAAGTGAAAAATGTCATTTTTTTGCAAAAATTTCGGTAATTTTTGATTAATAGCAAAAAAAGTTAAAATGTCAGCAGCAATGAAATACCACCAAATGAAAGCTCTATTAGTGAGAAGAAAAGGAGGTAAAATTCATTTGGGTGGTAAGTTGTATGACGGAGCAATAAACGGTGAAAGTAGCGCAGTGCAGAATTGTAAAAAGTGGCCTGGTCATTAAGGGTGTTTAAGCTAGGGGGGCTGAGGTGGTTAAGGGGCTTTTGTGGTAGAAACCACCCATAAATAACCTCTTTTTAGAAACTACACCCAACAAGTTATTCAAAACTGAATTTTGAAGCTTTGTTAATCCTTTAGGTGTTCCACAAGAATTAAATAAAAATGGAGGCAAAATTTAAAAAAAATTCTTTTGTGCAGATTTCTCATTTTAATCTATTTTTCTTGTACCATAGCAAGGGTTAACAGCAAAACCTCAATATTTATTACCCTAATTCTGCAGTTTACAGAAACATTCCATATGTGGTTGTAAATCTCTTCATTGTCACACAGTGGGGCTCAGAAGGAAAGGAGCACCATAGTGTTTTTTTGAAGGGCGGATTTGCTTGAATGGTTTTCGGGTGTCATGTCACATTTGAACTGACCCCCTGTTGCTTGTGACGTCTGAGATCCATATTAAAGCATTTTAATGTTTTCAAATTAAAAAACAAAAAAAATACTTGCCTCATCCATTCGATCGCAAAGAAGCCTTGGCGGCCATCGTTCTTGAAAATACAGCATGAGATCTTGTGTGGCGTGTGATGTCATCATGTCGGCAAGCGTTGTGACATCATATGTCACCATGCACAAGAGATCGCACAGGATCTTCAAGCAAGATGGCCCCCCGGTCTCTTTGCGATCAAATGAATGAGGTAAGCATGATTTATTATTATTTTTACAGCCATTTCAGGGAAAATCGATTCATTACCACAAAGTACTTAGTGAACTTCGATTCGCTCAACACTACTCACAATCACTGATGGAAACACTGACCAAAACTCTGATGTGTGAATGAGGAATTATAGAGGGGATTCCTAGCTGGTGTCTCTCTTCTATCAACTCAAGCTGGGACTACCCCATTAAGCAATTGTTCAGTATTTCTTATTTTCACACTTTTCCTTTACTTAACCTTCCAGACTTTTTCATGAGATGTGGTTTCTAAAGTGATGATTTTTCCACTTCTTGTAAACACTTTATAAATCTTGTCTTAGTTGAGAGTATTTGCTCGTTCTCAGAATCCAAGTAATCCCAAAAGCATTAATGATGTTGAGGTCTGGGCTATGGTTGCTGATGGTTTATTGTACTGAAAGCACCAGCAGGTTATTTGATAAATATTTCATGATCTTCACAGCAGTGTGCATGAGGATGTTTTCTTGCTGTCTCAAAAGTTTTCTGGAGCAAGATGTATGGTGATGCATTAATGATGCCTTTAATTAAAAAGAAGATTTTATTTCCAGATGTCTCACATCCCAACTGTTGAGTAAACAAAAAAAAAAAAATGAGTTGTAAAATGTAACCAGAATTCGGGTAAGAAGAGAAAAAGGGATAGAGGATTACAAAGCGCCATGGGAATACTCTGAGCCAGGGATGCTCAACCTGCGGCCCTCCAGTTGTTGTAAAACTACAACTCCCAACATGCCCTGCTGTAGATTGATAGCTGTAGGCTGTCCAGGCATGCTGGGAGTTGTAGTTTTGCAACAGCTGGCGGGCCGCAGGTTGAGCATCCCTGCTCTAAGCGATGGAGTAGTGTGGAATTGGACACTAAGACTGCGCCCTACGTATTCAATTCAACCCAAACGGGTGAACTGTGAATATAGAGCAAGATAAAACTTAAAAAAGGAATATACACAGAGTACATATGAAGTGTGGGTGCGCCAAAGAAATGCCAATCCTAGGTATGTTGGTGAAGAATTACCTACTAAAAGATAAAAAAAACGACATACTTCTGAGTGAGGTAGATACTGGCTTTGAAACAGTATATTAACCACTTACTTTACAAGGGAGGGGAGTACAAGATAAACTCAATACACTTGTACCCTCACCTTCTTTTGTACCGAAAATCCCCATATAGATGACACAGACATAGAGGATCTGGTCACGGAACTTCTCATTAATCCAATTCACTCATTTCTCAAACCCAAATCATCTTTCTATCCCATTGAAAGTAGGGTTCCCCCCCTTCGAGACATTTTACAGCTTGGCCCTTATTGATCTAGTGGATGAGGTGAGGTTTTTTTATTTTTCAAGTGGATGAGGTGAGTTTTTTTTATTTTTAACCCCTCAATGGCCATTTTATTTAGCATTCTGTTTTAAGAATGCTATTATTTTTCGATATAACCATGTTATAATGGAAAATAATAAAATCACCAGAACACCGAACCAGAACTTCAGTGGAAAAGTCCGGGTTCAGGTCTGGGTACCCGAACTCGCAAAGTTTGGTATGAACCCGAACTTTGCAGTTCCCCAAAAAAATTGACAATGCGTTACCAGAAGCCTCAAGTAACTATAAACATAACTTTATGACACGGTATAACATAGCGCACCATAGAACTAAGAACATATTAAACCAGCACTGGCCAATCCTCATGGGAGACCCTATAATAGGGAAAAGAATCCCGAAAAATCCACATATTACATCCCGGAGGACTAAAACTCTAAAAAACATTCTGACATCATCCTGTCCTAAACTGAACGGTACTACAAAGGGAAACGAAAGATTAGTCAGTGCTGTTCTAACATCAGTGACAAAGTGAAAGAAGTAACCATCCTAACTTCTGGTGAAAGAAAATCCTTTACGAGACCGCATGGACTGCAGTTCACACAACATCATCTATATGCTAGAATGTCCGTGAGATCTCCAATATATTGGGCGGACTGCACAGAGCATAAGAGATAGGACCAACTCCCATTGATCAAATATAAATAAAAAATACATGAAACATAGAGTTTCAAGACATTTCCCACAGATCCATTTAGGTGACCCGACAAACTTAAAGATTACCCCAATTGAATGGGTCCCATAATTGTTCCAAACCCTGTGCAGAAAAGAGATGTATTGGATTTATAGCTTTAATTCCCTCACCCCTTTTGGCCTAAATGAAACACTAGAACACAATAATTACTAATAATATGTATTTATTTATGTGTATGTGTGTGTATATATATATGTTTGTATGTATGTGTGTGTATATACAGTCATGTGAAAAAATTAGGACACCCTTTGAAAGCATGTGGTTTTTTGTAACATTTTTAATAAATGGTTATTTCATCTCCGTTTCAACAATACAGAGAGATTAAAGTAATCCGACGAAACAAAGAAAACTGAAGAAAAGTCTTTTCAAGATCTTCTGTAAATGTCATTCTACAAAAATGCCTATTCTAACTGAGGAAAAAGATAGGACACCCTTGCCCCTAATAGCGAGTGTTACCTCCTTTGGCTGAAATAACTGCAGTGAGACGGTTCTGTAGCCATCTACCAGTCTTCGACATCGGTCTGAGGAAATTTTACCCCACTCCTCAATGCAGAACTTTTTCAGCTGTGAGATGTTTGAGGGGTTTCTTGCACGTACAGCCCTTTTCAAGTCACCCCACAGCATCTCAATGGGATTCAAATCTGGACTTTGACTTGGCCATTCCAGGACTCTCCATTTCTTCTTTTTCAGCCAATCTTTGGTTGATTTACTAGTATGTTTTGGGGTCATTGTCATGTTGCATGGTCCAGTTCCGCTTCAGCTTTAATTTTCTAACTGATGGTCTCACATGTTCTTCAAGCACCTTCTGATACACAGTAGAATTCATCGTGGATTCTATGATGGTGAGCTGACCAGGTCCTGCTGCAGCAAAGCAGCCCCAAACCATGACACTTCCACCTCCATGCTTCACAGTTGGTATGAGGTTCTTTTCTTGGAATGCTGTGTTTGGTTTACGCCAAACATGTCCTCTGCTGTTGTGTCCAAATAATTCAATTTTGGACTCATCTGTCCAAAGAACATTATTCCAGAAGTCCTGGTCTTTGTCAACTTTATCTCTGGCAAATGTCAGTCTGGCCTCGATGTTTCTCTTGGAAAGCAAAGGTTTCCTCCTTGCACACCTCCCATGCAAGTTAAACTTGTACAGTCTCTTTCTGATTGTAGAGGCATGTACTTCTACATCAACAGTAGCCAGAGCCTGCTGTAGTTCTCGAGATGACACTTTAGGGTTTTTGGAGACCTCTTTTAGCATCTTGCGGTCTGCTCTTGGGGTGAACTTGCTGGGACGACCAGTCCTGGGCATGTTGGCAGTTGTTTTGAAAGCCCTCCACTTGTAGACTATCTTCCGGACAGTGGAATGGCTGATTTCAAAATCTTTTGAGATCTTTTTAAATCCCTTCCCAGACTCATAGGCTGCTACAATCTTTTTCTGAAGTCCTCTGACAGCTCTTTGCTCTCACCATGGTGCTCACTCTCACTTCAACAGTCAGGAGCACACCAAACTAAATGTCTGAGGTTTAAATAGGGCAAGCCTCATTCAACATGCAGAGTAACGATCTACTAATTATGTGCACCTGGTGTGATATACCTGTGTGAGATCTGAGCCAATTTAAGAGGGAATACATGTGAGGGTGTCCTATCTTTTTCCTCAGTTAGAATAGGCATTTTTGTAGAATGACATTTACAGAAGATCTTGAAAAGACTTTTCTTCAGTTTTCTTTGTTTAGTCGGATTACTTTAATCTCTCTGTATTGTTGAAACGGAGATGAAATAACCATTTATTAAAAATGTTACAAAAAACCACATGCTTTCAAAGGGTGTCCTAATTTTTTCACATGACTGTATATATATATATATATATATATATATTATACAGAGTTGAGCAAACTGTATAGTTCGGGTTCGTACTGAACTTTACGGCTTTTCCGCACCCGGACACAAACCCGGACATTTCCGTAAAAGTTCGGGTTTGGGTTCGTTGTTCGCGATTTTTCCCCGCTTTTTAAAAGGCTGCAGGGCAGCCAATCAACAAGCGTTTCACTACTTTGCCCTAAGAAGCCATCACAGCCGTGCCTACTATTGGCATGGCTGTGATTGGCTAAGTGCAGCATGTGACTCAGCCTCTATATAAGCTGGAGAAACGTAGCGCCGCACGTCACTCTGCTGCTCTTAGTGTAGGGACAAGTTGCTGCTGCTGTGAGGCAGAGATTAGGGAAGAAATCTGTTGAACTGGTTAAATCTTCAAACTACAGCAATTATTGAGGGTGCTATGCTACATATGTTTACCCAGCCCTGAGCCCAGTGATACTGCAAAATAATTTTTAATCCATCTGTTACTGAGGTGGGGGTCGGTGGCCATTTTAGCAACTGCAGTGTTCTTGGAACTGCATGTGACCTGCATGTGTGCCAGCCTGCCAGGGACCTCAGTCTAATAATTTTTTGGTAGCTCAGTGGAGGAAAAATTCCTTTTTTCTGGCAGGTCAAGTCCCACTACATTACCTATTTTAAAATTTTGCGTTGACATACGGCATTTCTGTAGTTGGTGGAATAAACCCGTACTGTCTTACCACAGATTAGTTTGCATACACCGCTGAAAAACCTATTTTAAAATTTTGCGGTGACATAGTGCATTTCTGTAGTTGGTGGAATAAACCCCTACTGTCGTACCACAGAGCACATTTGCATACACCGCTAAAAAACCTATTTTAAAATTTTGCGGTGACATAGTGCATTTCTGTAGTTTGTGGAATAAACTAGTACTGTCGTACCATAGAGCACGTTTGCATACACCGCTGAAAAACCTATTTTAAAATTTTGCGGCGACATAGTGCATTTCTGTAGTTGGTGAAATAAACCAGTACTGTCGTACCACAGAGCACGTTTGCATACACCGCTGAAAAGCCTATTTTAAAATTTTGCGGTGACATAGTGCATTTCTGTAGTTGGGGGAATAAACCTGTACTGTCGTGCCATAGAGCACTTTTGCATACAACGCTAAAAAAAACTGTTTTTTTTGCCAGTTTTGCAGTATACAAACCCCTGCTCTGCATAGGTGAAAGGGAGGTAAATTTCTAAAAATCGTATGTTACATTCTTTGGCCATAAAGTACCCCTGCACTGCATACCTGACTTGGAAATATATTCAGTAAATTAGGTGGCCTTCAGATTGTTAGGTGATCTGTACCCCTTCTTTCTTTCAAAGTACCCCTGCACTGCATACCTGACTGGGAATTATATTCTCTAAATTTGGCGGTGTTTACATTGTTGAGTGCTGTAGTTATATGCTTTAAAATCTCCATGATGTCTCCATGATAAATCTGCAGCATGGGGGCCCCTTGTGGCTTCTATACACTTTTAAAATAATCCTTTAGCGGGGCAAATAGATGCCTGATGACAGGGACGCTCCATGACCCCTTTTTTCTTTCAAACTACCCCTGCCCTGCATACCTGACTGGGAAATATATGCTGTAAATTAGGTGGCCTTCAGATTGTTGTGTGATCTGTACTGTACTGTACCCCTTCTTTCTTTCAAAGTAAACCTGCACTGCATACCTGACAGGGAACTTAGTTCATTACAATTGGCGGTTACATTGTTGCCTGACATGAAGCCTTTTTTGTCTGTGAAGCAAAAGGTAGTCGCCAACAACAATGTGTTCTGTTTTCTTTTTTTTTTTAAATAAATTGGAGTAGACCCCAAAACATTGGGAAATATAAAAAAGAAAACAAAGAGTAAGTGCGCTGTAGTATAACAATGGTTTGATGAGGCCGGTATAAATGTCTATTCTGCACAAGGTACGAACAAGTCCTGTGGGATCCATGCCTGGTTCTTTTTAATGAATGTGAGATTGTCCACGTTGGCTGTGGACAGGCGGCTGCGCTTGTCGGTGATAACGCCCCAGCCGTGCTAAACACACGATCAGACAATACACTGGCTGCATGGCAGGCCAGCACCTCCAAAGCGTAAAGGTGAAGCTGAGGCCATGTCCCCATTTTGGAGACCCAGAAGTTGAATGCGGCAGACCCAGTGGCGTAGCTAGAAATGACCAGGCCGAACAGCAAATTTTTGAATGGGGCCCCCCTCCCCCAGTAATTTTTTCGCAACCCCTTTCTTTCATGCTGCCCCCATTCCTGTGGCTACTAAAGATCGCTCTCTCAGACCAGGCAGCTTTTCCATTCTTTTTCAACACTGTCTATACTGCCACTGTATATAATTTCATTGTATAATACTGTTGAGGGGGCCCTAACAAAGTCTTTGGTCCTCCTCCTCCTAGATGGGCCCCTTCTTGGTCAGGGCCCCAAAGCAGCCGCTTTCCCTGCTTCCCCTGTAGCTACGACCCTGGGCAGACCCATCAGTTAGTACGTGTAGGCGTGTGTACAGATACCATTCCACCATTTTGCGGAAATGCTGCCTCTTGCTAAGACGTTCCATATCTGCTGGTGGTGCTGGTTGTTGTGGCGTAGTGACAAAGCTTTTCCACATTTCGGCCATGCTAACCCTGCCTTCTGAGTTGCGGCGATGACCCAGCTGCGTTGGCGACTTCTTCCTCCTCTTCCTCCTCTGCTTTAGGCCTAATTCACACGTCCGCAATCTACGTCCGCACCCGTTCCGCAAATTTGCTGAACGGGTGCGGACCCATTAATTTTGAATGAGGACATGATGGATGCGGAGAGCACACACTGTGCTCTCCGCATCCGCATTTGCGGAGCGCGCCACCGATCTTCCGGACTGCGGCTCCGCAAAAATATAGAGCATGTCCTATTCTTGCAATTGCGGACAAGTATAGGCATCTCTATAGGGCTGGTGGCAAGTTGTTTTGCGGATCCGCAACACACTACGGACATGTGAATAAGGCCTTAGCCTTGTGCTTCCACTGAGCCCCCGGTGTCAGGTGTGAATGCCATCATCAGCGCCACTACCAGCGTTGGCTTCTTCCAATCACGCTTCAGTGACGGAATTAAGGACGGCACGTTGTCCTTGTAATGGAGATCCAGCAGGGTGGTCACCCAGTAATCTGCACAAGTTAGGGCTCGTTCACATCATCGTTAGTGTTGAGCGCGAATATTCGAATAGCAAATTTTTTTAACGAATATCGGCACTTCGCTAATTCGCGAATATTTCGAATATAGTGCTATAAATTCGCTATTTCGAATATTCGTTTTTTTTTTTTTTTTTAGTTAGATTTTTTTCTTTCCCACTTCCCAACAGTAGTTCTTACCTGTCCTGAGTATTCCTGGCTTCCTGGCTGCTCTAGTCAGTGCCCATTGCCGCTTCTGCCGACTTCCGTGCTCATGGAGCGTCCCCATCCATGGGAACGTCTCCATATACTAAAATGTACTGTCGGATTTGAGGAATTATGTTGAAATCGCAATGCGATTAATTCAAGTTATATTAATCGCATTGCGATTTCAACTTAGAGCTGGGTTTATAATGGGTCAGCTTGCTAGAATGAACGAAGTTAACGAATATGGAATATAGCAGCACTGCTAAGTTGAATTTGCAATGCGATTGATTTAACTTGAAGTAATCGCATTGTGATTTCAACTTAGCACTGCTATCTTACATAGGCTAGAATTAACGAATATGGAATATAGCACTAGCAGTGCTAAGTTGAAATCGCAATGCGATTACTTCAAGTTAAATTAATCGCATTGCGAATTCAACTTAGCAGTGCTGCTATATTCCATATTCGTTAACTTCGCTCATTCTAGCAAGCTGACCCATTATAAACCCAGCTCTAAGTTGAAATCGCAATGCGATTAATATAACTTGAATTAATCGCATTGCGATTTCAACGTAATTCCTCAAATCCGATAGTACATTTTAGTATATGGAGATGTTCCCATGGTGATGGGGACGCTCCATGAGCAAAGAACTTTATGGTTGGCTTGGTAGAATTAGCGAATAGCGAATATGACGAATGTATTCGTCATATTCCTCAAAACGAAGATAACGAAGTATTCTCCATCTTAGTTTTAGCAACCTATTCGTCAACCTCGCTAATTCTAGCAATCAAATAGGAAGGTTGACTATAGAGACAGCTGTGTTAAATTCGCTATGCGATTTTTTTTTTTAATAGAATAATTATATTACTTGATATAATTATTATAATTATTCTATTTATTAAAAAATATATATAAATAACGCATAGCGAATTAAACACAGTTGTCTCTATAGTCAACCTTCCTATTTGATTGCTAGAATTAGCGAAGTTGACGAATAGGTTGCTAAAACGAAGATGTAGAATACTTCGTTATCTTCGTTTTGAGGAATATGACGAATACATTCGTCATATCCGTCATCTTCGCTATAACTCTAGATATGAAACCGATAGGAAAGTAGCCTTAAGTTAAAATCGCAATACGCGATTATTTAAATCACATATTAATCGCGGTAACTAGAATAATGACGAATATTCGATTTCGACGAATATGAAACGAATATTCATTCGAATATTCGCGAATTTCGTCGAAATCGAATATGGCACCTGCCGCTCATCACTAATCATCGTTTGTCTTTTCTGTTCTCCAGCTCTGTTAAGGAGCAGGGGAACGGAAAGGACGGATGGTGTACATAACTGACACCTAACTGACACAAATGGAGCCTAAAGACCCCATAGACTTTAATGGGGTCCGTTTGGTGTCCGCTCAGAACGTGATTTTTGAGCGGACATGCCAAACTGCTATCCGCCTCTGGCCCAACCGCCGCTACATTTACCCAGTGTGCTGTTAGGGAGGTATAACTTCCCTGCCAGTGCTTACCGGTCCACTTATTGGTGGTTATGTGGACCTTGCCACAGATGGCGTTGCGCAGAGCACACCTGATTTTGTCTGCCACTCGGTTGTGCAGAGAAGGGATGGCTCGCCTGGAAAAGTAGTAGCTGGGAACCATGTACTGTGGGACAGCCGCCGCCATATGTTTTTTAAAAGTCTCCATCCATCTCCACCAGACAGAATGACAGCATTTCAAAGGACCAGGAATTTTGAAATCCAGGCATTCAGGGCCAGGGATCGCGGGTGGGTAGTGGGGTACTTCCTCTTTCTATTTCTTTTTCTAATTGGGAGATGGACAGCTGAACACTTCCATGGGATAGTGTGGAGATGCTTGGTGACGGTGAAAGATGTGATGGCGTTGCTGCCACATGCTCTATTTGCGGGGTGGCAGGTGCCACTGTCACTCACTTGTGCTCAGGTTTAGAACGTTTATTTTAAATTTTTGTGCATTTTATTTTAAGTTATTTCCCTATCTAAATTTGTTTGCAGGGCACTTGTCCTACTCTTACCTCCATTTTGCTTAATTTCCAATGACTTTTTCAGAGCCATTTTAGTGCTCCAAAGTTCGGGTCCCCATTGACTTCAATTGGGTTTGGGTTCGGGGTCAAGTTCGGGTCCCGAACTCGACCTTGGTGGTGAACTTCAGGTGAACTTGAACTTCCAGGTGTTCGCTCAACTCTAATTATATATATGTATATATATATATATATATATATATATATATATATTTATCCCTTCTTAAATTATTCATGAATCAGTGCAAATATCTAATTATTTATGTAGTTTTGCACCCAATGTTACTTATAAGCATCCAGTTATCTAAGTATCCATCTATTGACGTATACATTTTAGCTTAATTTATTCTTCTTTCCTGTGCCCAATGGCATTTGTATGTATTCCTTTTGACTAATCTACTTTATTAACAAACTGTTTTAACATAGGTTTCTATATATTTTATAATTCCCAAATATTTTATAATTATTATTATTGGTATTAAGATATATATATATATATATATATATATAATGAAAGAAAGAAAAAACCAGGCAGCACCAAACATAAAGCAGTATGGCGGGTGCAAAGTCCGAGGGTGTGAGCAACCCACAACAATAGCGTAGAAAACGGACAGCACTCCAATAGAAATCCAAGATTCTTTTATTCACCCAAGTGGGCAGGCAACGTTTCGGCTTAACAATAAAGCCTTTCTCAAGCCTTTGCTTAACAATAAAGCCTTTCTCAAGCCAAGGCTTGAGAAAGGCTTTATTGTTAAGCCGAAACGTTGCCTGCCCACTTGGGTGAATAAAAGAATCTTGGATTTCTATTGGAGTGCTGTCCGTTTTCTACGCTATATATATATCCTCTTATATGTATTTATTCTGACATATTTATTGATAATTACATGCCTTCTAGTTCAGATTGCAATATATATACATATTCTTTTCTTCTTCTTTTTTTCCCACACTTACTTACCTCTGGCCAGCATGTGCCACAGGAAGTGACCTCACTTTTTTTTTTCTTCTCTTCCAAACTTAATTGCCTCTAGCCAGCATATGCCAAAGTAGGTGACCTCATTTTTTCCCCCAAACTTTCTTAGCGTTAGCCAGCATATGCCACAGGAAGTAACCTCATTTTTTTCTTCTTTTTTTTTTTTCCTTCTCTTTCCAAACTTAATTGCCTCTGGCCAGCGTATGCCACAGGAAGTGACCTAACAAGTCTAAGCCTACCTCTTCCTAAGCAATTGCCTATTTATATGTGAGTTTTTATGTGTATGTATGCTTGTATATCTTGCTCCTGAGGAAGGGGATTTATTTACTTCCCCGAAACGCGTCAAGCTAATTTTAATTGGAATAAAGCAACCTTTTCATGCCACATACTGTGAGGTCCCTGTTATACCACTCTGGGATAAGGAATCCATGACAATTGTCAAGCGATCTCGGTGAGGGAGGTGAGGGTACGAGTGTATTGAGTTTATCTCGTACTCCGCTCCCTGGTAAAGTAAGTCGTTAATATACCGTTTCAAAACCAGTATCTATCTCACTCAGAAGTATGTAGTTTTTTTTATCTTTTAGTATGTAATTTTTTGCTAACTAACATACCTAGGATTGACATTTCTTTGGTGCCCCCACACTTCATATGCACTCTGTGTATATTCCTTTTTTAAGTTTTATTTCACTCACATCCCAACTTGCATTGATCCTCCACCTTGCTTGGCTAATGTATGACTGATCGTTGTATACATGGAGTCTTTAAGTTGCATACATATTGATTTGTTACTCCCCAAATTCTCATAATTCTTTTCTCTGCATCTCAGATGTCCATTTTCAATGTTCTGTTTTGAATGTTGAGTTGTCTTCTTGTAACAAACAGGAGGATGTTCCCAAAATGTCCTTAACAGTTGATTTACCGATACCCCAAGCTGGCTGGTGCCTATAACAGTGGAGAGCCTGAGACGAAATGGCCTGATAAAGAGGGACCCGATTTCTCCAGACCCAGGAGGAGGGAACCAGTAAGAGGTGGAGAAGCTATAGGCAGGAATGAGGAGGAAGCTCCTCGCATTGTAAGAAAGAAGGCCAAGAGGTACCAGGGCAGAGTGGGAGAGGCTGCAGGCCTTGAGACTAGACAGACAAGACCTGTGTGCTAGAAAAAGATAGCAGGGAAAAGGACATGCTGCAGCCAGGCTGGGAAGAATCCAGTGAAACACTTTCCTCATCAGAAACAGAGAATAATAGCAACTTTGGCCCTGTAGCTCCTAACCTCCTCTCATCAGGTTCTATTGGGCCAAATCCCTGGTCACCATCTTTGTAACAGGCAGGTGCCTCAGTCTTACGGTATGAAGTAGCTCACCTTCTGTACCTATTTGCAGCAAAGATGCTCTGCCTAAAATTCGCACTGTGGTGATATACCTTGTCATTGCTCCACATGAAAAGGTTACAGCACCCTTGAAAACGGAAGATTTGCCTTGTGGATTACAAAGACCTGAACACACACCAGTCTATGATGATAGAAGTTATTGATTACTGAACTAATCAAGTGCTAGTTATTATTACAATAAAGCCACTCACTTTATCACAGTGGAATTTTTATTTCATCATTCACTTGCTATGGGAAAGAATATATTACTCTGAGAGTTTCCTATAAATCTTTCTACTCGTTCTGTAACAGATATTCCAATAATTAAACATGGCTGTCCACAGGGTATAATTAAAAAGAACAATAGTAGTAATGTGAAAATCAACAGGCAGTCCTATTACAACTGTAGAAATGAATCCAACAGAAGATGGGTGCTTCAATAATGAATATGCCCACAATGTCTGTGATGTGCCCAGCTGCAAGAGGACGATTAGCATTATTTAAAGGAGAAGAGCACAGAACCGTAAATATGGCTGCAAAATCTTTCAGCACCTGATCTTATTATAAGATATAAAATGCAATGTCCAATAAAGATAATATTCTGAATGCATCTGGGAGTGCCTACTCATGAGAAAAAAATATAGCACACTTCTTCAGTATCAATAACGTGAATTCCAAAGATTTGAGAATGAATAAGCTTACGCAGTCTGAGTGAATAAATATATTTATTTATTTACAAACCGGATTCGAAAAAAGTTGGGACACTGAACAAATTGTGAATAAAAACTGAATGCAATGATGTGGAGATGGCAAATGTCAATATTTTATTTGTAATAGAACGTAGATGACAGATCAAACGTTTAATCCGAGTAAATGTATCATTTTAAAGGAAAAATATGTTGATTCAAAATTTCACGGTAAAGTTGGGACAAGTAGCAATAAGAGGCTGGAAAAAGTAAATTTGAGCATAACGAAGAGCTGGAAGACCAATTAACACTAAGTAGGTCAATTGGCAACGTGATTGGGTATAAAAAGAGCTTCTCAGAGTGGCAGTGTCTCTCAGAAGCCAAGATGGGTAGAGGATCACCAATTCCCACAATGTTGCGCAGAAAGATAGTGGAGCAATATCAGAAAGGTGTTACCCAGCCAAAAATTGCAAAGACTTTGCATCTATCATCATCAACTGTGAATAACATAATCCGAAGATTCAGAGAATCTGGAACAATCTCTGTGCGTAAGGGTCAAGGCCGTAAAACCATACTGGATGCCCGTGATCTCCGGGCCTTTAAACGACACTGCACCACAAACAGGAATGCTACTGTAAAGGAAATCACAGAATGGGCTCAGGAATACTTCCAGAAACCATTGTCAGTGAACACAATCCACCGTGCCATCCGCCGTTGCCAGCTGAAACTCTACAGTGCAAAGAAGAAGCCATTTCTAACCAAGATCCACAAGCTCAGGCGTTTTCACTGGGCCAAGGATCATTTAAAATGGAGTGTGGCATAATGGAAGACTGTTCTGTGGTCAGACAAGTCACGATTCGAAGTTCTTTTTGGAAATCTGGGACGCCATGTCATCCGGACCAAAGAGGACAAGGACAACCCAAGTTGTTATCAACGCTCAGTTCAGAAGCCTGCATCATAATAAAAAGTAAATAATCATCACTAGCCTAAATATGGGGTAGGGATCTGGTCAATCATGCTATAACACATGGCTGTCTACCACGTTATAACACATGACTGACACCCCAGGGTGTACAAGAGATAGGGCAAATCAATACAGACATCCTACTTAGGAATAACTGTGGTCTTTGCTAACAAATAATTGGGATTCCACCAGGCACTTGATCCTATCAGCCCCTCCTCCTGTGTGCATAACGCATGTCTCTGAGATCACTCAGGAATGTGGTCTTAGCAGCACAATATGGGATGGGTACTATCTCTAACCCCCTATATTACAAGGGGAATTAAAGGGGACAGAACCAATCAGTACTTAAAAATACCCTTACAATACAGTATCACATAGCTAAAGGGAATCTGTGAAGTTGAAAAACAGAGCTGATCCATTGAGAAGTAGAAATGAGGAGTTGGAGCCACGCTGCCAGTGGAATGGAACAGAATCTTGTCACCAGGCCATGATGAAGGCACTGGTTCAGTGCTGAAACGTGTTGTCACTAGAGTTGAGCGAACACCTGGAAGTTCGGGTTCGTCGGGTTTGGCTGAACTTCGCCGCAAAGTTCGAGTTCAGCACCCGAACTTGACCCGAACCCTATTGAAGTCAATGGAGACCCAAACTTTGGGGCACTAAAATGGCTTAAAAAAAGGATTGAAAGGGCTAAAAGGCTGCAAAAGGAAGCAAAATGGGGGTAAGAGCTGGACAATTGCCATGCAAACAAATGTGGATAGGAAAATGACTTAAAATAACATAAAATACATAAAAATTATAATCTTGAACTAGGAGGAGGAGGTCCATATGGAGTAGGAGGTTGAGGAGGCGGTGGATGTGGCAGTATAGGTGGAAGCGGTGGTGGAGGAGGTAGACCCCAAAACATTGGAAAATAAAGAAAACAAAGAGAAAGTGCACTCGAGTATAACAAATGCTGGGTGAGGCTGGAATACATGTCTATTATGCACAAGGTACGGACAAGTCCTGTGGGATCCAGGCCTGGTTCATTTCAATGAACGTGAGCTTGTCCACATTGGCTGTGGACGAAGGCTGCGCTTGTATGTGATAACCCCCCTGCCATGCTAAACACACGTTCAGACAATACACTGGCTGCAGGGCAGGCCAGCACCTCCAAGGCATAAAGGGCAAACTCAGGCCATGTGCCCAATATGGAGAGCCAGAAGTTGAATGGGGAAGCCCCATCAGTTAGTACATGAAGGCCATGCTAACCCTGCCTTCTGAGGTGCTGGCGGTGCCCCAGCTGCTTTGGCGACTTCTTGCTCCTCCTCTGCCTTCACCTTGTGCTTCCACTGAGGCCCCGCTGTCAGGTGGGAATGCCATCAGCAGCGCATCTACCAGCGTGCAGAATATATTTCCTAGTCAGGTATGCAGTGCAGGGGTAGCATGAAAGAAAAAAAGGGGTACAGATCACCCCGTAATCTAAACGCCGCCGAATTTACAGAATACATTTCCCAGACAGGTATGCAGGGCAGGAGTAGTGTAAAAAAAAAAAGGGGGTACAGATCACCCAACAATCTAAACGCCGCCGAATGTACAGAATATTTTTCCCTGTCAAGTATGCAGTGCATCAGGAACACACCCTCCAAGCCACTTGTGAATGACTGGTCTGATAACCATGGAAATGTCCACCCACAATCTAAGTGCTGGATTTACTGATTAAATTTCACCCTCAGAAATGCTGTGCAGGCCGCAAATATACTTTACGGCAAAAAATAAGTGTTTTTTTTTCACCAACAATGTCACAGCTGTGTTTACTGGTTATATTTAACTGTCAGAAATGCAGCGCAGGCTGCAAATGTACTATCTAGCACAAAAAGTGTGCTTTTTTAAACCAAAAATGTAAATGCAGTAATTAACAGTTGTATTGGACTGTCAGAAATGCAGCGCAGGCCAAAAAATGTACTTTCTAGCACAAAAAATGGGAATTTGCTAACCGACAATGTAATTACTAGTTTTTTTTGGACTGTCAGATATGCAGTGTCGGTGTCAGAAAGAGAAAAAATTGCTTTAGGTCACACAAATATGTGACAGTCTAATGTAATTGAATTATTTTTACTGCCAGGTATGCACTGCAGGCCGCAGGGGAATTTGTCCCCCTAGAATCTAACAGATGGATTTAATGAATAGATTTTCCCTGTCATTCAGCACAGGGGTAGTTCACAGAAATATGGGAATATGTCCCCCCCCCCGGGGCCCTGAAGTCACAGACGGATTACCTATATTATTTTTCCTTCCCCTGGCACATATGCAGTGCAGGAGTATTTAAAAAATGGCTAGATGTTGCCCACTGAGCTACCAGAACAGGAATAAAGTAATGTCCCTGGCACACATGCAGTTGCAAGTGCACTGCACTTGCAAAAATGGTCGCCGCCGCCTACCTAACAAACAGACTGATTAAAGCTTATTTCTCTGTGGCACTGGGCTCATGGGTACAAAAATGTAGCATATCACCCACAAAAATAATCGCTGTAGTTTGCAGATTTAACACCAAGTACACCAGAATTGTTTCCCAATCTTTCCCTTACAGCAGCAGCATCCTATGCCTACACTAGTAAGAGCTGACGTGACTTGCGCACTACGTGACTCCAGCTTATATAGAGGCTGGGTCACATGCTGCACTGGCCAATCACAGCCATGCCAATAGTAGGCATGGCTGTGATAGCTTCTAAGGGCACATTAGTTAAACGCTTGTTGATTGGCTGCCCTGCAGCCTTTCAACAAGCTTTATTAAACGGCCGAACACCGAACTCGAACCCGAACTTTTATGAACATGTTTGGGTTCGGGTCCGGGTACGAAAATTCCTAAAGTCCGTTACGAACCCAAACTTTACAGTTCAGGTTCGCTCAACTCTACTTGTCACCAATAAAGCTTTCATCTTGAACCCCGTCAGCAAGATTATGTTCCATTCCACTGTCCAGCTCCAACTCCTCATTCCTCCTTTTTTTTGGATAATTTCTGCTTCTGAGGAAGACGCAGCAGCTAGCCATACATGTTATTTACCACATTGCCTTTACTATAGTTGTGCCTAATTAGCACAGTCGCTCAAGGTAAGCCTCCACCTGTTTGAGTTTTATATTGCGTCGTTCCTATTGGCAATGCTAGCTATGGTGCGCTGTGTATGATTTATCTTCGCAAGTTGAAAATTCAGTTTTATCTTTGGGTAGCATTTTATAGAACTAGAGTTGTTTAGTAGATTAATGTATAGTGTTGTTGAAAAAGATTACAGCAGGCAACCTCCACAATTAATGGAAGCTACCCACCAACTACTGTATTCTAGACTCTTTAAAAGCGGAAGCTATGCCCTGCAGCCCTTAGCTGTGAAATGAGGTCAGAATCATGGAATAACAATATCGGCATCTCAGGTCTAGGATGGTCTCTGATGTTCAAATACACACCACACCAGGCAAGCAGCTCTTTGAAAGCTTCAGACCCTTTCTGCTCATACCATATGATATCAGCCACACAATAATGTTTCTTCCTCCATCCTCCTCTTAATATAGTTTTCCCCAATGCTGCCTTCTGCTGCCACCTACTGCTCAGTTACAATACGCCCAGTCACAATACACCCAGTCACAAAGTGAAAGTCATAATAAGTAAAAGTCACAAAAGTAAGAGGTCATAAGGATTACCCCTACTTTTACATGCTTTCTGACCCATTGATTGAAGCTAACATTATTATGTTACTGTTACAGTTCCTGTGTGTTATCTGTATGTGCAACAAGCCTGGTGGAGAAAGGCGCATGGTGGAGAGTTGCAGGACGGGAGTGGTAGTAGTCGCTGAGGATGGAGATTACCCACTGTATTGGCGGTCCATCTTCCATGCTCCCCAGGGGCTGTGCAGTGAGAAGGGGGTGTACCTAGATCTCCCAGGGTATACCTTGGTGAAGGTCTCCCGACCAATGGAAGGTGGGCTGCCCTTGGTGTTGACATTGTGAAGGACAGGGAACTGGATTGTGGAAAATTATGGAGGCCAGCTAAGTGGAACAAATAACCAGTTCTTTATTGAAATCTATGCAGTCTCTACATACATGTACTTGTAAATGTAGGCACGGTTTCTTTAACTGTTTCAATGAATCCCTGATTGAATTAAGAGAATTATCTCTTGGAGCCTGGTGTTGCAATATTCTCCCAAAATGTGGTTCTACAATGCCTACTGTGGGTGTAGACTTGTATTCTGTTTTTCTGTGTTGTATGACTAGGGACCATAGGCCTTTACACCTAGCCAAAATGCTATGGAGTCCATAAGGCCCTCTCTCTGGAAGGAATTTCTGGAGCTTCTCTTTTAGGTGCCAAATCTTGTCTGTGATCCCACACAGGACTTAGGCTCTTGCAGGCTGCTTCTACTGCAGACATATCCAGTAGAGATGAGTGAAGTTTTCAAAAATCAATAATAAAGACCCATAGCAGGTGCTAGCATCTCCATAACTTTGGCGTACCCCCACACTGGCTAAAGCAGGCATAGAGAATGATGAATAAGACGAGCCTGCTGGCCCATTACCTTCGCCGCCCACACCACACCCACAATTTTAGACCTAGCGTGAGCGGGAAAAAGTTGTAGATAGCGCCTGAAATATGCCTAAGTTAAGTGTATTTCAAATTAATAAATTATCCCCTAAGGGTAGGAAAGGAAGTAGCCAACTATTCCTCGATCACAATAATACAATCATGGGAAGCACACTGAAAATTAGTGTAAAGCTAGTATTCCTCATTTTTGTAATCATATTAAGCACAAGGAAAGACATAGAACCCTATAATATAGAGAAAAACATACATAGAAACAGTTGAACCTCAAAACATAATTTCACATGAAAAGGTATTACACGTTTCTGTGAACTTCAATAATTAGGGCATGTAAGTACAGAGAAGAGTACACCCTTCTTACTGCTATTTTTGATGTATCATAAATTGACTTACCAGGAAGACTTTCCCTTTAGCTGTGAATGTTTTGATTGTACACAGGCTTGGATTCAGAAATCTTCAATAGGAATAGAAGAAACTTGAACTTCTTAAGCAGGGCCGCACTGCCAATTTGGCGAGGTGGGGCGATCGCCTCGGGCGGAGGGGCCCTGGAGATAAGTGGGGTGCTTTAGCAGCAGCAGCAGGGACGAGAGCACAGTGGAAGCACTCATCTCTCTACATTTATCTGTATCGCTATCCTCAGGACAGTGATACAGTTGATTGCTGCGGCAGGGCATTAGAGAAGCGCCTCCCTTTCCTGTTCCTCTGATAGGCTTCAGGCCTAGTTCATGCAGCCTATCAGAGGCTGGCACAGGGACACAGACGAGTAGAGGCCTGCACCACATAGCTGCCAGAAGCATGGAGATAAGTATTAGTGTTTTTTTTCTATTTGGCAAAATGCTGTTGAGTGCACTATGCGAGGGAGGAGAGGAGCACTGTGAGGACTCGATATAGGAGCATTTTTAGTGGCACATTATGGCGGCCACTATGGGGAAGAGGAGGACAGAAGCACTATGGGGGCATCTACTCGGGGCACTAAGAAGGGGTATTTTATAATTGCACATTATAAAGGGACACTGAGGACATTTACTGGGGGCATCATATAGGGACATTTTATACTGATACACTTTATGGGGGCACTAAGGTGATATTTGCTTAAGTGGGGGCATTTTTTGTACTGGAACACAGAACGGGGGCATTTATGTACTAGTTTACATTACTAGGGGGCATTTTTTTGCACTGCCACACATTATAAGTGGGGCATTTAAAGGGGGCATTTTTTCTACTGGCACACATTAGGGGAATTTTTTCTACTGGCACATTATAAGAATAATTATTACTACTGGAGGGAATTATGGTGAGCTTTATTACTACTGGGGAACTATGGGGGACATTAGTACTAGTGTGGCCACTAAGGGGAAATTATTATTTCTTTGGCATAGTGGGGACATTGTTACTATTACTGCTCAATGCTCTCTGGCAGAGAATTATTACTATTGGTAGGACTTTGGGGAGCGTTATTACTGTGGGAGACACCCTGGCAGAGTATCAGCTCAGCACAATTATAATTTGGGGGTAATTTATGTTTGTACTATTAGTGTCAGGGACACTATTTGCTGGTGCAGTTATTTTGTAGGACACTGTGTGCCAATAATTATTAAAGGGGGCACTATCTGTGTGGTACTAGTATTTTACGGGGGGCCTGTTTCTGCAGTATAGTATTGAGAAGCACAGGGGGTACAGTATTGGGGATGGAGTGTTCAGAAGGTAGGAGGATAATGGCAAAGTAGGAAACTGTTTAGATTTTCGCCTCAGGCTAGGTCGGTGCACCCCTGTTCTTACCTGCTCACTGAAAACATGACTTGAAACTTCAGTGGTATATGTTTTAAATGAAACTTGCTCTTCTTGCTTTCTGAAATGAGAATGCATGTATGACATCATCCACATCCAATTCTTGGCCAAGTTCATGCTTTATTGATATTGTAGCAAGGCCAACAAGTTTCCTGAGTTATTGGTGACTAGTGTAAGAAGTATGCACAGAGCAATGAAGACATTTGGAAATATGCTGGTCACCTTAGTTTTGCAGATATACTCTACCATAACCCTGGGTGTAGTACACAGGAATATATCTAGAGACAGACTTTAGTTTATGACAAGTCTACTGTATCAATATCATTTTGATGGTCACATGTGAGCATTTTTTCAAGCTAATCACAGTGGTGGTGAATTTATTGCTATGTCAAAATCTTAATTTGGTTATTTTATACAGCATCCTATAGACACTGCTGTGCTCTTGAATCTTCAAAAAAATGTTCTTCCACTGACTGGATTGCACAGTCTAAAACCTGGTAGTACTTCACTTTTAAATTTGTTTGGGGTCTTCCTCTGCCTCATAATCGGTTCATCCTCTGCCTCATAATCAGTGTTCCTCTGCAGAGTTTCCTTCTTCGATGATAGGTGAAAACTCACCAAGATTCAGTTCTTCTGCCAGTTTCTATTAAGCCTTAAGAACATTCTTAAATTCTTTATCTGAGTGATATTTTTGGAGCTACAACTTATATTTCTCCAGTTGTTTCATTGCCCCAGTTGTCACATGTGCCGTGCATGGCACATGTGTTGAATCTCATCGTACAACGCTTTGTGTCTAAGTACCCAGGCTTACAGGACGTCCTCAAGCAGGCCAGGAAGGTGTGTGGCAATTTCAGGCGTTCCTACACGGCCATGGCGCACTCTTACGATATTCAGCGGCGAAACAACATGCCAGTGAGGCGCTTGATTTGCGACAGCCCGACACGTTTGAATTCAACACTCCTATTGTTTGACTGCCTGCTCCAACAAGAAAAAGCTGTCAACGAGTATTTGTATGACCGGGGTGCTAGGACAGCCTCTGCGGAGCTGGGAATTTTTTTGCCACGTTACTGGATGCTCATGTGCAATGCCTGTAGGCTCATGCATCCTTTTGAGGAGGTGACAAACCTAGTCAGTCGCACCGAAGGCACCATCAGCGACCTCATCCCATTTGTTTTCTTCCTGGAACGTACCCTGCGAAGAGTGCTGGATCAGGCTGTAGATGAGCCTGAAGAGGAAGAGGAGAGTTGTGGTCACCATCACCACCAGAAACAGCCTTGTCATCATCGCTTGCCGGACCTGGGGCAATGCTGGAAGAGGAGTATGAGGAGGAGGAGTCAGAGGAGGAATGTGGCGGTTTTGAGGAGGAGGAAGACCAACCACAGCAGGCACCCCAGGGTGCTCGTTGTTGTCACCTATCTGGGACCCATGGTGTTGTACGTGGCTGGGGGGAAGAACAGACCGTCAATGACATCAGTGAGGACGAGGAACGGGAAATGAGTAGCTCTGCATCCAACCTTGTGCAAATGGGGTCTTTCATGCTGTCATGTCTGTTGAGGAACCCTCGTATAAAAACGATGAAGGAGAACGACCTGTACTGGGTGGCCACGCTACTAGACCCCCGGTATAAGCAGAAAGTGGCAGAAATGTTACCAAATTACCGAAAGTCAGAAAGGATGCAGCAGTTCAATACCAAACTAAAAAATATGCTTTACACAGCTTATAAGGGTGATGTCACAGCACAACGGGAATCTAACAGGGGAAGAGGTGAGTGTAATCCTCCTCCTACCACGGCAGCAAGGACTGGACGATTTACAGATGTGTTGTTGATGGAGGACATGCAGAGCTTTTTCAGTCCTACACATCGCCACCGCCCTTCGGGATCCAGCCTTAGAGAACGACTCGACCGACAGATAGCAGACTACCTCACCTTAACAGCAGATATCGACACTCTGAGGAGCGATGAACCCCTTCACTACTGGGTGTGCAGGCTTGACCTGTGGCCTGAGCTATCCCAGTTTGCGATAGAACTTCTGGCCTGCCCTGCTTCAAGTGTCCTGTCAGAAAGGACCTTCAGTGCAGCAGGAGGCATTGTCACTGACAAGAGAAGTCGCCTCAGTCAAAAAAGTGTTGATTACCTCACCTTCATAAAGATGAATGAGGCATGGATCCCGAAGGGACTGACAGTGGGGGATACGTTTGACTAACAAAAGGCCTGATGACATGCCTTGGCCTCAAAATGGTCCCCACGCTGCTGTATTTAATGTCTGCATACTGGATGACTTTCGTGAATTCTCCGCCACCAACTAGGGTTCAAGCCGCAATGTTTTAGTCACTTTTCTGCCTGGAAAACATGAATTTTTCCGGCCCCTGCTACAATAGCGGATGCAACAATGCCATTATTTTTCAGGCATGTGTACATGCCTAATTTTTCTGTCCTATGGTGCAGCACTGTGGCTGCAAAAAAAAAAAAAAAAAGGCACATACAAGTGTCAATTCCCCTTCGTGATCGTTACCTTGTTGTGGTGAAGGGGCTTGCGTATCACAATGAAGCAATCATCACCTCTATGAGTGTGTTGGCAATGTTGCCACACCCCAGATGATAAGGCCGTTGCTTCATTATGGTCAGACCAAAAGCGATCGGACGGCTGGATAATATTTCATAGAAAAAACATTAATTTACATTTTTTTTTTTAAGTTGTATGGGTTTTTAATACATAAAATAAAAAATCATAATAAAGTCTCTTAATAGTTTATTAGAAATAATGCAGACAATTAAAAAATTCCCCATCAATCCCAATACAAATCAAGTACAGAGCTCAGAACTAAATTATTTCATGATGTCGTAATGGTTCGTTAATTCGACAATGGTTAATCAATTCAACATCGACACACGTCCCCGGATAGGGTACGTAACAGGGAGTAAACTGATAGGAATAGTACTAGTTTAAGACACCACTCATATAGGGTGTCACAGCACATTGCTCGCGCAGTGCCCCAATTTGGGAGTAAGAGGACCGACCAAGCTGCTTTTTCCATCTCCCGGTTCCTAAAATCAATTCAGTTTGGTGTATGAGAGTTTGGTCTGTCACTGTGAAGGCAGTCGAAGGTACCCGGCCTAAATTTTTTTTTTACAAAAGGCAATCCCTGATATGGGATGTAACAGGGATTAAACTGATGAGAATAGTACTACAGAAAATACCACTCATATCGGGTGTGACAGTAAAATGCACGGCGCAGACGCAGTGATTGTGGATTAAAACAGAGTGGAGGGAGCTAGCGTTTTTTTAACCATCTCCCCGTTCGAAAAATCAATTCAATAAATGGCCCCCAGATTGGGGACGTTAGAGGGATTAAACTGATGAGAATAGTACTACAGAAAATACCACTCATATCGGGTGTGACAGTAAATTGCACGGCGCAGACGCAGTGACCGTGGATAAAAACAAAGGGGAGGGAGCCAGAGTTTTTTCAACCATCTCCCCGTTCGAAAAATCAATTCCATAAATAGACCCCAGATTGGGGACGTTAGAGGGATTAAACTGATGAGAATAGTACTACAGAAAAATCTATTCAATTCACCTTTCGGGGACCCTTGGTGTTGTACGTGGCTGGGTGGAGGAAGAAACCTTCAATGACATCACCGGGACATGGCTAGCTTGGTATCCAACCTTGTGCAAATGGGGAGTTTGCGGTTGTGCAAATGGACTGTTTGCGGTTGTTTGCGGTGCATTAAAAGGGGAGTTTGGTCTGTCAATGTCTGTGAAGCGGGGGCGTAACCCTTATACTACCTGATCGATACAACATCATACCTGATCGTATACACACACTGGATGTTTTAAAGCACGTTATTCCAAACAATTTAGGAATGTTAGTTGATTTATGCCCTTTATGGATTAAAACCCGACTCTGCGTCCACTACGTAATTTTCCATGGGAGTTTTGCCATGGATCCCCCTACGGCATGCCACAGTCCAGGTGTTAGTCCCCTTGAAACAACTTTTCCATCACTATTGTGGCCATAAGGAGTCCCTGTGGGTTTTAAAATTCGTCTGTCTATTGAAGTCTATGGCGGTTCGCAATGTTCGCATGTTCACGAACATTTGCGGAAATTCGCGTTTGCCGTTCGCGAATGGAAAATTTTATGTTCGCGACATCACTATTTGGTACTGGACAGCCTTCACAGCATCGATACGGCTTTCTCAGCCTGTATTATTTTATGGCTTCAGGGACAGATATTGATATGCTGCATCCAGATTTTGTTTAAGGATGTTCCAACATTGGGTGGATGCATAAAAAACATATAACAGCCCTGAATTATATTGAAGAATTCCACTGATTCCGCATAGGTAACTACAAAGTTTAATGAATGAGAGCTGCAAGGTACAAAAAGAACCATGAGGCTTCAGTTGCTCCACACGAGCCTGGTCACCACTAATTTTGCCTTTCATATCCGTGCTGTTGTCATAGTCTTGAGCTTACTGTACATGTTTGGGGGCTGTTATTACTGGCACATGATTAAGGAGGGGGCGCTGTTATTACTGGCACATGATTGGGGGGAGGGCCTGTTATTACTGGCACATGATAGGGCCCCCCCCCAGTTATTACTGGCACATAATTGGGGGGGGCTGTTATTACTGGCACATAATGGGGGGGGCTGTTATTACTGGCACATGATTGGGGGGGCTGTTATTACTGGCACATGATTGGAGGGGCTGTTATTACTGGCTGATAGGAGGTGCTGGGGGGGCTGATGAGAGGCACTGGGGGGCTGATGAGAGGCACTGGGGGCTGCTATGAGGCATGGGGCTCTTATCTGAGGTCTGATTGGGGGTCATTCATATTGGGGTCTGAGCTGAGGTGTGATCCGAGGTCTTATTAACATTAGGGATCTTATTGGGGCTTTTAGCTGAGGTCTGATTAACATTAGGGGTCTGATTGGTGGTCTGACCTGAGGTGTGATGAAAAATATTTTTTTCTTATTGTGCCCACTTCCAGTCCGGAGCCCAGCTGCCCAGAGCACTGATCTGGAGCAGCTTGGAGAAAAAGGCCTCAGAGTCTTCCACACTCCTTCTGCCTGGCCAAGCCAGCCAGCACCCCTGAGGCCAAGCCAGCCAGCACCCCTGAGTCTTCAGAACTGTAAGTAAATTATATATAAGAGATTTTTCACACACACACACTTAAAATTTAACGATATAAACAACTCGCAGTTTACTGAATAAGAATATACCCGGCGAGCAAAAATGCTGTCCCCCGCAGATTTTTGGGGGTTCCTACACCCATGTTTGTCATGAATGCGCCAGTCCTCTTTGATGGTAACCACAATGGTATCATTTACATTACTTTCCTACATTCTAAGGCCTCATGCACACGACCGTTGGTGTTTTGCGGTCCCCAAACCGCGGATCCACAAAACACGGAAGCTGCTCTGCGTTCTATTCCGCAATTTGCGGAACAGAACGCGGCCCATTGTAGAAATGCCTATTCTTGTCCACAAAACGGACAAGAATAGGACATGCTCTATTTTTTTTGCGGGAGCACAGAACGGAGCAACGGATGTGGACAGCACACTGCCTAAGCTCCTACTCCTGATACAGAGTTCTTTAGTCAGAACTACTCCAATTATCCTCAAGTAAAGTCTTGAGATTCCAGACAGCAAATTAAGCTGCATCTACAGACACTGTCGTAAGGTGAGGTAATACAACCAAGTCACCCATCAGCAGACAACCCCTAGGTCAGCATCACTTTAGTGCAGAATTGCAGCCATCCAACTTGCCTCCAGATTCCTTGCTGGTGCCAGAGAAGAATTTCACTTAAAGCCTGCTGCTACTGTATGTACAGTATTTCAGGTTCTAGGTTGCACTTAGTAAAAGAGACTTTGTTACATCTTACTCTAGCCTTATTCTCCAGCACTATATTTCCACTGCGCTGACCCCTAGGGAGCACCATCCTGAGAGAGTAGACCATAACACAACACTTCATTAGGGCAATTACCACGTCTGTCCTCTACACCGGTTTCTCAGAGGGTTGCTGCACTATCACTATAACTTGAAAGGCTTACTTGTAATCCACAGTAAAAGGCACAATGCAGTTCACACTGTACAGCAAAGGACCAGACAGGAGGATGAAACATCGTGAATAGCGTTGAGCAAATCGAAGTGAAACTAAGTGACTTCGATCTGAATTTGAGGAAAAATTATATTCGCCACAAATCCGAATTTACTTGCGCTTTGCGGTAACAAATCTTTTTTCTCCTAAAATGGCGACTACACGTGTTACAATGTGAAAGTAAGAAGACCGGGAATGCAATATGACCCATAATGCTGTGCAGCCAGCCAATTAGCAGATTGCCATCCCCTGTGTTGTTACAGCCCTATAAAGGCCTCATCTGACGCGGTCGCTGCCATTTCGCTGTTAACTAAGTATAGGTGGAGACGTGGCAAGTGCTAGGGACAGTGTTTTAAAAAGCTTTTACTAGTAGAATATTGGATAGATACAGTGAAGGGACAGTGTAGTGAGATCATAGGTAGAGTTTTTGGAGACTGTAGGGAGTGCATAGGAGGACTTAAGTGACAATGCAGGCTCAGTTTAATTACCCTGTGCATCTTGTTCACCTGCTGCATTATTATTCATTTATTATTCTACATGTGCCATTGAGCCAGCAGGGCATCAGTTGAACGTGCAACTGGTAGTACAGTCCCTCCCTTTCCAATTTGTTGACTCTGAACATTTTAGAGAACTGATGGCTTGTGCCCACCCAAGGTGTGGAGTCCCAAGCCATCATTACTTCTCTAAAAAAAGCTGTAACAGCCTTGCACATGTATGCTCAGCAGAAGGTGGGCCAGTCCTTGAACATGTCGTCGTCTGATACAGTTCATGCCAGCGCTGATGTGTGGAGCTGTAACTATGGTAAACGACAATATATGTCCTTTACAGCCCACTGGGTAAATGTGGTTGTGGCTCAGCACACCAGCAACTTGGCCAGGTGATGGCAATGCTGTCCCCGCATTCAAATCATAGGATTTCTGCACCAATGTCCTCTTCTGCCTCTTTATCCTCCATCTTGTCCTCAGCATCCACTGTAGGCACAGTTCAGAGTGGTCCTCCAGCATACCACTATGCAGAGCACGGTGATGTCACACCTGGGCAAACGGAGTCACAGAGGAACTTCTCCACTTCATCAACCAAGAAGTCAAATCCTGGCTGTCTCTTTGCCAACTGGAGATAGGAACCATCAGGAAGGGCTGACCCATGCATTTAATCTGGTTGTTACCTGATTCCTGAAGTCTTCCACCCAAGTGCGGAGGAAACCCCTGACTGATTTCTTGATGATGCAGATGGACAGGACTACTCTCTGGTATAACTTTGATGTTACAGTGGCAGCTCATGCATGATACCTGCTGTTTGCTCAGGCTCTTTGAGGAGGCCACTTTATTTGTGGATCAAGCAGGATTTCCACACACTGGTGCCTGCTGCAACAGACTAGATCATTCTGGCAGTCTGTAGTGTGCTGCCACACCGGAACATTGTGACACATGGCCTGTTACTTCTGGTGACCTGCTGCTGCCACTCGCCTTATGTTCCACGCCTGCTGACTCTACTGCCCACTGCTACAACTGTGATATGTCTCCATCTTGTGATTTTACTGCCACTGCTGTTGCCCCCCCCCCCCACCCACTCTGTTCTGGAGCCACTATTGTGACTCTTCATGCTGTTGCCACCCTCACCAATGTGTTCAGGGGCCACTATTGTGACTCTTCATGCTGTTGCTACTCTTACCACTCTGTTCCAGGGCCACTATTGTTACTCTTCATGCTGTTGCCACCCTCACTAGTCTGTTATGGGGACACTAGTGACCCTGTTTGGCCGTGCTGACATCACCGCTGATCTGTCAGAAGAACATAAAAAAACAAAAAACAGGTCCTGTCGTTTGAGCATCCATAAGGCCTCTATCATATGGTCAGTATTTTGCATTAGGATTTAATCATGCAAATATTTTCATCAAATGTACAGATGTAGCATGGTTAGCACTCCTTTTTTCTGAGATTTCAGCGGAAGTGCTAACCCTGCTACATCTGTAATCTCTGTTTTGGACCCACTCCTGTTTTTGCCTTACTGATCAAATACTGATGCAAAAAACTGACCAAATACTGACCGTGCGTACTGTACGATCTACACAGAATCAACCCTAAGTAAACTAATGTATGCCGCCTCTCCCCTGCTAACCCCGCCAACCAACCCCACCCCCTATTCCCGAATATAGTGTGCCCAAACAGAGTTTTTAAATGTGAGATCACACTGAAACATGTTTGATTCATATGCTTTTATTGTCCTGATGAAGGGGGCTGTTCGCCCATGAAATGTGTTGACTTGAAACAAAGCTCTTCTTTGCTCCAATACCACGCTGTTCCTGAGTCCATCTGCTTCAGTGCCGAGAAAAGGTCCAATCTTCTACTCCACTGACGTGTATCTACTCATCCCAAAAACCGCAATCCACGGTGAAGGGCAAGGACCTGGCTGCAACAGCAGTTTTCTCCCGAACGCTGGATTGGATTCTTTCTAGCGAGGCGAATTATAGGCGTTGTGACTCATCACAGCAATAAAGGGTAAGTGTAATTTATATAAAATTGGTCTAACCACAAAAACGTTATTGCACACGGGGCGCAGCCTCCTGTCTCTCTTTCTCCTTATACAAATACTGACCGTGTGATAGAGGTCATGCAAGACTTCTTTTACATCTGAATAAAACCAATTTCTGATGAAAATGGCCAAAACTCATGCAAATTGAGCATGATGCCTCTGTCACATGGTCAGAATTTTGTATCGGGATTTGATCATGATTTGGAAGCCAAAAGCAGGATTGATTTAAATAATAGGTAATTTTCTAATGACACCTTTTCCTTAAATACCAACAGTGAATATACCGCACACATAAATATATACCAACATCTCACGGATCTGTGTACAGCATTAAAATTAAGTTTGGAGGGAAGCAACTTTGGATCTTGGATGCAAAGCTCCCCACTTCCCTCATTCCTATAATCTACCATCCTGTCTATTATGTGACTACAGAGAGATTTGAGTCCCTTAAAAGTAAACAATATAGGGTCCTCTTGAATGATGACAAGTGGAGATCTTAAAATCTGTGATACAGACAAAAACATACAAAAACATAGGAAAGTTGTATAAGATTCTAATTATTTGCTGAAACTGTAATTTAAATATTGTAGGTGCTTATGCAGCAGCCCAAACTGCAGGGAGAGGCGACGGTGGCATTGGAGAGGATGGTAGTGGTTGTGGCGGCAATGAGCGTGGCTGTAGTTACTCACTGTGGTTGGAAGGCACACTCTTTCTTTCTTGAGGACACTCCTTGGCTTTGGGACTCCTGTCTGGTGTTAGGTGGGGTGCCCTTGATGTAGATGGTTTTTAAGGTACAGGGCAGGAAAAAACATAGCTAGGGGCTGGAGGATGAATGGTAGAGTCAATGACTGAGGATGATGATGGGAGTTGCAGTACATATAGCAGCAATAGTTGCAACAAACTTCCAGCACCTGCCACTATCCAGTTATAAGGTTCTTTTTATTGCCATCTTCTTAAAACATTCACATGTATAGCTACATGTTTGATAAGCAGTGCCACAGGATGATTTAAACTAGGGTTATAGCTAGGATCCCTGTCAGGTTCTGATTAAGGAGCTCAAACAAAAGGCATTGCACTACTTATCAGACATGTTGCTATACATGTGAATGTAAGAAGATGACAATAAAAATAAGCTTTTAACTGGATGATGGCTGGTGCTGAAAGTTTGTTGCAACTGAATACTACCTTACTCCAGGAGTTCAAAGCATGCCAAGTACAGAGAAGTGGAGGGTGAACTACTTTATCTTGATTTATATAGCAGCAATAGGCACAGTTCTGAAGTATGTTACAGAGCAGGCTTGCCCCAATAACTGTGTAAAGGCAGTGACAATGATGGTAGTTATCCTCCTTGAGTCTCACTCTAAGTTCACTATGCAATGTTCCCAAATAACCACAGCCATCCAATTCCGTTCCCATTAATTATTTCTGCTGTTCCCAGGCTGTAAGGGGCAGATCTTAGATTTGGATGGCCAGCCTGTCTTGCAATGTGGTGGTCACCAAAGCATTGTACAGTACTCTTTACACAAGCAGTAAAGTCTTATTGTCATCAACGTGTGGTACCTTACTGTCTGAATCCAGCACGGCCTTGAAATGTGGTTCACTACTTGCTATAAATGTCTATTTTCTTTACCTCAGGGGTATTTTTCACTTAAGTTGTTCAATGGCAGTTTGCAGACTCAGGGATGAAGATTCCCTGGACCAGGCTTCTGTTCAAGCCTCCTTCTCAGGAGCTCACAAAAGTAGAACTTGTCTCTAGCTCTAGAGAAATAAGCACTTGAAAAACAAATCACAACATTTACCCCCTTGGCATCCAATTAACTCTTCACAGTGATCCGCTGGGTCTCTGCACTTAAAAGAAGAAACAAAAGGAAATACTACGCTTCTTTGTGTGTCATGCAATATACTCCAATTTCATTGAATGGTGCAGGAAGCTATTTTTCATTGAAACTACCTGCCATCTGTATTTGAGCTTTGTAATCTAATGGGTTAATCTGAGTAGTCTGTTATTTAAGGGTAATCAGTGCTATGTACAAATCATCCACAGAGACAATTTTCTTCTTTTTAGATTTTTCATAAGCACATTTTCTCATTTGCCATTCAAAATAACTTTTCTGCAATTTAAAACCATTTGTAGTACACTTAGGAGCATTATATAGACAGGCCTACAATTTGTGTGGATCAGATTGTGGCAGGAATGTATAAGCCATTTACACACGTATAAAGGACAATAAACCCACTCACCAGTTTCCTAAGACTGAAAAGTTCCAGAACTCTTCACCTACTCTTTAATTAAATCTATATCTGGTACTGCTCTAAACATTAAACACAGGTATGCTGTACATTTTGATTTCTGAAACCCCCCCCCCCCTCCTAGACACACATATACAATGCCCCTCTAATTTATCATAAAGAGTATGCCGCAGTGATAGATGTGATATGCCTTGGTCTAACTTTTCACTTACTAGGAGGGAAGATCCCTTCAGTCATACACTATCAACCACCCTAAACCACCCACCGCCTAAATAAACACAGTGACAGGACAGCTTCTTAGTGGAAAATAGCCTTCGCGCCCCCATTTATTTAAACAACATATTAACCAATATATATACCATGTAACATAATCATCAACACAGAACATAACAAAATACAGGTGATAGGATCCTAGAAGGCAATCAGGCAAGCTGTTTCGTCACTCTCCACACCTCGATTCCTCGTTCCACCCTACCCTTGGCCGCAGTCACCGACCCAAGGGCACCAAATCCATAAATACCATATACCCCTGCAGGCCCTTTTTGCCCAAAAAGAGCCCAAACTACCAGTTTGCCGAACTTCCTGAGATGCACGCTCCAACTTGTTATGCACCTCTTAAACCTTGCAGTGCCTTCCAGGACCCTCCATTAACATGCCACGAACGAACAGAGATGACACCTCACCTATGTTCGTCCTGCCACACCCTGAGGGCCGTCTCCAAGCCCTCTTGAAGCCCCAAGGCCCACAAATCCATTCCAATATCATTGAGATGGACCCTGTCCGCCCTCAAGAACTGAGGCGATGCAGCCTCTAGCTCCCTATGGCGAACAACAAATCCACCTTGGCGCCGAACAAAACGCCAAACTTCCTTATTAAGCTTCGCTCTCGCCTTATTAACCCAATCTACCAATCTTGCAAAGCGCTAAACCCTCCGAGCTACCACTTTAGACCACACCACCAACAAACCTGAGAAATCGCACAACAGCCGCAGCATATTCAGCTTAATGTCCCGGATCACCTCCCTGGAACGACGGACCCCCTGGTCGTTCCCACCCACATGCAACACCAAAATATCCGGAGGCCTGTCATACACAAGGGAAACCCTACCCCACATGAGCCCCCTCAAACCAATCCACCGCACTTGTAAAACCTCTGGATGGAAACCTAATTGCCTTCCGTTTTTCCTCACATCGGCCCGCAGGGCACCCTAGTGCACATAAGAATGTTCGAGGATCCACGCAAGACACGGTAAAGACCCTGTAAATAAACAAAATTAGACTCTGCCGAACATAACTATACTGATAACAGCAAATAAATGCAAACAATCCTAAAAACCCAAACCCTCCAACATATGAGGGCGAATGTAGGAGCGATAATTTACCAATTCCAAGCGACCAATCCGCTTAATAGCGTCCTCCCCCAAACCCCATCTAGCCGCCTCAGTCGCTGCGCCTATCCGAAAAGAAGGAGACGAAAATTCTTGTGCGGGATAACCTGCTGCCGCCAAACACCGATGGAAGACTGCCACAAATTGAAAACGCGATAAAGCCAGACCATCCAAATGCACCAACAACGAACCCTTCACATCCAGCCGCCTACCCGAAAATTCACACACCTCACTGGACACAGAACCGACCCCCCCAAAGGGCTCAACAAAATGCACCCCCATGCCAGTCTGATCCGTCTTAGACCTGCGCAAGACACACCGCAAACCATCTTCCCCAAAGCGTATATCCTCCCGTAACAGACCCTCCCCCATTAACCCGACTACTAGACACCAACTCAGATACCCGAAAGGCACCAAAAAAGGCCAACGAAAATGCCGCTCTGAACAAACAGACCTCATAACCAGACGAACACACCACACCAGCTTGTTCCCACAATTTTCGCAGCACAACAACAGAAACCGGACTACGAGTGTCCTTCCTTACCACACGGCGTCGATACCCTTTCAAAGCCTGGCGCACTAAAAAACTTTTGGATATATCGGGCACTTCCCGGAACAGTAACCAAAACCCCACCGCTGCTACCCTTTTGGAAGCTACCGAAAAAGACAAACCCGCGCTGAAAGACAGCCCAACAAAGTACACCGACAATGAATGAAACTCCTCGATAACCTAGCAACCCCCCACCTGACCCATCAACCACTACCATACAGAAGAATAAGCTGCCCACGTACTACTACTCATGGACCGTCTAATCAGATCTGACGAGACCCCAAGGCCACGCTCCAGAGCCATTGAGGACAAAGCAGACCCTTCCCGTCCACGTTCGGCACCAATCTGCGAAAACGATCCCACTGAAAACGAGAAAGTGAATCAGCGTTCGAGTTATCGACACCCGGTACATGCACAGCCACAAAACAAGCATTTAAATGTAAACCCCTAAGTACTAAGTGGCGCAACAGCCGCAACACCGGGGGGAAGTTAGCCTGACTGTTCACTGCTTGCACCACTCCCATATTGTCACAACAGAAACGCACCAGTTTATTCCTCAACAACTCCCCCCACAATTCAGTCGCCAAGACAGTCGGAAACAACTCTAACAATGCCAAATTGCCCAAAAACCCGGCTGCTCTCTACTCCGCTGGCCAGGGACCCGCGCTCCACTGCCCTTGACAAAACGCTCCAAATCAACACTGTAAATGGGTGCTTTTATCCAGACTGAACGACCATTAAACTCAGACAAAAATTGCCTCCACACCTCCAAATCCGCCCGCACCTTAGACGATAACCGCAGAAAGTGAAAGGGTGCCTTCACTCCTGCCGTGGCCAACACCAAACTCCTACAAAACACTCCACCCAGCGGTAGGATCCTGCAAGCAAAATTTTATTTACCTAGCACTGACTGTACCCGCCGCAGCTGCACTTTCTTAGCCAAACTCAGGAAGACAATCTCACTGTTTAAATCCGCCACCTTGTCCTCAGGTAACCTACATTCCATCGCCATGATATCAATTAGGATGCCTAAAAACTTCACACACCTTCCGTTTTTAACGGCGCCAACGGCACGCTGAACCTAGCCGCCACCCTTTCCATTGTACGCAGCAAGACCAAACAAATCCGCGAACCAGCCGGCCCTATAAACAAAAAGTCGTCTAAATAATGCAAAACTGAATTCCAACCCGCCTCCTGCTTTGCCACCCATTCCAAAAATGAACTAAACGTCTCAAACAAGGAACACAAAATAGAACATCCAATCGGTAAACAACAATCAACATAATATTGCCCATCCCACTTAAAACCAGTAAAATGAAAACTATCCGGATGAATAGGCAGCAAACGAAGCGCTGCCTTAATATCCGTCTTTGCCAACAAGGCCCACTGCCCAAAACGACGGACCCAACGCACAGCCGTATCAAAAGACGCATATGACACGGAACATAACTCGACGCTGATGCCGTCATTAACCAAAGGAAAAGACAGTTTTTTCGGCCGGACCGCTTTCCTCCGGCAAAACTGCTCGTCGTACCTGAGCCATGCCACCCCCCCCCCTTACGTCCTGTACGCCTCTCTGATCGCATCCATGTAGAAGAAGAGGGCGGAACAATTTTACGGCACATTTTCGCCCACCACACTTGCTAAAATAGCGAATGCCTGAAGCCAGTTCAAAAATGTATGCGGAATCAGCTCATAACGCTGCTTCTGCTCCTTTTTACTCTCGTCCGGCTTCACCCTGTCAAGATGGAACTTTTCTAGGGGAAGCAGAAGCAGATCTCCACATACTTATCCTTCCAGATTTTCTCCCTGACTTCCGTCTTCAAATGTGCCTAACGGCCCTTCAAAACAAACATAGACCTCCCCTATCGCAGCATCCGCCAACCGAACGTCCTCGCCAACTTTACTTTTACTACCCCCACTCACCGCCTCTCCAACCGAAGCACCCACCATGACAGCCGGCGTGCTCGCAAAACTAACTGAACTAGCCTGCTCCCCACACCCGCCGCCAACACCGGAACCCATGCCACCACTGGATTCTCCCCCGATCCCAAACGCGACTCCAGAGACAGCAAACCGGACAATAACTCTTGCGCCAACCCCTCAGACTGTCAGACCCAGCACCTCACACCCCACCCCGGCCCCGCCCGACGCCTGCAACTGACTCATCGGACGCTCAACCGGCTGTCCCTGGGGTAGCCTCCCCGCAGCCGCCAACCTCGCTGAAGCTCCTTCTTGCTGCAATCCACTCAGCGTCGTGGAAGTTGACGGACCAGCACAGTCCTCAAGCCTGTCTTCACCCTCTGAATCCTCCTGGCTAACTTCACTATCCTCCAAGGCACGGTCATCCGGAAAACCCGCGCCATCGTCCACATGGCCAGGCTGCGACTCCGCCGCTTACCTGACTCTGGGCACTCAGCCAGACGGCTGCCGCCCCCTCTCACTTCAGACGTTGTCCTTTCTGGCCGGTCCCTCCTGCTTCAGGACCCGACGGCCACGAGCCGCATCCGACCGAACCTCCGCAGATGCATCCACAAGCTGTGCAGTGGGCGGGGCCAAACCTGCTCCCACCACCAGGGTCCTGTCTATCAAAGAGCTCTGGCTGCAATGCCAGTCTCCACCACTGGTTCTGTGAGTCCTGCACCTGCTTCTGCCGGGAGAAGAAGGCTGCCGACCTGATGCTGCAGTCCGCAGCGCCACCACTGATGCCACATGAGGAAAAGGGCCCCCCTCGACTTCCGATGGGGCCGCACGGTCCACTGCTCTCCCGGAACAACTCCTGGACACCCGAACAGGTAGGTCCCGACCTTCAGCTCGCCCCTGGCCCCGGACATCTAGCGAGGGGACCGCCGCCGTACTCCTCCCCCCCCTGCCGCTCAAAGGACGAAAGCCGAGGGTTAACCCGACTCTCCCGTCGGTGTCCGGCGCTGCACAGGCCGCAACACTTTCAGACGCCAACACTTTCAGACGCCAGCAGAGGGTCCCTGGTGGGGCTCCTTAAGCACTGCCGCACAACGGATCTCATTGCCCTGGGCCTCTCCACCATATTAACTTGCGACCCAACCGGCACCGCCAGCACCGTCTGCAAACTATTCTGCAGCTGTGAAGTTCTGCAGCTGTATGAACTGCCTCCATCAAAGCATCTAAGGAAGCCATGCTCTCAACTAACCTGACCTCAAACTTCACCTATTCACACTGGACGCTGGTGAAGGGGTCCCTCCCCCTCCCCAGGTTATATACAGCCCGCAAATCCCCAGATCTACCCCTTTTCCTCCCCCCCCCCCATCCTATCCATCCACAATCAGCTTTAACCCTTTCCTAACTTCAACTTCCCCCTAAGTCAAGCTACACTACACTATGGCTGCGCCCTGCTCCGTTGCTCTCAATACCACTATTGGTTCACTTAATTTGCACCAAAATTTTGGCAAAATGTTGTGGCCTCCTTTCCTACTAGGACATACCCCATCTACTGAGACACAAAGGGGACTGAAATACATAAAAAATGGGGCGTGCATCCCTGTTTGTAGCAGAAACTGAGCCAGAATTCTGGTGCATTTAGCTTTGTAAATCTTTCCCCAATGGGTTGCCCCATTCATGTGAGCTTCTAACCAGACTAAACTGTTTTCTGGAGCTCACTGAATCAAATACATCATAAATGAGGACTATCACATTATAACATGCATTTTAGCAAGGACATATGAATAAATGATGAGGGTCCCATAGCAAGCAAAAAAATTGAATACTAATAATTCCACACCCATTGAGAACTCTGCCAAATGTACTACATCTTTACTGCCCATGGCAAACCATGTTCATATGACCTGTTATGGCATGTGAACGTCTTAAAGTTAGTAAAATGCAACGACACGATCATTGGTACATCTAGTAATAAACAGGTTTATTGGCAATTAAACTGTCCACTATATGGGTATACCTTAAATGTGTAATATGTAGAATATGTGAGTCGTCTTAAAAGGGGTTATGCCATGATTGATGTAAAAAAGAAATATGAAAATCAGATGTCATATAGTACATGACAATACTTTTTTAACAAAGCTAGACCCAGCCCGGTACTTCACATGGGTCCAGAGATCCCCCCATTCACTGCTCCAGTTGCTCTACTAGATTATCTTCAGCCTGGCAGCTCTGAGGGCGTTTTCTTTCTGCTGCAGCTCCCTTCCTGTAATTGCCACAGCTTCTAACAGAACATATGGCTGGTCTCAGTTGAGAGCATTCGACCAACTCCGTGAGATGGACCTAAAATAAGGAAAAGAACAAACAGCAGGTGGCGCTATACAGATACATTTTAATGAATAGCTCACTGGCTATACTAAATTTTTTATTAAATGTAATTACTAAAAAATCAGACCCAGGTGCTGGTTTAAAAAAATGTAGAATATGGTTTTGTGACACAGCCCCTTTAAACAAGAAAAAGCACATAAAGTACTCTTAAAATGACCCTTCAAAAAACGTCTTGAATTAGCCCACAAGTGTGATATACGTAGGGCTCATTTGGAAGCCAAATGCCTATTGGAATCATCTTTTGAGTGTTGCAAGTTTTCTGTAGCAAGTATGGAAATAAAAGTGAACAATTATTGGCTAGAGCAGCTCTGAGAGGACAACTGTCCCAGTCACACATTTCTAGTATGAAAATGGCCTCTCTACAAATACTTTAAGATTTTTCTGCACCTAGTAACTCCTTTACTACCACGAACCTACCCCAATGCCATCTCCCCGGATTTTCCCTTTCTTCTCCAATCCACTATGTCACTGATCACGGTCCTGCCTAACAACAGGTGTGTTCTAGCAATTTCTTTGCTGAGTGTTGTTAAAATTTTTCACATTCACCTTTTCTGATCCACCAGGACCATTTGTGCCATAGAGAGAGAACCTCGACAATAATATAAAGACTCATCATACTCTAAGTCACTCACCATGCCTGAACAAATTGTCATGATATCAGCTGTCATGATATTCTCTTTAGACACCAAAAAAATAATTTGACTGGATCTCAGACTTCTTTGCACCACAGTCACACCCTTTCACAAAACAAATTTTCCTCTAAAATTAGGACATTTTACAACTTCCTTCCTTCCTCTAGGCTCAAAAATGGTTCACTTTCTGCTTCATTTACCATGCACAATGGCACTCACCAAGGTTGCCAGCCATCCTGTTCATTATACACTCACCTAAAAAATTATTAGGAACACTGTACTAATACGGTGTTGGACCCCCTTTTGCCTTCAGAACTGCCTTAATTCTACGTGGCATTGATTCAACAAGGTGCTGATAGCATTCTTTAGAAATGTTGGCCCATATTGATAGGATAGCATCTTGCAGTTGATGGAGATTTGAGGGATGCACATCCAGGGCACGAAGCTCCCTTTCTACCACATCCCAACGATGCTCTATTGGGTTGAGATCTGGTGACTGTGGGGGCCATTTTAGTACAGTGAACTCATTGTCATGTTCAAGAAACCAATTTGAAATGATTCAAGCTTTTTGACATGGTGCATTATCCTGCTGGAAGTAGGCATCAGAGGATGGGTACATGGTGGTCATGAAGGGATGGACATGGTCAGAAACAATGCTCAGGTAGCCCGTGGCATTTAAACGATGCCCAATTGGCACTAAGGGGCCTAAAGTGTGCCCAGAAAACATCCCCCACACCATTACACCACCACCACCAGCCTGCAGAGTGGTAACAAGGCATGATGGATACATGTTCTCATTCTGTTTAAGCCGAATTTGGACTCTACCATTTGAATGTCTCAACAGAAATCGAGACTCATCAGACCAGGCAACATTTTTCCAGTCTTCAACAGTCCAATTTTGGTGAGCTTGTGCAAATTGTAGCCTCTATTTCCTATTTGTAGTTGTAGCCCATCCGCCTCAAGGTTGTGCATGTTGTGGCTTCACAAATGCTTTGCTGCATACCTCGGTTGTAACGAGTGGTTATTTCAGTCAATGTTGCTCTTCTATCACCTTGAATCAGTCGGCCCATTCTCCTCTGACCTCTAGCATCAACAAGGCATTTTCGCCCACAGGACTGCCGCATACTGGATGTTTTTCCCTTTTCACACCATTCTTTGCAAACCCTAGAAATGGTTGTGCGTGAAAATCCCAGTAACTGAGCAGATTGTGAAATACTCAGACCGGCCCGTCTGGCACCAACAACCACGCCACGCTCAAAATTGCTTAAATCACCTTTCTTTGCCATTCTGACACTCATTTTGGAGTTCAGGAGATTGTCTTGACCAGGACCGCACCCCTAAATGCATTGAAGCAACTGTGCATTTCATGTTCACTATTCAGGCTAGCTCAGATATCAAGGAGGTGACAGTAGACAGGCAGGATTATAAATGTTCTGCTTTCACTATGATCTTTTGATGACCATGACAGTGGAGTCTCATTGAAATCTGGAAATCAACTGCTCTGCACATGCGTAAGATTTTGTTGAGACGCAGGATGAGCAGTCCAATGATATGCCTCCTCTCAAAGTCTGTCAACTGGGAAAAATATCTTTCAGTGCAAAGTAGAGACATGTCCAGCAGTCAATGATCTCTCATCAAGAGGTACACTACCCAAAAGTAACCTCTGAGGGTAAAGCACTTTTACTCCCTCTTGTGGCAATACTCAGTGTCTAATCAGACTGACCCTGTGATCATTTGCATATCTGTCTGAGACATAACAGCATGCTGAGTTTTGCAGCAATCTGACATTTCTATCTGTCACCCCCTGTTAGTTCTGCCTATTGATTTGAGGGTATGTAGCAGCTAAATAAAATGATTTTGACCATGTGGTAAAAAATGCTGTTGACATTGTACTTTGCTTTACTTTGGTTGCTGTGGTTTTGTGATGTGATTATTGGCCATGTAGTTTACACACGTGAAATACATTTATGTTACATTTTTAATCTACAAAAATGCAGGGCACATGACCACATCACAAAACCACAGCAAAGACGGTACAACTGAGTGTGGTTTTAAGCGCCTTTTTTAATGCCGCCAGTAAAATACAAAGCTAATGCACTCCAAAGGCATATCCAGCAATGGATGGTGCAAGCTATGATTGGAAAAGCACGCACCATCCAGCCCTTATTTTCCCTCAAGATTCATTCACTCAAGTTAGTCGGTCTACAAGAAAAACAGACAGGGCGCTGACATCATCTGTAAGTGGTCTGTATAGAAACGCGTCCCTGTTCCCAGGTTGGAGTGAAATCTACTGTAGTTTGGCATCACTTAAAGGGGTTGTCTGCTTTATTTATATTGATGACCTATGGTGGCGACTACCGGCACCACCGCCAATCAGATGTTTGTACGAGCGCTGCCTTCTCTTTATTGTTTACCTGCTCGCTGTTGCAACACCGAGCAGGTGTAATTTCATCTTAGCTATCCCATTCACTTCTATGTGATGGCTCTGTAGTAGTCACTTGAATACGAAAGAGCCATCCCATAGAATAGGTCATCAGTATCTGGTCGGTGGGGGTCCGACACCCGGGACCTCCGCTGATCAGCTGTTTGAGAAAGCACTGGCGCTCCCAGTAGCATAGCGGCCTTCTCAGCTTACTAAGCACAGTAAGGATAGGTCAATAGGTCAATAATATAATGATCCTGGAAAACTCCTTCAATTGCTTCAGGACAAAGCAAACTGTGGCAACGTTTACGATTTTTTTCCTAAACGTTTTTGTTGACATACCCATGATGGCTTGTTTTTTGCATAATGAGTTGTATAGCAGTTGTGTAGTACATTGTATAGCAGTTGTTCTTGGTAATGCAGCTCAGCCCTATTCACTTCAATGGGGCTGAGCTGTGCCTAGACTACGTGACTGATGAACGTGATGTCGAATGGCCTGGACAAAGCTGGGAGAAGGCTGTAGTGCTACTGTGAGCATCAGTGCCTTCTCAAACAGCTGATCAGCAGGGGGCCCACACTTTCGGACCCCAACAGATCAGATACCGATGACCAGTCTTGAGGATAGGTCATGAGTGAAAAAATATTGGAAATCCCTTTTAAAGGCTATAAATATGCAGTTTTTTAAGATACATGGGTTAGATAACTGTCTATTTACTCTGAGTGCTGTCAGCCGATGACTCATGTAGTGTCACGGTGGGGAGTGGGGGAAAACTCCCCACCGTGCAAGCTAGGGAATTTGGAAAGCAACTAAGCCAGGACACGGGAAAAGGGGAGCACAACACCTCCTAATGCCACCCTCATCCTATCCCTGACCTCCTAACTGTATAGCCGGCCTCAATAGTAGGGGGGCTCATATTCTTGAACCTGGATCCTACTAACCCTAACAGTCCCTGCGAAACCAGCCGCAAGAGGGCGTTCGCCAGGCACATGCGCATTAATTAAAGTAATGATCACGGCCCGATGAAGCAGTGCGCAGGCGTGGGATCTTGGCCGAACTGTAGGTTGAAACAAGCGAATAGAAGGGTGGGTATAAGCACAGGCTGGGCGGGGAAATGTTCAAAAAAGGCAGGGCAGCCCGGGCTCCCACACAGTAAGCGCCGCCCCTGGGCACCTTCAAGTGCTCATTTGCATAAGGATTAAACTTAGTTTTTACACCTACTTCAAGTATGAAGAAAAAGATAAAGGTACCCTTACATTCTTCTATATCTGTGCTATTGGGCGGAGTAAACACTCTATATGGCCATATGGGGGTGAAAGACTCCCTTTAATGTCGGTTTTTGTCTTTTATTATAGTCTGGCTTTTGCTTAAAGGAACAGTAAAAATGTTTTTTTTTTAAGTTATGTATGATGCTTTTTGATAATAAATAAATGTAAATGTAGTGGTGCTATAATGTGGACCCCAGGCCTAACTGTTGCCCTGCAGGCTGGGCTGGCACTGTGGCAGCCTACGGTTGGCCAGGCAGCAGAAAGGCACTGGGGCTGTCATTGTGTGCTCTGGAACTTTTCCCTTCACAGCCTCTGCTATCTCCCTGTCCCTGCCTCTCGTACAGTGTGGACTCTGCAGGAGGCAGACTGTTTCATTGTTTCATAAGTGCACAGGATAAGCAGGCAGCACCTACTGAGGAGACAGAATGGGCAAGCAGGTAGCAGGGCCAGAGAAAGGCTTGTATTCTCTCTCTTGTGAGTGTTCTTATTTTAAATTAAGTCCTGCATCCAGTGCGTTACAAAGTCCGGCGTCCAGTGCGTTACAAAGTCCTGCGTCCAGTGCGTTACAAAGTCCTGCGTCCAGTGTGTTACAAATTCCTGCGTCCAGTGCGTTACAGACTCCTGCGTCCAGTGTGTGCAAAGACAGGCACATTCACTCACAGGTTATGTTTTTTTCAGTAGTATGATTAAGTGGTGAAAATTATTAGTGCCCCCCCCCCCCATTTTTGACTTGGTATCTTATGTGCCTCCCCCCCCCCCCTCTATATTGTTCCTAGAGTCGCCACTGATTATATGTTATTACAGACTATTAAAAGGTGTCCTCTAGAGAGGGTTGGGAATGTGTAAGAATGCTGTTTGCTTCAAGGTTCCTCTCCATCTTACAATAACTCAGCTGCAATGTAATTGCACGAGATATTGATTAGCAGAAAAGCCCATTAGGATTGGTTCTTTGTAAGGAAAACCATCTGAAGTCATTATATACCTGACTGTTTTTGGAAGCTTCTTATTCATCTCTGAGTTATATGTTATGGGACTGGAAAAGACAGAATTACTTTTCAATCAATTTTATAGATCAAGTTCAAAGCCAGATGCACAAGCCATCTGAGCAGGTAAATTACTCTGCTTTGAAAGTGTCTGATAATATTCCCTGCAGAAATAACAGGAAAATAAAGTATGCCAATATTAGAGACATACACATCTCGCAGCACTAATAGGATTCATGTATACGAACAACCACAGAGTATACTGACATCGACCTCACTCTTAAAAAACTTAAAATGAGCATTAAAGTGGTTTTTAAGGATTAGTACATTGATGGCCTATTCTTCCAGGTCTTCAAAGAGCTGATCGGCGGGGTGCTGAGCGCTTGACCCCACTGACCTGATATTGATGGCCTATCCTAAGGATAGGTCAATAATATAATGATCCTGGAAAACCCCCTTCAATTGCTTCAGGGCAAAGCAAACTGTGGCAACGTTTAGGCCTCTTTCACACTAGCGTTGTTCCTTTCCGTCCTAGAGTTCCATCCTCGGGGCTCTAGCACGGAAAGATACTGATCAGGATTATCCTAATGCATTCTGAATGGAGAGAAATCCGTTCAGGATGCATCAGGATGTCTTCCGTTCAGTATGTGAACGTTTTTTGGACGTTGACAAAAGCGCAGCATGCTGCGGATTTGTCTCCGTCCAAAAAGCCGGAAGACATGCCGCAATGCCGGATCCGGAATTAATGCCCATTGAAGAGCATTATTCCAGATCCGGCATTAAGCTAAACGTCGATTCGGCGCATCGCCGGATCCGACGTTTAGCGCTGCGCATGCTCAGCAGCCGTTCCGATCGGCGCCCCAGTGTAAGCTGGGGCTCCGATCGGTTACCATGGCAGACAGGACGCTACTGGAGTCCTGGCTGCCATGGTAAGTACAACGCAGCAGTGTACTTACCTGCGCTGCGGCCGCCGGGCGCTCCATTATGACATCACAGGTCGGGCGGCGCGGTGATCTATGCGCCGCCCGGACCTGTGGCGTCATTAGGAAGCGCCGCAGCGAGGTAAGTACACTGCTGCGTTGACTACCATGCAGCCAGGACTCCAGTAGCGTCCTGTCTGCCATGGTAACAGTGAAAGCATGTTGAAGACTGATCAGGAAACTGATCAGTCTTCAAATGCTGTCAGTCCACTTGCGTTCTGACGGATCCGGCGGGACGGAAGTGCTCGCCGGATCCTCAGAACACGAGTGTGAAAGAGCCCTTACGATTTTTTTCCTAAACGTTTTTGTTGACATACCCATGATGGCTTGTTTTTTGCATAATGAGTTGTATTTTTTTAATGCCACTATTTAGTGTTGCATTATGTACTGGGAAACTGTAAAAGTATAATTTTTGCGGGTCAAATAGAAAAAAACACAATTCCACCACTGTTTATTGTGGGTCGTTTTTTTATAGTGTTAACTATAGTGTATCATTTTACAGTTATTATGTTTTACTAGTATTTAAAAAAAATTAAAACCTTTTAAAATATTAATTTGTATTATCATATACGTACTAAGAGTACTTTCACACTAGCGTTTTTTTCTTTTTCGGCATTGAGTTTCGTTGTCGGGGCTCAATACCGGAAAAGAACTGATCAGTTATATCCTAATGCATTCTGAATGGAGAGAAATCCGTTCAGTATGCATCAGGATGTCTTCAGTTCAGTCATTGTACGGCGTTTTGGTTGGAGATAATGCCGCAGCATTCTGCGGTTTTATCTCCGTCCAAAATGCCGGAACACTTGCCGTAATGCCGGATTCGGCATTCATTTCCATAGGAATGTATTAGTGCATTAAAAATACCGCATTGATGGATCCGTTCTTCCGGTCTGCGCATGCGCAGACCCATAAAAATGTGAAAAAAATACATAACGGATTCGTCTTTCCGGACGAATCAGGATCAGTCTACAAATGCTGTCCGTTTCAATACAAATTGCCGGATCGGTCAGGCAGTTCCGGCGACAGAACTGCTTGCCGGATTCCTCTGCCCCAAGTATCCTAACAGAGCTTTTTGATGACTAATTATTTGTGGTGGGATCTGTAGTTTTTATTGGTGCTATTTTGGGGTGCATAACATTTTTCGGTTTCTTTTTGATGGCTTATTTTTCGTGCGGTGATCTGTAGTTTTTATTGGTGCTGTTTTGGGGAGCATACCATTTTTTGAGTTTTTTTTACAACATTTACTGGACAAGAGAACTAACGAATTTCAGTATGACATTTTCAGGTGTGGAAATATGTATTATATTTGTTCTTTATTGTTGTTTTCTTATTTGATAAATGGGGAAAGTTTTTTCATTTTTAATATTTTGTTGTTGATTAAAAATTTTTAATTTTTTTAGTGTCCTAATTAATCTTGAACATATGATCGCTTTTACAGTATACTGCCATACTTCTCTATGGTCAAGTCCTGCCATGAAAACATCTTGGTACCCTGCAATTTCATCTTTGGGGTGGGGGGGGACTGATCAGAGGACAAAGGGTGTAGTCTTCCTCTAACAGATGTCGCAGTTGCTATTGAACGAGGCACCTGAGGGATATAGGACTGGATTTATCTCTGATCCCAGCTGCTGCAAATGGGTGTGAGCTTTGTAACACAGCTGACATCCACTATGTATGACTTTGCTCAATACATTTCTCTCACACCTGTGACATATGCAGAGGTCTGGCAGCAGCAAGAGCAGAGGATGGAAATAGTAGTTCCTTTGACTGTTACAGTTAATCACAGTGGCTTTCCTCACATCATTGCTTCCTAGGGCCCTGAAGTGAAAGGAAGGGGCACCCTTTCTTCCCCTTTCTTTCACACCCTGATTCTGGGGCTCCTGCCTGTTTGTTGGGGGTGCCAGCGATGTTGAGTGTTTGTATGGTTGCAAGGCAGGGTGTGTAGAGTGTGTATGGCTGGTGTATGCTGCAGGGGTCGGTAACCAGGCCAGATGTGCAAAATTGGGGTTGTAATGCATCTGATAGCAAAACACAGTTCAAACAGTATACTGTGCAATTCCTCCCAGATAACAATGTATAGATTTAGGCAAGTCTCTTCCTGCAGAATCGATGGCGGGAAACAGTACTCTTGCAATGGCGGCTATAATGTCCACTGAGGGATAAGGGATTTTAGAGATACAGTACAACTGTCCAGATAATGTTCAGGTGTGAAGGATGTCTAAACAGTGTCTCTCACTGCAGTATAGTCTTAACAGATTTTTGTAGCAGGTCACCTTATTGACTACAGTGCTCAGTCATGCAGACTCTAGGTTCTGTAGTTCAATCCTTTGTCTCACTCCTTCTCTCCTTTTGTAGATCATGCAGAGATCAGTGAGTCTCTGTAGCTTTTTGGGCCTACGAAGAGGGAGCAAAGACACAGGTTCCTCTCCTTATTATTGACTACAGCTAGGGGTGGAGCCAGTCCTCACTTAATCCCTTACAATGGCAAAACAGGATTGTCAACCATGGCTGTGCCAGCTATACCTGGTTATACCGAGTGCAATACATAGTATGACATAACATTACATTACTATATATACCAGGGATCAGAAACCTCCGCCACTCCACCTGTTCAGAAACTACAACTCTCAGAATGCTTTTTTCACTTCTATGGGAGTAAGAAGAACAGCAGAGCATGTTTGTATGATGGAAGTTGTAGTTTCACAGCAGTAGGAGTGACAAAAGTTGCTGATCCCTGGTATATAACAGAAAGAGATAACCAGATGCCCCCTTGCTCTGGTGTACTGCACGTACATGTATGCCAAGGTAATGAAGGGGTTAGGCACTATAATCTTATCTAATAAATTTACAACTGAGTGACAATTGCCTTTTAATACTTCAGAAACTTCAGAACAGGCTCATGAAGTTCACTATGGTGTGTTGCAAGCAAACCAGTTGCTTAGAGAAAAAAATGTGGTTTTCAAGACTTGACAGAAAAGTAGAGGAAGTCAATGAAGCATGTATACCTTGCCAAGCGATTAATGTTTACTGTTGGTGTTATCCCTTTTCCAGGTCATTCCTATCTGTTGTCTTTGAGGATTTTTCTAGACCTCCAGTTATTGAACATGTTTCAAAAACACCAGTAAGAGTCGTTATTACAAATTTGCAGGAGGAGTGGGCTTGTCCAACTTCCTGCCAGGGGAGGGAAGAGGGAAGCAAAGACTGTAAAGAAGCCCAACCTATTTCTTCTGATCATAGGGCCTTACAGATATTCTGTAAAGCTTCCGTGTTTGAGTCAGGGACTACAACTCAGGCACCCATCACCTTAGATCACATCCAGGCCAGGCCAACTCACAAAAGCCTGTATTACACAGAGGACACCTACTGCCACTAGTGCAAGCTTTCAGCTGTTATCCAGATGTTCAGGGGAGGGGCATCAGCAAGATAGCATACCAGAAGTGCCATCATCTGTCACTTTGTCAGCCACCATACCTCATCATCTGGTAAGAGAAATTGCAGTGTGTACAAACTACTGCTGGATGTACTTTGCACTTGGTAAAGAGAGAATTTTATAATTATGGCCTGATTCATTATACCACCTTTTTGTTGCAATGATTCCCAGGGAGCAGCGGCCTGAGGGAATACACCGTGACATCATCTCATCAGGGCCATTACTACTCCCATCCTTCGCACTGGTTCCTCAGGGGCAACCTGCAAATGTTTATTGTAATACAGTGTTAGTATTTGGGGTTGACAAGACTATAAATTGTTTTGGTATGACATGTCATACAGGACCCCAGAAGGGGGAGAAACCTAAGTCAGAATGAATTAAAATGATTTGCAGAGAGCAAGGAGGAGAAAGCAAAGCTGTTAAATATTTTTTTTCTCCAATGAAAAAATAAAACTGTCAGATGAAATGCCAAAGAAAAATAAACTGTCAGATGAAATGCTGAATGTAAAAATAAATCCCCCATTTAAAGTGTCCTGTCTGACCCAAGAAGAAGTATAACAGCGACTTAAAAAGATTAAAATAGACAAATCGCCAGGACCGGATGGCATACACCCCCGTATCCTAAGGGAAGTAATGTCATAGCCAGACCCTTGTTTCTGATATTTGTGGACTCAATGCTGACAGGGAATGTTCCACAGGATTGGCGCATAGCAAATGTGGTGCCAATATTCAAATAGGGTCCAAAAACAGAGCCCGGAAACTATAGGCCGGTAAGTTTAACATCTATTGTGGGGAAACTGTTTGAAGGTTTTCTGAGAGATGCCATCTTAGAGGATCTCAACGGAAATAAGCAAATAACGCCATATCAGCATGGCTTCATGAGGGATCGGTCATGCCAAACTAATTTTATCAGTTTCTATGAGGAGGTAAGTTCTAGACTTGACAGAAGCGAATCAATGGATGTCGTATATCTGGACTTCTCCAAAGCATTTGACACTGTACCACATAAAAGGTTAGTATATAAAATGAGGATGCTCGGACTGGGAGAAAATGTCTGTAAGTGGGTAAGTAACTGGCTCAGTAATAGAAAACAGAGGGTGGTTATTAACAGTACACACTCACTAGTGGGGTACCTCAGGGGTCAGTATTCGGCCCTATTCTTTTCAATATATTTATTACTGATCTTGTAGAAGGCTTGCATAGTAAAATATTAATTTTTGCAGATGATACTAAACTGTGTAAAGTAATTAACACTGAAGAGGAAAATATACTGCTACAGATGGATCTGGATAGATTGGAGGCTTGGGCAGATAAGTGGCAGATGAGGTTTAACACTGACAAATATAAAGTTATGCATATGGGAAGGAATAATGCAAGTCACCCGTTCATACTAAATGGTAAAACACTCGGTAACACTGACATGGAAAAGGATCTAGGAATTTTAATAAACAGCAAACTAAGCTGCAAAAATCAGTGTCAACTTTTTGAATGGATACTCGTCTGGACTGGAGTCTTTTGACGAGGAGGACAACGGGCGCAAGAACAACCCAGGTGGTGAAGTAGAAGAACTTTTATTTGCAAAAGACGACGCGTTTCGGGGTCACACCCCTTTATCAAGTCTACAAAAATAGTGATTAACGGAAAATGTATAAAATAATCTTATAAGATAAAGCGTAAATAAACATTAATAAAAAAGTTTGTGTACAACACATGTACTATTTCGTTAAAATCTATGTATATATATATAAAAAGAGCCCGACCCCTGCAGCATACACCAGCCATGTAGCCTGATTAAGACTATATAATTACGTTACTAGCTCATAATAAAAAAAACCCGGGTGGGCTTAAATAATAGATTATCTAGAAACCAGTTGGTGCTAAAAAATATATACATATATATAAAATAGCATATTATGTCATTACATTAATAAAACATGTAAAAATATATATGTATGAGCACAATAAAACCACAAAGCGAAACAAAGTCATGACTTCAACTTGAATACTTATTAGGTTACCTGAATGTTCTTCAATAAGCGCTCACTATATGGAGGACCATTGGAGACAGCCCCTCTGTGTGCTGCGTGATGAGTGTAGCGCTAGAATAGAGAATTGAACAAGCTAAAGTAGTGTATAGGGAGGGAAAGTTATATATAATTGCCCCTATCTATCAAGATGATGTTTGACATACTATATGGACTGATTATAATTGCTGTCCATTCTACTTAATATAGTGTACTTTCTCCAATAATAAATAGGAACCGAACTGGAGGGCTACATAAAAGTATTGCTGGGCCAGTAATTGCTGTGCGGGTGTATGGTGAGCCCTTACCTGATGTTCTGTGGATACTCAGTGTGCCTTGCTGCGACATCAGTGTCAGGCAGCTGCTGCCAAGGCCAATAAGATAATGGGTTGCATCTAAAGGGGCATAGACGCCCGTGATGAGAACATAGTCCTACTACTTTACAAATCGCTAGTCAGACCACACATGGAGTACTGTGTACAGTTCTGGGCTCCTGTGAACAAGGCAGACATAGCAGAGCTGGAGAGGGTTCAGAGAAGGGCAACTAAAGTAATAACTGGAATGGGGCAACTACAGTACCCTGAAAGGTTATCAAAATTAGGGTTATTCACTTTAGAAAAAAGACGACTGAGGGGAGATCTAATAACTATGTATAAACATATCAGGGGTCAGTACAGAGATCTCTCCCATCATCTATTTATCCCCAGGACTGTGACTGTGATGAGGAGACGTCCTCTGCGTCTAGAGGAAAGAAGGTTTGTACACAAACATAGAAAAGGGTTCTTCACGGTAAGAGCAGTGAGACTATGGAACTCTCTGCCTGAGGAGGTGGTGATGGTGAGTACAATAATGGAATTCAAGAGGGGCCTGGATGTATTTCTGGAGTGTAATAATATTACAGGCTATAGCTACTAGAGATGGGTCCTTGATCCAGGGAGTTATTCTTGTTGCCTGATTGGAGTCGGGAAGGAATTTTTTATTCCCCTTAAGTGGGGAAAATTGGCTTCTACCTCACAGGGTTTTTCTTGCGCCTTCCTCTGGATCAACTAGCAGGATGACAGGCCGAACTGAATGGACAGATGTCTTTTTTCGGCCTTATGTACTATGTTACTATTTTATCTTAAAATAAGAGATATGTAGATAAGGACGGCCACTGCTGCAATCAGCTGGAAGTGAGAGTGGGCAAGTGGGTACTTGTTAAAAGGCTGAGACCTAGTGACAAACTAGAATCAACATACTGTCCTAAAATCCTTTCAAGCCACACAAATTAGAAGTACCATAGAATCTGCTTAACGCAATAGCTGTCAACTCTCAAGAAATGTCTCCCATTTCAAGAAGTAGCCATGAGTCAGGAGTATCCTGTACAGTTAGATCATGATAAAATTCTGTCACATACAGAAATTTTTCCAAAATACATCTTGCCATCCCAGAAACTTTACTCCTCACGATATGACAAACAAATCAAAGGCCACCAAAACATCTCATGGATTATGTTCTTCAGTAAAATATTTTAAAGACTATGAACTTTGGATTTGTAGTCCAGTTCCACTTCTATTTTTTTTTTTTTACTTTGTAAAGAGTAGATGCTACATAAAGAACCATGAAGCCATGCAAGGAATACATTGCTCATTGACCCTGCAATCTAGTATCCCAAACTGGATTCCTTTTGAGTCCTCTACATTCCTATTACAGCACAACACATATAAGGTGTTTTTCTGCTATAGACTGTTGTGACCTATTGACAAATCAGTGGGGGAATCTTAATCATGGCGCTTTGCTTGTGCATTCACTCTTCATAGAAAGTGTATTTCTACCTAGGGAATGATATATTGATCAGTGTGGGTTCGACCACTGATCCTGAGAACTAAGACACAGAGGGACCGTACCTTAATGAGCAGCAGCGTTCCTAGATACCCCTGTTCAGTAATTTGCAATAATACTTCATTCAAGTTGTAGCTGTGCAGGAAAAATAATTTGAATGATTACAATGATTTTGGCAACAGGGTTACGGGACCTTCACTCATACCTGAAAACCCCTCAATGGGAAAGGTTCAAACAGCAGGCTACAGTTGGCTGTTTTGCCAGAAAGCAAGATCATCTAATCTCGATAGCCAGACAACTTGATGAGGGCTTGGACATCATGGGAATTTTTGGAAATCATTGGAAATAAATTTCTGGAAATCATGGGACCTCTTTAGTTATCCTGGAGGATTACTCTACTACAAAAGATTATATATTACATACCAAGTAATAGACGAGTTCCTGCAGAATGAATGCTTATATGTAAAATGGCTTTTTCTCTGGCTGATTAGGGGGATCTTGCTAATGGAAAGAGTGTTCGTGCTCCGAAGAGGTCGAGGTCACATGAGGCTGAGACAGGTGGTGGTGAAAAGTGACGTTTAGGAAAGTACAGCATTTTCAGGGCCTATGGGACTTTTTGTGAAGGGGGTTTGTGTGGTATTTTGTGTGTGTAAGAGTTGGGTTTAGGATAAGTGATATTGGGGTGGTGGGCACAGGTTCTGAGGCTCATTTGGGGGAAGGAATGAATTCTTCTTCTAGCACATGGTAAGAGGCAGTCCAAAGCATGCACCCCCTTTCATTTCAGCAATAGTAAATTATAATAGTTAATACGGGTACCTTGATAATGATGCGGTATTATCAGGACTTTCAGGCTATATTATTATGGGAGATACAGTCATTACTGATTCCAAATATATTTTTCTCATTTACAAAGTTCATCACATATACAAGTTTTGTTTCTTAATGTTTGGGCTGCACAAGAGCAGCTCGGTGTGGGAAGCAGTTCAAGTGCCTGCAAGCACATACATTTTTTAATTATTAAAAGGGAATATTGAGATGTCAATGCCAAATATAACTGGCATGTAAAATAGTAAATTACTAATTACTACAGCTCTGCAGACAGATACAGATATAGCTGGAGGTGCAGTGACAAATACAGTGTAATAATCACATTTATCCTGTACTGTAATCATTTTCTAAAGCATCAGGTAGAACATGAAAGAAGGATGCTCACTGCATCCACAAGTACGATTATCCTATCTGTTAGGTCAAAGGAAACATGTCAAATCAGTGTAATAAATGGCTAGAAGTTCTTCCTCTAAATCTACAGAGACTGGATGAGAATGTTAATAATCCCTGACTGATCAAGAAACGCATGACAAAAGACATGAGCAATAAAATGGCATAGATCTACCAGGCGCCTCATCTTGTCTTACAAACATGAGTTTCTGTATATTGTAGGAGGATATACAGAACTTTTTAATGTCAAAAGCAAAGTAGTACAGTTTAAACAACAGAATGGTGTCCATTGTATTTATGTGTAGGAGAAAGACACACTAGCAGTATGGGCAGTAGTTTGGGCTTCTAACTACACCTTTGCAATGCATTGAAAAGTGAAGCATCTTTTCAAATAGTGTTCATTAAAAATATCCTTTCATTCTTAGTCTGTAACTCCTATATAGGCCTATGTGTCCCCATGGTGACAGACAACAAACCCTGATGTCTGATCCTGCAGTCATGTTATGCAGTGGTGTGCCTAAGGTACTTGGCACCCGGGTGGGTACTTTCTCTAAGATATTTGGCACTCGGGTGGGTACTTACTCTGAAACCCCATACTCATACAATAAAAGAAAAATATTTACATTTAAAGAAGACCTCTTAGATCCTCTGACATATTAAATGCAATACAATGTTTAAAAAGCTGTCAACGCACTAAATCTAGCTGCCCGCTGTGCAGACATATTGGTGCCATTAGTTTCAGGCAGAGGGGCAGTGATTACAGCCCAGCATCATTGCTGGGAGGAGCAAAACACCCCCTTCCCTACACAAGTACACAGTGGGGGGGGGGGGGGTGTTCATCACTGCCCCACGATATTGTAACCCCCCCACACGGTATAATTCCCTCTGTGGCCCCCCACAAATGCTACAATGCCCCCTGTGGCCCAGACACACGCTATAATGTTCCTCTGTGGCCCCACACACCGTATATGCCATGTATCCGGCATAGCCATATTCCACTGCACCCCATTGGATTCGGCATTCACTATTTTGGCTGAAAAAGGATGCTTCATATAGCATTTTTTCTCTGGTCATAAGCTAGCATATATGCCGATATAGTGAACTCTGGCAGCCTGTTCCTCTGCTGGACAGACAGAGTTAAAAACACAGAGAACTCTAAAATACAGGTGAATGAAATACAGGTGGCCAAAGAAAATAAGACCAACCCCAAACATTCTTCAAATACATAAATGCAAAAGAACCAAGGTCAGAACATGTAGGTCCCCTAAATGTTGGTAAAAGGGTATTGGTCACTGGGGATAAAGAGAAGACAGAGCTTCTTAATAGTTTTTTTGGGCTCTGTATATGCAAAAAAGAGAGGGCATCTCATGAGGGTGGTGCCACTGGTTTAAATACCTCAAATAACATACTTACCTGGCTGACTGTATATATGTCCTTAATATGTTAAAAAAATTAAAAGTGAACGAGGCCCAGGTCCAGATAGATCACACCCTAGAGTTCTAAAGGAGCTCAGTTCCGTTATTGCTTTGCCTCTGTTCATAATATTTACAAATTCTTTAATGACAGGCATTGTACCAAGGGACTGCCGCAAGGTGAATGTTGTGCCCATTTTCAAAAAGAGTGCTAGGTCTTCCCATGGTAATTATAGACAAGTAAGCTTAATATCCATTAGGAGCTTATACGGGACTACATACAGGATTCTGTAACTGTAAATAATATTATAAGTGATAGCTAACATGGTTTTACTAAGGACAGAAGCTGTCAAACTTATCGGATTTGTTTTCATGAAGAGGTCAGTAGAAGACTGGACAGTGGGAAGGCTGCGGATATTGTGTTTTTGGACTTTCCAAAGGTGTTCAATACTGTCCCACACGGACGCCAAATGGGTAAATTGAGGTCAATTGATTTAGAAAATATAATTTGTAATTGGATTGAAAATTGGCTCCAAGATTGTATCCAAAGAGTTGTGGTCAATGATTCCTACTCTGAATGGTCCCTGGTTATAAGTGGTGGAAGTTCTGTTGTCCGTTATTATTAAACTTATTCATTAATGACATAGTGGATGGTATTGATAGTGCTGACACTAAACTTTGTAATATGGTACAGTCTAAGGAAGCAGTTAATAAGTTACAAGCTTACTTGGACAAACTTACTGTTTGGGCATCCACTTGGTAAATGAGGTTCAATATAGATAAATGTAAAGTTATGCATCTGGGGGCAAATAATCTGCATGCAGCATCTGTTCTGGGAGGACTAAAACTGGGAGAGTCACTTGTTGAGAAGAATCGGGTGTATTAGTAGATCATAGAGCAATGACCGGGCCAACAGTGGGATAACTCGTGAGGTGTCGGTGTACCGAGGGATAATGACAGTTAGTTCTTTACTCACAGGTTTGACGCTCCCTGGGCTGGGCTGCAGGGGAGAACAGCACCATATTCTGCGGGGCACACTCTATTACAGGGGACACCGGCCAGGTGGTGATCGAGGTGTTCTTGATGGTAATTGGGTTTTCTGAGTGCTTTTGCGGCTAGGCCCCTGAATTAGGTAGAATCGTGACACCAGCACTGGTATTTAAAAATTGGATAAATCCCAGCAGTTTTTATTCCCTACGAAACAAATATCACAGGACGCGTTTTGGCTCGTCCAGCCTTTCTCAACTGCAATGGCTTCAGAGAAGGTTTATTTCCCAATAACATTGAGGCTTATAAAATGTATAGAATTCATGTTCAAACCCTTTCTGATTGCCACATCTGGAATGGGGAAGGATTTTTTCCCCTCATAAGGTGTTTTTTTTTGCCTTCCCCCGGATCAGTAAAGCAGGATTACAGGTTGGACTTAATAGACTTTTCTCTTTTTCCAACCATTACAACTATGTAACTTTGTAACTCTACAAAACACATAAAATCCAGTTGTCAGGCTGCAGTGTACATAAGGACTATCTAGGCCTTTAAAAATAGATGCGGTTCACTGTGACAATTGCGTCTCACGTACTAGCTGCAGGCTGACTCCTGTGTATGCTAGTTGCTTGGGGTTGCATGCTAGCTGCAGTGTTGTGTGTGAACTGTTGCCTGTTTCTGTGTCATGTCCATACACTGGATATAGAAGTACACACACCCCTAAAATGTCAGATTTATGTGCTGTAAAAAAAATGACACAAAGATAAATCATTTCATAACTTTAATGTGACCTATAAACTGTACCACCCAATTGAAAAACAAACTGAAATCTTTTAGGTGGAGGGAAGAAAAAAATAACTAAAATAATGTGGTTGCATAAGTGTGCACAACCTCTTATAACTGGGGATGTAGCTGTGTTCAGAATTAAGCAATAACATTCAAAATCATGTTAAGTAGGAGTAAGCATATACCTGCCATCATTTACAGTGCTTCCTATTAACCCCAAATATAGTTCAGCTGCTCTAGTTGGTCTTTCCTGAAATTTTCTTAGTCGCATCCCACAGCAAAAGCCAAGGTCAACAGAGAGCTTCCAAAGCATCAGAGGGATCTCATTGTAAAAAGGTATCATTAAGGAGAAGGGTACAAAAGAATTTCCAAGGCATTAGATATACCATTGAACACAGTGAAGACAGTCAACATCAAGTGAAGAAAATTTGACACAACAGGGACATCTCCAAGAACTGGACGTCCCTCCAACTTTGATGAAAAGACGAGAAGAAAACTGGTCTGGGAGGCTACCAAGAGGCCTACAGCAACATTAAAGGAGTTGCAGGAATATCTGGCAAGTACTGGCTGTGTGGTACATGTGACAACAATCTCCTGTATTCTTCATATTTTTGGGCTACGGGGTAGCGTGGCAAGACGAAAGCCTTTTCTTAAGAAGAAAAACATCCAAGCCAGGCTACATTTTGCAAAAACACATCTGAAGTCTCCCAAAAGCATGTAGGAAAAGGTGTTATGGTCTGATGAAACCAAGGTTGAACTTTTTGGCCATAATTCCAAAAGATATGTTTGGCGCAAAAACAACACTGCACATTACCAGAAGAACACCATACTCATAGTGAAGCATGGTGGTGGCAGCATCATGGTTTGGGGCTGTTTTTCTTCAGCTGGAACTGGGGCTTTAGTTAAGATAGAGGGAATTATGAACAGTTCCAAATACTAGTCAATATTGTCACAAAACCTTCAGGCTTCTGCTAGAAAGCTGAACAGGAAGAGGAACTTCATCTTTCAGCATGACAACGACCCAAAGCATACATCCAAATCAACAAAGGAATGGCTTCACCAGAAGAAGATTAAAGTTTTGGAATGGCCCAGCCAGAGCCCAGACCTGAATCTGATTGAAAATCTTTGGGTTGATCTGAAGAGGGCTGTGCACAGGAGATGCCCTCACAATCTGACAGATTTGGAGTGTTTTTGCAAAGAAGAGTGGTCAAATCTTGCCAAGTCATAAAGTACAATGCTGATAGACTCATATCCAAAAAGACTGAGTGCTGTAATAAAATCAAAAGGTGCTTCAACAAAGTATTAGTTTATGCAACCATATTATTTTATTTTTATATTTTTTCTTCCCTCTACCTAAAAGATTTTAGTTTGTTTTTCAATTGAGTGGTACAGTTTATAGGTTACATTAAAGGTGGAAAAAGTTCTGAAATGATTTCTTTGTCTCATTTTTTTACAGCACAGAAACCTGACGTTTTAACAGGGGTGTGTAGACTTTTTATATCCACTGTATCTCTATGGCTACTGTCACCAGTGCCATGCAGGCTGCTGCATGCAATTTATGTACTGGCTGTGACGTTCCCATGTATGCTGGTTCTGCGATGCGTGCTGGCTCGGCCTTATGTGTGAACGAGGTCTGAGTATGGATGCATTAGTGTTTGTATCACAGTGCGGTGCTGTCACTCTTTGTTGTAGAGGCTGGCTGCCTATAACCTTTTACTAGCTACAGTTTATCCTGTGCATGCTGGTTGTTGTTTAGGGCATGCTGGCTGCAGCATTCTGTGACTGGTATGAACTTACACTTGTGATTGTATGTCTTATGCTTCTGGTTACTGCTGGTTCTGGTGGGATTACCATTCCCTGGTCTGTTCCTGGATGTGGCTTATCATGTGCCTTGGTTAATGCAGCTATTTCTATCTGTGAGCTGTGGGGCTTGTGTCAGTCTGTCTTGTGTCTTTCTAGGTGTAGCGCCTTGCTGCTCATCCAGTTTTTTTTTTGCCATCTGCCCTTCTGTGTGGTGTCACTTGGTAAAGCATTGTTCTTGTATCCTTGTCCACGCCTTGCCTGGTCTTCTGTACCTGTTCTGTGTCTTCATCCTGTCGGTTCCATGTAAAGCCTGGCAATGCTCAACTGCTTCTGATCCTGTCTGTTTCATGTATAGCTTGGCAGTGCTCCACTGCTTCTGATCCTGTCTGTTCCATGTACAGTATAGCCTGGCAGTGCTCCACTGCTTCTGTTCCTGTCCTGTGCATGTCCTGCCTTCGTTAGAGGGCTCCTCGGTTCTCCCGAGGGAGGACATCAGTCTGTGTGCAGCTCTGTCTATGACCACAATGCTTCTGTTCCGCATGGGGTCCAGGCATCTGCTTATATGCTGGTTCCCATTTGTCTTGTCTGTACTGCGTCCTGTGCGGTTATGTTGGGTTTCCGGTCCTTTGTCTGTGTTTACCGCTGGTGCTTTCACCAGCGTGCTTCTCTGCAGGTAGCGGCCAAGTGTACTGGGACCATCCTGGAGGTGTTACCAGCAGTGCTACCTGGCTCATTGTCCTGTGGGGTTTGCCTGTAGTCTACTGGTGCACTTGGTTCAGTGGTAGTGCTACCACTATTGCTTAACCTGCTTGTCCTGCACGACTGGCATGTTCCTTTATTACATGTGTAATAAAGTATTCAGTTGGTTTCCTGGTCTGTAATCTGCCTGTGCCCTGTTTGCAAGACGTTCCAGAGGTCTGCCCTGGTCCTCTGGAACATGAGAGCCCTGTATTGTCTTGCACCTAAATTTTCTCTGGACTTGTTTCCAATTGGGGTGCACCATGCCTTATCAAAGCAGCAACATGTGGTGACACCTCAGCGGTGTCCAGGCAACCCAGTGTAGCGATGGGGCCACCCCAAACCCAGCCAGTGCACATTTATTTAATATGTTTTGTGTTTACCATGTGCTTGTATACCCTTTCACCAGCAGATAAAGTATGGTTGGCATTAGGAGGGGGACTAACCATCCCATTCCTCCCATCTTGGTAGTCTAGATAGTGAGGAGTAAGGAAGCACATCCAATTGCTCCTACACCAAGGGTCTTAGGTAAGGAGATTTGATGCAGTTCTTCTGTGAAACTACTACTTCAAAGACACTGAAAGAAAATTAAATACCTGATACCTGAAAACTGCAGCGTTTATTTGCCACTTTGGCAGAAACCAACCATACCTCATGCACAAATTACTGCTGGATGTAATACAAGTTATCTTTTGCACTAAGTAAAGAGAAACTTTTATCCTTTTACTTCTGGACTGAGTCTTTAAAACCACCTTTCCACTGCACAACTCCCCAGAGAGCAATGGCCTGAGGGGAACACCATGACCAGTGTCGGACTGGGGTACCTAGGGCCCACCAGTAAAACTTACTTTGGGGGCCCACTGTAAGGATACATTTGAATATAATAAATACCGGTAATTTAACACGTTTTTTTATATGAACATAGGCTCGGTGAGGTGCTGTACATTGAATATATGTATGTAGTGCAGTAAATCTAATGTATTATGTGCCACTTGTGCAGGGGGTGGGAGACTAAGGGGCCCACCTTGATCAGGGGCCCACCGGGGGATTCCTCTGTATCCCTGTGGGCCAGTCCGAGCCTGACCATGACACAATATCATGGCCACTACCTCTCCCTTCCTCAGCACGAGCTCCTCAGGGGGATCGCTGCATTAAATCCCATCTGTGATATAATTATAGTGGCCCTCTAAAGGAGCCTTCTGGGATTCTGATATTGATGACCTATCCTCAGGATAGTTCATCACTATAAGATAGGCTCGGGTCTGACACTTGAGACCCCTGCTGATCAGTTGTTTGAATAGGGAATGGCACTCTGGGGAGCACAGCAGCCTCTTCCTAGACCAGTGACATCACGTTCATTGGTCATGTGGCCTAGACACAGCTCAATCCCATTCAAGTGAGTGGGGTTGAACTGCAATAGCAAGCACGGCTGATATCCAATAAACAGCGCTGTGCTTGGTAAGCTGCAAACAGCTGATCTTTGGGGGTAGTGGGCGTCTGACCCCCACCAACCTGACATTGATCGTCTATCCTGTGAATGGCTCTTCAATATCAGAATCTCGGAAAACCCTTTTACTGTAAGTTCATGTTAATATTTTAAGGAAAATATTGTGACCGTGTGTTTTAAAATCATACAACAGTGAAGCTTGGTCAGTGAATTGTCTCTGTTTGAAGTCAGCACTTCAATATGTGATGAAAACAGATGTATTGATCTATGGATAGGACCAGGTGGTGAAGTGAATGCATCAAAAGCTTCATTTTCAAGGTCTGAAAGTTCTAACAGCCCCTCGGTGTAAGGTCCTATCATGTCATTGGGAATTATCTTTGAGATGCACAGTTGACCTTAAATCAAAACAGACTTCTTATCTGGTACTTAGCTTCAAAATACTTTTAATCCCTGCAGATGTGCTATTTCTCTGCGCATCTACAGCTGGAGATGGAGAATCACAGGAGTCTGAGCAAACTCCTGCTGATTGCCAAGGGGGCAGAGGTGCCAGATCGGCATCATACTGCTCTGAAACAACATTTAATGTTTGTGAAATATCTGCCCTTGCTGAAGGGAGAAAATAATACCTTAGCCTTATGAGATATGTAATCAAAAAACGCTAAAGGGATATTGCGTTGTCAATTCTGCTTGCTCCACAAAGCAGGAGACCTTCATATGTCCTTGGCATGATATCTGAGGGTACCAGGACTAAATCATCTCAGTCTCAGTAGTATTAGTCATGCTGAGCTCATGATGGTAGTAGTAGTAGGTTTATGAAAATTAATCTGTTGGATATTATAAGGATGTCTTTAATCTTTTTACTTCAATTAAAAAAAGATTAAAGCTGGTTTATCATATCATCATAGAAGTAATATAATTAAGCAAGAATTCCAGTGACTACAACATGACAACACCAGGATAAAAGCGTAAGCTACAGTATATAGTATAAAAGGTATTTATTTATTTTTATTCCTGCATCAAACCTGTCTTTTCTTAAAGGGAAGGTATCATCACTTTTTACCATACTAAACTGCTGACAGCACTAGATAGGGGAGAGCATGACAAAAATACATTTTGTGGAGATGTTATCATTAGTAGCAGTGTGAATGGGAAGTTCTATTCTGGCAGATTCTGCTCCTGCAAGTGCCCTGTGAAGTGCTCTCTATATTTAGCTGCTGCACCCCTCTGCTTTAAGTGACAGCTGCTAAAAGCTTCACAAAAGTTGTGTTTGCCCTACTATCCCTAACTATTGTGGACAGCAATTTAGCATAGTCAGAATTGCTGACAGACTCCCTTTAACTGCAAGTAAGTGATACATACATTTCTGCTGGTGCTTTAATAGTAGGAGCTTCACCAGAGCCCTACCAGGACCTTACACACAGTGAAGACATAATTTAGAACTCAAAGCTCATCTAAAGTGATCTGCAAAATAACAAACACTTCTTGCTTCTACCCAAGAAAGCAGAAGTCTGTATAACATACAACAACTAGTGTCAGGGAAAGAACTGTAAACACAAACAGTTAAATATGGCTTCTTCACTGTATACTCATGTATCATTTCCACATAATTTTGGCAAAATTTCTTTGAAAGTGTCAGTCATGTTATGCAGCTCTCCCTCTAGCACTGCTCCTCTGTGTCCTGTTGGGAAGCACACCAGGGTACCTTGGCCATGGCAACTGGACACAAATCGATTCTTGGCAGCTTATTTAAACAGGCAAGGTCTACTGACACTTGCTTGAGTATCATTTATCATCTGTGTATGCTGCCTCTAGCCTGTAATTATTTCTTTAGAATGCCTACTATTTGTTTGTCTGTGATTCTTGTCTGCACTCTACCTGTTGCCTCACCCTTCACCATCTGTTCATCTCTCCAGTTTTGACCTCTGACTTGGACTGCTGACTCTGCTTCTTCCTCTGCATTACTGTCTTACAACCCTTCTATGTCTTGTCACTGATGCATTTCTCTGCCAGTTGGTGACTATTCTGAGGACCATGACATGGTGATCTAACTGGGTAAGTCTCTGGAAATGAATGGAAGACCCACTAGTGGCTGTTTACACATGGGTTTTATTGCGGTAATTCTGGTGTGGTCGACCGTGCCAACATTTCAATGCTGCGTGGTTTCTGCCTCTCATTCATTTCAATGGGAGGCAGTACTGAGGATTGTTGAGTGGTGGCTTAAAGCCCCAGCCATGTCAAGAACAGACATATCCCTTCTAAGCACGGCCATAGTTTTAAGCTGCCGCTCCGTAATCCTCAGCGAGAAATCAATGGGAGGCAGAAACATGCGGCCACAGGGGAAATTTCATTGGGGGCATCCACTCCAAAGTTCTACGGGAAAAGACACCATCTGAACACACCCTTAGATGCTTCACCTCACTTTAGTCAGTGTCAGACTGCTTGCAGTGCAAGGGTCCACTTTCTAAGTGTATAACTAATGAAGATATCAGGAAGGAACCTTTATTTTTCATAATATATTTTTTTATTGAAAAAGATTGAAGGGGTTATCAAAGACCTATAATCCTCTGCCCCTACCCTGCTCTTAAAAGGGAGTTAATATAAGTGCTGCCCTGAGTAACATGTCTGCCTGCTGGAAGACTCAGCAGCATGTTGTATTTGTAGGACTACAAGTCCCATCTGTACAATGACACTGCTGATTCACCCAGGATCTTCCCCCCTACCCTTTCTTGTGCAATGCTCTGCAGAACTTCTCTCTCAGCTCCTGTGCCCGTCATTTGTCTCCTCACTGCCTGGAGCTACTCAGTAAAGCCTTCAGCCCTGAGTCTGAGCAACTGAAGGGGTTAACATTTTTCCTCAAGAATCCAGGGAGAGAGCAATAAGCAGCAGTCGGCAGTGCAGGGGGGCGTGTCCAGCACAGTGACGTCTCGTGTGTAGGCATATATCTGCTCTCTCAGGCTTGTGCACGAAACATCATCAGAGCAGGGAGAGAGACTAACATCACAGGTCATGTGACTCTCAGTGAAATCTGAGAAAGCAGCAACTGGAGATAAAGTAAGAGAATTGTAAAGTCCTTTTATTTGCCTAGTTAAAAACATGCAAAGAACAAAAAAATAACTCAGACAACCCCTTTAATATCTGTCATCTTTTAATTTTCTTTATGTATTACTTTGCTCTTTGATGAATATTGTGCAATTCTAGTTTTAGCTTTGATAATTAGAGGCTAAAAAGTTCTTCACATAGGTCATTTATCATTTTATTTTCTAATGTACAGTACCTACATAAACTGAACAGAATGTTCTCATCAAATCGGTGGTTCCTGTTTCTCTATAAAACAGATGCACGGACAAAGTGAGATGAAAAATTCTGAACATATTTCTCAGATACTGACTGGATTATTGTATTACTATATGTGCCATTCAAATGTTACATGTTAGGATAGGTTAGTAAATAGGTCTGTAAATGTGGTTGCCATGTGGCTGTTTTAGATCTACTTTCAGTCTTGAGTGAGTTCTGCACCTGCGATGGGTTGCCCCCAAGGCTGAGGCTGCTCCCTGTCGTATGTCAACAGGGCCAGACAATCTCACACCTGCTCTGCTGCGCCGAGTAGCAGCGCAAGTGCAGAGGCTCTTTGGGTCAGATCCTAGGAACATAACATGCATAAGGTTCATGGATAAAGACAAAGTATACTTATTGACCTAGTGTGGTATACAATGTCTCTATGAGGCACTGTGCTAATTATTACAAGCAACAAGAAACTCTTGCATATTTTTCATTTGATGCATTTGCCACACAATGTCTTGTCCGATCCCAAAAAAGAGCTACTGTAGCACAATTTACTGAACATGTTAGTGATGGCCATAATAATAAGGTATCATAACACAGAATGCATTATATATTCATGTTTATGGGGACTAGTAACATAGTAGTAAGATTGCCAATGCTGACCCCTGATTACCCACTGAAGGCACCTACAATGGGATGTGAGCATTAGAACTGGATTATGGACCATGGAAGAACGTGGCCTGGTCTGATGAATCACATTTAATTTTACATCATGTGGACTTTTGGGTGCATGTGTGTCATTTACCTGCCAAAGAGATGGTACCAAGGCCAACTATGGGAAGAAGACAAGCCGGCAGAGGCAGTGCAATGCTGTGGGCAATGATCTGCTGGGAAGCCTTGGGTTCTGGTATTTGTGTAGGTGTTACTTTGGAGCATTCCAATTACCTAAACTCATGAGAAAAAACTAAATACAGCCTCTTTGAATTCTATAGCTGAGCTTTACAAAACAGGAAAAAAAAATCTGGTCCTTAGAAAGTGTCTAGATAAATACAATCTCAAAAAAATAATGACTTGATAAATTACACTGTGTCATTATTTAACAATAACTAGGCCAAGATGCAGACGCCATGCATAAACAATTAAGTACACCCTTACTACTTCCATAGAAAATAAGAGAGTAAGCCAAGTGCTGCCAATCTAATAACCCTGATTAATTGAATATCAGAAAATGTGAGCAACTCTGTAAAAACTGAAGTTTTGCAGACCAGTTTGCTGGTCTGGAGAATTCGGTTGTGTGTAAAAACAATACCAAGTAGGAAAGACTTCTGCAATGATCTTAGAGAAACTATTTTGGCTGCCAATCTAGCTAGGAAAGGTTATAAGACCATTTCAAAACAATTTTAAGTACTTAATTCTACAGTGAGAATGATTATTTACAATTGGAAAACATTTAAGACAGTTGACAATCTTCCCAGAAGTGAACATCTTAGGAAATTCACCCTAAGTTCAGAATGTGCAATGTTAAAAGAAATTTAAAAAAATCAACTAATTATGAGCCATTGCTATGTACATGAATGGGGTATCCCAAAGCATTGTCAGTATGCTTGGGGATACCCTGTGTATTTAAATTTTTTTATTTTATCAAACTCATAACCAACTACATTAAAGGCAAGAACATTGACCACTGAGATATAAAGCTCAATGTTAAACTGTTGCAGAAAAACCTCAAAGTAGTTTAATTACAAAAGAATATATAAAATGATACTTCTAATATATATCAATGCATAATACATGGCAAAAAACCCAACTAATTATGAGGCACATATATAAATAAGGGTGCCCTGCCAATCGGTTCAGTATATGGATAGAGTAAGGAGACATGTAATCATAGTCCTGGAGAGCTGACAATTCATTAACTGCCTTTCAGTTGTGTGTATCTGTTGGGGAAATTTTAAATTTACTATGTGTTTTCGAGAATATACTTTATTGTAATTACTTGATGTATGTGCAGGGGGCTTTGTCTATGCAATAAAGAGATCAGGCCCTGTAGACATAAATCATTGCGACCCTGAAACTAGACATAAGCATTACGGTGGACAGCTGTAACAGATCTTGTTCTCAGGCACTTTTTGATAAATTGCCCCCAATGTCTATATTTTTTTCTATATGACTTTCTAACTGTGAATATGTTGTTAAAACTAGTTCAAACCAGTTTTCATTATGCCTTAAGATTGTCTATATAAACTTTGACAATATACCACAAACATTCTGCTGTACCTCCATACAGTGTGTTTGTCTCTTCTTATATAAGAACAAAGAGAAATTACCTCCTTTAACCTTAAATTCAGATGACATCGTTATCCTTCCTTAGTAAAGAAAATTATTTTAACAATATCCTGCTGTGTGTTTGATTGAGCCCTAACACATATATATGGACAGCTCCTACAAACTGAGATTGAGCGGCGGTTTTCAATATCACCAGGTGTCTTCCTTACTTCTGCAACGCACCGTTCCCCAGGGCCCCTATCGTGTCCCAGGTGTAGTAAGAATGCCGAGTAGTGTAGTGCGGCCTATATGTCTCCTTATGTGTCAAGGTGTCACGGTGGGGAGTGGGGAAAACTACTCACTGTACAATATAGGTAATAAGGGAAAGCAACTAAGCTAGGAAAAGGGGAGAAGGACACCCCCTAATGCCACCCTTATCCTATCCTTGACCTCCTAACTGTATGAGCCCTCCTCAATGGTAGGGGGCTCATACTCTGGAACCTGGATCCTACTGACCCTAATGGTCCCTACAATATGGAAGTCAGGAATAAGAGACAAATGGTTTATCCAGGACACGGATGAACCAGAGTCTCACACATGCCTAGCAACAGGGAAAGCAGACAGTAGCAAAACCCAGATTGGCAGACAAGCACCCAGCGCTAACAACACACAATGGAACAACAGCACTTACCTGCCAAGAAGACTGGGTGGAACAACAACTGCTACTGGCTAGTGGTTCACCCCTCTGGGAAACCATGGAGGCCCCTTCTAGAGAAACAACACACAGGGAAACGTCTTGCATTCATGCTGGGACAAACAACACCAACAGACCAGACATGAAACTACAAACAAGACGTACACCACACCCTGAACGTAAACCCACACCAAACATACAACAAGTGAGGTGGGGTACACAGAGGATACATAAGAAATGCAATTTATGTCCAACAAGGTGGCCCTCAAGTAATGGGCAGCAGCACCCAGGAAAAGAGCAAAGCTCCAACACCAAACAAGGCTGGAGTACCACAGACACCAGCCTGGAAGCCACAGGTAATATAAACCCAATCGCCACACCCAGGACACACCTAAATCCCCACCAGCTAGAAATTAACCCCTCCAGCACCAGACAGGGAAGGCCCACAACACAACACAATGCCTCCAGCAACAGCATGCATGGCAACCGTGTCACAGCGCTTACCAAAGGCTGTGACACACAGTGCTCCTACCTGGATACAGCAGGACCCCAGGCTTTGGCTCCATAGCATTAAAAGGGAAATAATTGAGGGATGAAGGAAAAATAAGTTGAGTTTAGACCTTGTGGTGAAATTCAGTGGCAGCTTTATGTGAATAAACGTTCATCCAAACGATTGGCAGGCTTTGTCTTGGTTCCAGCAGGCTTTAGCATAAACTGGCAGGCAAACTCAACTCTGCTTTCTCTCTTTCTCTACTGTACTGAAAGGCTTGCTTAATAACTTTGTTTTCCTTCTTTATTCTGCACTAAACTCTGTTTTAGTCTGGTTTCTGTACTTCTGATCTGCCCTGGTATCCTTGGATGGGGTTTCATCAACTGTTATTCCCCTCCTGACACTCAGTAAAAACTTATTTTCCGTCGATGAACAGTTTCCTCTGGCTGCGACTTCATTCAGGTCTTCTCGGCCCCAAAATGGAGTTCAAACTGGAACGATCTAGAACTGCCACCACTCCTTCTGGTAGCAAGCAGGGCTGGCCCACTTCTGCCCAAAGGGGTTGGGGGGGGGGTAGAATGGGGAGTTCCATTTTATCTAAGTACAGCTCTGCCATATATGCTGCTACCTGCTGGTGAACCAGGCACATTAGATGTAATAAACAGTTGCATAACAAAATTAGGAATGCACAGTGTAGAGGACCTGGACAGAAATACAAAGATGGCATTTATGTTAGACCATTAAAGGTACTGTAGTAGCAGGGTGTAGGAGTGGTGACACCACTGCGGGTTGTTACACTTCTCATACCATCTCCTCCTCTCCTCTTCAAGGGTGGGGATTAGAGCCATATTAGAGGAGTAGAGTTGAGCGAACCCGAACTGTATAGTTTAGGATGTTCGGGACACGGAACCCAACCCGAACATTTTCATAAAAGTTTGGGTTCGGGTCCGTTGTTCGGTGATTCTTCCCTCTTTTTGAAAGGCTGCAGAGCAGCCAATCAGCAAGTATTTTACATCTTTGCCCTAAGAAGCCATCACAGCCATGCCTACTAATGGCATTGCTGTGATTGGCTGAGTGCAGCATGTGACCAGGCTCTTTAAAAGCTGGAGTCACGTAGTGCCGCATGGCACTCTGCTGCTGTTAGTATAGGGAAAGGTTGCTGCCAGTGCTCCCAGGAAGAGATTAGGAAAGAAATCTGTTGAACCTGGTGGTGTGAAATCTTCAAGCTACAGAAATTATTGAGGGAGGGTGCTACTGCAATCCTACATTTTTGTACCCAGCCCTGAGCCCAGTGATACTGCAAAGTGTTTTTTTTTCCTAATCCATCTGTTACTGAGGTAGGAGTCAGCGGCCATTTTAGCCACTGCAGTGTCCTTGGAACTGCATGTGACCTGCATGTGTGCCAGCCTTCCAGGGACATCAGTCTAATCTTCTTTTGGTAGCTCAGTGAAGGAAAAAATCTTTTTTTCTGGCAGGTCAAGTCCCCTACATTACCTTTTGTATAATTTAGGGGTGACATAGTCCATTTCTGTAGTCTGGGGCAAAAATCTGTAATTGTGGTGCAATGGAGCACGTGTGCATACAACGCACCAAAATGTATTTTCCAATTCAGCAGTGAAATAGTGCATCAGTGTATTTTTTGGGGAAAAAAGTGGTATTCCTGGTCCACAAAGCAGTTGTGCATACAGCGTACAAATACCTATTTTACATTTCTGCAGTGAAATAGTGCATTGGTGTGTTTTAGGAAAAAAAGCCGTGTTCTTGGTTCCCAAAGCAGCTGTGCATACAGCGTACAAATACCTACATTTAATTTCCAGCCGTTAAATAGTGCATTTGTGAATTTTGGGGAAAAAAGCTGTGTCCTTGGTCCACAAAGCAGTTTTAAATACACGCCCAAATACATATTTTAAATTTCAGCACTGAAATAGTGAATTTTTTTTGTTTTGTTAAAAAAAAAATCCGTATTCTTGCTTCACAGAATAGTTGTGCATACAGCATACAAATACCTATTTTTAGTTTCTGCACTGAAATAGTGCATTAGTGTTTTTTGGGGGAAAAAAGCCGTATTCTTGGTGCACAGAGCAGTTATCAATAAACCGCAGAAATACATACGTTTAAATTTCAGCAGTGAAATACTGCATTAGTGTATTTTGTGGAAAATAAACCCGTATTGTTGTTACACAGAGCAGTTTGGCATACAACGCACAAAAACGTATTTTAAACGTATTTTAAAATTTAGCAGTGACAGACTGCATTTCTGTAGTTTGTTGCAATAAACACTGGTTTTGTGATACATAGCAGATCTGAGGACTACCCTGTATTTCAGTCATTTAAAGTAACCTTTTGAACTCCGCATTTACATAGTTGGTTGCAAACACACTGGTTTTGTGGTAGATAGCACATTTGCGGTGTACGCTGCATTTCTGACAGTCAAATAAAACCGTTAACTTCTGATTTTACATTGTTGGTTTGAAAAATCTAATTTTTGGTGATAGTGAAGTAATTGTATTGAATTTCTCTGTTACACTGTTGTGTGACCTAAAGAAATGTATTCTGTTTATGACACGGGCACTGCCTTACTGTTAGTGAACCTAATTGTTGACTATTGGCAGTTAAATGCAGCAGTCTCTTACGCTTCTTTATGACTCTGCTGGCAAGGTTTCCCAGGGCCATAACCTTAGTCCTGCCCCAGAAGTGGAAGAGATTGAGTGCACGAATGCCCAACCACTTAGGTTTGAGAATGGGGACAGGGGAAGACCACGGCAGCACGTCTCTGATGATGACGAAACAGCTTCACAGCCCAAAAAGGCTTTATGTCATGCAAGAATGTAACAGCCAATTGTAAGTTCCCTGACAGTTGGCTATTTTTCTGTATTTTATGTTATTTTTAGTCATTTCTCTATCCATATTTGTTTGCAGGGCATTTACGTACATTGTGCTGCCTTTTTCAGCCCTCTGGCCCCTTCCAGGGTTATTTTACAGCCATTTTAGTTCCCAAAAGTTCGGGTCCCCATTGACTTCAATGTGGTTCAGTTTCGGGGTCAAGTTCAGGTTAAGTTCGGATCCCGAACCCGAACTTTTTTGTGAAGTTTGGCCGAACTCGTCGAACCCGAACTTCCAGGTGTTCGCTCAACTCTATAGAGGAGCAATCCCTGATCATTCATAAAGGGACTTATTTATAAGATAATAGGTTCACTGCACCTGTTGTGGAAATATAGCACAACTCGTTAGTCCGTTTTAAGTACTGTATAATTACTAAAGTATATAGGCTTTTAGAATTTTATGGTGTTTTTTTCAGGCAGTGACTTACTTTGAATTGCAAAAACAAATTGTGCATCAAATAATCAGTGACAAGGTAACATGTGTGGATATAGTGCAGCAACCCAGGAGGAGAGGATTAGAGTGACTGCTGTAAGAATGGCATTTGTAGATGTTACTACTCCCCTGGCTCTGCAGTGATGCGAAAGGTGCACCTTTAGTCCCTTACAAGACACATCTGGTCTTCTAGTGGTTTGGGGGTCCTGAGGGTGATTAATTGCGAGGTACATAACCAGGTGCCCTGCAGCTGCGAAGGCAATAATGAGGCAGTTTTGTAGTAGAACAGTTCTTTACTGAAGAATCAAGTTCAAGCACACAGTCACAGTTCTCAGCATACATGGACTGGCAGTTCTTACACAATGTGCAATTTCCAAACATCTCTACGTTAATAGTTAATAGGCAAAGATCTCTAGTGAAAGCAATATATACTGGAGAATGAATCTGGATCGCACATCCTCAACACTATGCTTTTGATATAACGACTGTCTCAGCATAATTACGTGGCATATCCGCCCAATTTGTAATACATTGTATGCTGTGCTAAAGAGGCATTAGTATACAGTTTGATCAAAGAGCATAGGCCCACTTACTGCGACAAGGAAGCCTCTACAAGTGGAAAACTACTCTAACCTATAAATGGCGCAGCCGTGCGCCGCGACCACCGGCGCCCCAGCGCCGCACCAGCAGCAGACGGCGGGACCCAGAAGCCACACAGCATCATCACTGTGCAGCAAAGCCTACTTGGCTCTGGTTCCCACCGCCCCACCAGCACAGCACTGAGGCAGCAATGGCAGACACGCAGTACTGCACCATGTGAACGAGTGCAAAGAGCTCACCCAGTCACAACCCTCAGGAAGTGCGTCTGAGAAATAGTAGGAGTTTATAAACCCCTTGCAAACTAAGGCTAATTAAAAACACCTAGTCCAAATGGGGAGGAGTGCTGACCCCAGAGGGGGGAAAAAGAAAATAGATAATTACAATATACAGGGAGTGCAGAATTATTAGGCAAGTTGTATTTTTGAGGATTAATTTTATTATTGAACAACAACCATATTCTCAATGAACCCAAAAAACTCATTAATATCAAAGCTGAATATTTTTGGAAGTAGTTTTTAGTTTGTTTTTAGTTTTAGCTATTTTAGGGGGATATCTGTGTGTGCAGGTGACTATTACTGTGCATAATTATCAGGCAACTTAACAAAAAACAAATATATACCCATTTCAATTATTATTTTTTTTATTTTATTTTTTTAAATATTTATTTAAAGAAATATCTTCAGATACAAATTCACTCACCAGAACAGAAGAAAAGCAGCCCATTCTGGTGCCAATAAACATCATAAGCCAATTCAATAAAAAAAACACACATCCATTAAGTTTAATCCCCACCCCTTCCCACCCCAACAAGGTGACGTCGATGCATTCTCCACAGCCCCCCCCCCATCGGTAAGGCCTACCCCAGCTCCCCACCAACACATCCTTATTCTGTATTTCAATTATTTATTTTTACCAGTGAAACCAATATAACATCTCAACATTCACAAATATACATTTCTGACATTCAAAAATAAAACAAAAACAAATCAGTGACCAATATAGCCACCTTTCTTTGCAAGGACACTCAAAAGCCTGCCTATTATGGATTCTGTTAGTATTTTGATCTGTTTACCATCAACATTGCGTGCAGCAGCAACCACAGCCTCCCAGACACTGTTCAGAGAGGTGTACTGTTTTCCCTCCTTGTAAATCTCACATTTGATGATGGACCACAGGTTCTCAATGGGGTTCAGATCAGGTGAACAAGGAGGCCATGTCATTAGATTTTCTTCTTTTATACCCTTTCTTGCCAGCCACGCTGTGGAGTACTTGGACGCGTGTGATGGAGCATTGTCCTGCATGAAAATCATGTTTTTCTTGAAGGATGCAGACTTCTTCCTGTACCACTGCTTGAAGAAGGTGTCTTCCAGAAACTGGCAGTAGGACTGGGAGTTGAGCTTGACTCCATCCTCAACCCGAAAAGGCCCCACAAGCTCATCTTTGATGATACCAGCCCAAACCAGTACTCCACCTCCACCTTGCTGGCGTCTGAGTCGGACTGGAGCTCTCTCCCCTTTACCAATCCAGCCACGGGCCCATCCATCTGGCCCATCAAGACTCACTCTCATTTAATCAGTCCATAAAACCTTAGAAAAATCAGTCTTGAGATATTTCTTGGCCCAGTCTTGACGTTTCAGCTTGTGTGTCTTGTTCAGTGGTGGTCGTCTTTCAGCCTTTCTTACCTTGGCCATGTCTCTGAGTATTGCACACCTTGTGCTTTTGGGCACTCCAGTGATGTTGCAGCTCTGAAATATGGCCAAACTGGTGGCAAGTGGCATCTTGGCAGCTGCACGCTTGACTTTTCTCAGTTCATGGGCAGTTATTTTGCGCCTTGGTTTTTACACACGCTTCTTGCGACCCTGTTGACTATTTTGAATGAAACGCTTGATTGTTCGATGATCACGCTTCAGAAGAGTGCTGCATCCCTCTGCAAGATATCTCACTATTTTTGACTTTTCTGAGCCTGTCAAGTCCTTCTTTTGACCCATTTTGCCAAAGGAAAGGAAGTTGCCTAATAATTATGCACACCTGATATAGGGTGTTGATGTCATTAGACCACACCCCTTCTCATTACAGAGATGCACATCACCTAATATGCTTAATTGGTAGTAGGCTTTCGAGCCTATACAGCTTGGAGTAAGACAACATGCATAAAGAGGATGATGTGGTCAAAATACTCATTTGCCTAATAATTCTGCACTCCCTGTATACTGGAGAATGAATCTGGATCGCACATCCTCAACACTATGCTTTTGATATAACGACTGTCTCAGCATAATTACGTGGCGTATCCGCCCAATTTGTAATACATTGTATGCTGTGCATAAGAGGCATTAATATACAGTTTGATCAAAGAGCATAGGCCCACTTACCGCGACAAGGAAGCCTCTACAAGTGGGAAACTACTCTAACCTATAAATGGCGCAGCCGTGCGCGGCGACCACCGGCGCCCCAGCGCCGCACCAGCAGCAGACGGCGGGACCTATATAAGGGCAGTCTCCTCCCGTCTGCAGAGTCGGCTATTTTGCACTAGTTGCAGTAGCTCTGGCGCTGGAAATACACAACTTCATCCGTTGTGTAGTGAACCAGCTCTGTCCACTACAGCAATGAATGGAGCTGTGTATGCAGCAACCCTGAGGAGCCGATGTAGTGAATAGGAGTTGTAGTGGCCCTAATTAAGTGTTTTATCACGTTGTACTCCCTCAGGCCATTGCTCCCTGGGGATCACTACAGTGGAAATGTAGTACTGAAGAAGGAGGCCAGAGTTAAACATAACAAAGTCTTTTTTTACTAACTGCAGTATGCAGTAGCAGCAGGCTTTAAGTGCAATTCTTCTCTGTTACCAGTAAGCATATAGAGGCAGGCAGGTTGGTGGCAATTCTGTACTTAGGCAATACTGGCCTAGTGGCAGTTTGGTGATGGGTGGCTCAGCTGTAATCACACACCTAGCAGCAGTGTCTTCAGTTCACTCTACTGTCTGGAATTTTAAAGCTTTACTTGAGGACAATTGGAGTAGTTATCTCTGAATAATCTTGTATCAGGAGCAGGAGCACTGCAGTCAGCTTCCTCTCCAACATTGTCTCCACAGGAACTTCCCCTCTTGGCAGGGAGCAGGAACAGCCAACTCCTACCAAGAGGAGAGGAACAGGGTGGTTACTTGTCAACCTTTGCCAACCAATAGCAGAAGCAAACAATAAAATTAATTATGCAATATAATATATCAGTGCACAAATTGTTGTATTCCCAGGTCTGGGGTACCACATGTAGGTATGGGGCCAACTTCCAGCATTGGTACTACTGCAGAACAGTTGGTGCGGGTGCATGGTGTCTGACTCCTGCCGATTAAATATTGATGGCTTATCCCGAGGATTGGCAATTAACATTAAAGTACCAGAATACCCCTTTAACCACTTCAGCCCCCCTAGCTTAAACACCCTTAATGACCAGGCCACTTTTTACAATTCCGCACTACACTACTTTCACTGTTTATTGCTCCGTCATACAACTTACCACCCAAATGAATTTTACCTCCTTTTCTTCTCACTAATAGAGCTTTTATTTGGTGGTATTTCATTGCTGCTGACATTTTTACTTTTTTTGCTATTAATCAAAAATTACCGAAATTTTTGCAAAAAAATGACATTTTTCACTTTCTGTTGTAAAATTTTTCAAAAAAAACTACATTTCTATATAAATTTTTCTCTAAATTTATTGTTCTACATGTCTTTGATAAAAAAAAAAGTCCAATAAGTGTATATTTATTGGTTTGGGTAAAAGTTATAGCGTTTACAAACTATGGTGCAAAAAGTGAATTTCGGCATTTTGAAGCAGCTCTGACTTTCTGAGCGCCTGTCATGTTTCTTCAGGTGCTAGAATGCCAGGAAAGTATAAATACCCCCAAATGACACCATTTTAGAAAGAAGACACCCCAAAGTATTCGCGGAGGGCATGGTGAGTTCATGTATCATTTCATTTTTTTTCACAAGTTAGCGGAAAATGACACTTTCTGAGAAAAAAAAAAAAAAAAAGTTTCAATTTCTGCTAACTTCTGGCAAAAAAAAAAAAATCTCAGACGGATTCACTATGCCCCTCAGTGAATACCTCGGGGTGTCTACTTTCCGAAAGGGGGTCATTTGTGGGGTGTGTTTACTGTTCTGGCATTTTGGGCGGGGCTAAATTGTGAGCCGCCATGTAAAACCTAAAGGTACTCGTTGGAATTTGGGCCCCTTTGCGCACCCAGGCTGCAAAAAAGTGTCACTTATGTGGTATCGCCGTACTCCGGAGAAGTAGGGCAATGTGTTTTGGGGTGTACTTTTACATATACCCATGTCGGGTGAGAGAAATATCTCTGTAAATTGTCAACTTTGTATAAAATGTTTTAAAAGTTGTCGTTTACAGAGATATTTTTCACACAAAGTATGGGTATATATAAAAATACACCCCTAAAACACATTGCCCTGCTTCTCCTGAGTATGGCGATACCACATGTGTGCCACTTTTTTGCAGCCTGGGTGCGCAAAGAGGCCCTAAAACCAATGAGTACCTTTAGGATTTCACAGGGCATTTTTACGCATTTGGATTCCAGACTTCTTCTCACGCTTTAGGGGCCCCTAAAATGCCAGGACAGTATAAATACCCCACATGTGACCCCATTTTGGAAAGAAGACACCCTAAGGTATTCTGTGAGGGGTATGGTGAGTTCATGTAGAATTTTATTTTTGTCACAAGTTAGTGGAATATGAGACTTTGTAAAAAAACTAAATTAAAAAAAATATATATATCAATTTCCGCTAACTTGTGCCAAAAAATAAAAATTCTGTGAACTCGCCATGCCCCTCAAGGAATACCTTGGGGTGTCTTCTTTCCAAAATGGGGTCATTTATACTGACTGGCCCCTAAAGCGTGAGAATCCAAATGCGTAAAATGGCCTGTGAAATCCTAAAGGTACTCATTGGTTTTAGGGCCCTTTGCACCCAGGCTGCAAAAGTGTCACTCATGTGGTATCGCATACTCAGAGAGTAGGGCAATGTGCTTAGGTGTATTTTACATATACCCATGCTGCGTGTGAGAAATATCGCTGTAAACGACAACTTTTTACATTTTTTATTCAAAGTTGTCAATTTACAGAGCTATTTCTCACACCCAGCAGGGGTATATGTAAAAATACACCTCAAAACACATTGCCCTACTTCTCCTGAGTACGATGATACCACATGAGTGACACTTTTTTGCAGCCAAGATGCGCAAAGGGGCCCTAAAACCAATGAGTACCTTTTAGGAGGGCATTTTTACGCATTTTTCTTCTCACGCTTTAGGGCCCCTAAATTGCCAGGGCAGTATAAATACCCCACATGTGACCCCATTTTGGAAAGAAGACACCCCAAGGTATTCCGTGAGGGGCATGGCGAGTTCATAGAAGATTTTTTTTTGGCACAAGTTAGCGGAAATTGATTTTTTATTGTTTTTTCTCATAAAGTCTCCCTTTCTGCTAACTTTTGACAAAAAGTAAAATTTTTCATGGACTCCCTATGCCCCTCAGCGAATACCTTGGGGTGTCTTCTTTCCAAAATGGGGTCATTTGTGGGGTGTTTGTACTGTTCTGGCATTTTGGGTGGGGCTAAATTGTGAGCAGCCATGTAAAAGCTAAAGGTACTCGTTGGAATTTGGGCCCCTTTGCGCACCCAGGCTGCAAAAAAGACACCCCAAGGTATTCGCTGAGGGGCATAGGGAGTCCATGAAAAATTTTACTTTTTGTCAAAAGTTAGCAGAAAGGGAGACTTTATGAGAAAAAACAATAAAAAATCAATTTCCGCTAACTTGTGCCAAAAAAATCTTCTATGAACTCGCCATGCCCCTCACGGAATACCTTGGGGTGTCTTCTTTCCAAAATGGGGTCACATGTGGGGTATTTATACTGCCCTGGCAATTTAGGGGCCCTAAAGCGTGAGAAGAAAATGCGTAAAAATGCCCTCCTAAAAGGTACTCATTGGTTTTAGGGCCCTTTGCGCATCTTGGCTGCAAAAAAGTGTCACTCATGTGGTATCGCCGTACTCAGGAGCAGTAGGGCAATGTGTTTTAGGGTGTATTTTTACATATACCCATGTTAGGAGAGAAATATCTCTGTAAATTGACAACTTTGTATAAAAAAATTTAAAAAGTTGTCGTTTACAGTGATATTTCTCACACACAGTATGGGTATATGTAAAAATACACCCCAAAACACATTGCCCTACTTCTCCTGATTACGGTGATACCACATGAGTGACCCTTAGCGGAAATTGTTTTTTTTTTTTTACAGTCTCATATTCCACTAACTTGTGACAAAAAATAAAATTTTGCATGAACTCACCATACCCCTCACGGAATACCTTGGGGTGTCTTCTTTCTAAAATGGGGTCACATGTGGGGTTTTTGTACTGCTCTGGCATTTGAGGGTCTCCGCAATCATTACACGTATGGCCAGCATTAGGAGTTTCTGCGATTCTCCTTATATTGAGCATACGGGTAATGAGATTTTTTCCCGTTCAGCCTCTGGGCTGAAAAAGAAAAAAATGAACGGCACAGATTTCCTCATTCGCATCGATCAATGTGGATGAAAAAATCTCTGCCCAAAAATGTGCAAAAAAAAAACGCCACAGATTTCCTCATTCGCATCGATCAATGTGGATGAATAAATCTCTGCCAAAAAATGTGCAAAAAAAAAAGTCCGCAAAAATGTCCGCATCTATTCCGCAATTCTGCGGAATAGATGCGGACCCATTCAGTGTGAATGGGGCCGGCGGTGATGCGGAGAGTACACTATGTGCTCGCCGCATCAGCATTTGCGGAGCTGCGGCCACAAACTTTCGGGTTTCGGCCACCAAACATCCGGCCGCAGCTCCGCAAAAGATAGAGCATGTCCTATTCTTGTCCGCACTGCGGACAAGAAAAGGCATTTCTATATAGTTCTGGCAATGTGCGGATCCGCAAAATGCGGAAAGCACATTGCTGGTGTCCGTGTTTTGGATCCGGATCCGCAAAACACATACGGACGTCTGAATGAGCCTTACAGGGGGTGATTAGTGTCAGGGGGTGACAGGGGGTGACATGGGGTGATCGGGGTTAATCAGGGGTTAATCAGTGACAGGGTGGGGGGTGGATGGGGGGTCTGTGTGGTGATTGGTGCACTTATAAAAGTTTCCTTTGGTGGTCCCAAGCAAAGGGACCACCAAAGGAACGATCAGCAAGCATATCAGACGCTGTTAACAAAACAGCGTCTGATATGCCATTTTTTTTAACTTCTACAGCCTGCCAGCGCACGATCAGCGCTGGCAGGCTGTAGTTTACCTTGTCCCCGACGCGATCCTGTGAACGCGCGCACGCGCGTGCGCGCGTTCACAGGAAATCTCGCCTCTCGCGAGATGACGCGCCCGTGCGTCAGAGAGGAACAGACAGACTGCCTGCAGGACGCAATCCTGCGTTAGGCGGTCGGTAAGAAGTTAACATGCATTTTTACAGATTTGCCATAGCTTTGAGATGCAGTTTTTGACCACTGATTGCTGCTCTAACAAGGACATGTACCGACTACGTCCTCATAATGTACCTGTCTGCTAACACCATCCTATGCCTTGCCACAGATTATCTTCTCTGTGACAGGCTTATTTAAGTATAATATACCGTAATTAAACTGCTGCATCTGAGATATCACATTAGCATAACCATGCTTCTGGATTATAGCCAAACAGAGACTGAATAGATCACGGCTTTCAGCATACAGGGTTTATATATGACACTCAGTTATACAACATCTATAGTTCTGGTGATAAGTAGTCTGCACTGTTACAGTACTTAGGAATTTGGGTGCCCAACGTATCTGTTATTGAAATATATTGTTCCAACAAACGGGGTTAAAAATCATTGCTTAAGTATATTTTACAGAAACTTTCAGTTACAAGCAAACTGGGGTCATTAATCTTGTTTTACACTGTTCAGCCGGTTCCTGTCACTGTGATAAGTGAGGAATATGTAAAATTATAATTAACTCTGTGTAATGCTCTGTTAGCTCCAAATGTACTTTGTTAATAGAGAGAAGAATTGATCCCACTGGGCATTCGGCGTGGGTGAGCTTGATTTCCTTTAAAAAAAAAAAAAAGTTTTGTATAGTAATGTATAATAAAAGTAATTCCTTCACTTGGGCAAAGATGGCTTTCCAAGTCAAATATGTAAATTCCCTAGCCGAAACCAATAGGTTTGTTGTAACCCTTAGCCACTACCCCTTATTTTAACTCCAAAATACAGAAAAAATAACAGAGGAAATTCAATATCCCGCCAAATAAGACAAACACACATTACTAAGGCTTCATGCACACAATCATGTCCATATTTCCATCCGCAAACAACGTATTTGCAAAATGTGGATAACTTCTGTGTGCATTCCGCATTTTTCTCATTCCCATTTAAAAAAACGACTATTCTGACCCAATATATGGAGCAGAATTGGACATGTTCTATAATTTGCTGAATGGCCACACGGATCTGGAAAAAAATATGGATATGTTGCATCACTCCATAAAAATGAATGTTCCAGTGTACTATTCAAAAAAATGCGGACAGCACAAGGATGAAACTATGGTCATGTGCATGATGCCCAAGGGGAATCTGAGTTTTTTACTTTAGGAGGGGAAGAATTTTAAAGGGGATATTCTCGCCTTACACATTTATAAATTTGCCAAAAATATCTGATTTGGGTCCCACCGCTGGAGATCACACTTATCACCAAAATAGGAGCCACTCAATTCACTTTTAAGGGGCATCATGGAAACAGTTAAGCACAGGACCATGTTTCAGGGGTCCCACTGAACAAACTATATTTAGTAAGAATTCCATGCATTCCTAACGTCTCCTACAGAAGAGGCCGATAATTCTGCCTGTACTGTTTATGGATGTAGTTTATTGTAATGCTTCTTCATGTACTGTTTTAATTAAAGGGGTTGTCCAGGATAAAAAAAAACATGGCTGTTTTTCCCCAAAACATTGCCACCCTTGTCCACAGGTTGTTAGCATTGCCCCAGTGACACCTGTAATGCCCCGCTAGGGGGCATTACCACTCTTTTTGCCCCATCACTATCTTTAATGCTGCATCCTGTACCATCATGTGTATTTATTCCTAGGTCCTGCACAATGTGTATCTGTATTTATGATTTTGCAACTGTTTTAGTGTAAAGTGCCTGGTTCACCCGTAGATGGCAGTGGTCATGGCAGTGCTAGTCTTCCTAGAGGGGAGCCTTCTATAGTTAGTTAGGGGCAGTCTAGTTTATCTCCTGCAAGGGGAAGGCTGTGTGTCAGCCAGCAGAGCACTGTTTGCTCTGCTAGGCCAAAGAAAAAGATAAAAGAGCTTCAGAGCCAGGAAGAAAGGTTCCCTGGATAAAGACAAAGAGAAAGATAAAAGCTAAAGATCCAGATCCAGATAAAGACAGAGTCAGACTACAGAAAGCTAAATTACAGCAGAAGAGGAAAAGTTCCTATTTAATCCAGTCAGCGTAGCAGAGCTGAACAAGTACAGATTTAGCAGAGCTGAATATGTTTGCCTGCTAAAACCTGCTGATAACCAAGAAAAAGTTGGAATATTGTTCTCTGATGCAAGTTTATTCAAGTAAAGCTGTTTCAACCACAATACAAGTCTGGACTCAATTTGTTCTACAAATCCCTCATCTGTTAACCCTATTTGCACTGCTGCAGACGACTACGCTTGGGGTTCCAGGATATCCAGGTAGGAGCACTGTGACAAGTGCACAGCCGCACCTAGAGGGACATTATAGGCCACCCTAATACTACTCTGGCATTCTTAAACCTGGGTTCCACCATCACTTTCTACATAGGGGGAGCCATGTTTTTCTAATCCTGGATAACCCCTTTAATATAACAATAGTCTCAGAAGTAATGTTTCTACTGACTAATAGCAACAATATAGAAGATGATATAAAATACTTTATAGTGAAGTGAAGAATCCTCACCAGCATTAGTTTACGTTCACATATGCGGTTGCCAGATCTGGCAGGTTGCTCCTGCAGAAAACAGCCTACCAGAGTTTACCAGATCCGGCATTGCAGGATTCTATCATTCACTGCCAGATCCCTGTTAACTACAATACAATCAGGTGGAGATCCAGCTGCTTTACAGGAATAATCTCAGTTTGAAATGAGCGGTACGAAAATGGTGGTCTGAAGCCGAGGTTCACCACCTGTGGTACTCCAAGGGTGGACACACACCATTTCTCCAGGGGATAAATTTTCTGCGTTAAGGGGTACTACTTTTAAAAGCAGGTAGGTTTTCATAAGGCAGCAATGTGTGTGTATAATTTTATAATGTGTATGCATTTGTCCTACCCCACAAAATGAATATCCAGGAGGACAAAACAGCCAACATGAATCCAGCAATTCTGTATTAGGCTTCTTTCATCCGTTCATGTTAGTGTTGAGGTTTGTGAGTGTCCGTGTTTTATCAGTAAAGATATTTGTGAATGTGAAGGGTCTGCTGTTGGCCTGTATGTCTGTTTTCTGCCTTCTGTGTGTCATCCCTATTCCATGTACTATGTACTACTAGGCCGAAAAAACTGATGTCACAGACTCGAGATCTGAGGGTATCTGCAAATGGTTTGTTCCAATTGTTATGTAATGCACACCCACTATTATATGGTATGGTTGACAGGGACAGGGTTAATCACCCTGGTCCTCCCCTCTTGTAGTGGACTGGTCCTGCTTCCTGACAGGAGGGGGAGTTCTAGGTCAGCTAGCGTGGAGTAAGGAAACATGTGCTCCTGCTCCAAGGGTCCTAGGGACCAGTCCTAATAAGATATGACTTTCCTGAAAAGTTACAGGATTATTGAAAAGCTACAGTGTGATATAGTCAGTGATATAGCCATCAAATCCTAGCTTTACAGATGTAGGTGAAAGTCTATGTTTCAGACACCCATCACCTAGATAACATCTGCAGCAACCCCCTGAGGTGCTGGTGTAGAGGATAGCAGTGGTAGAGGACATGATGAAGTGTTGTGTCACAGTGTACACTACTCCCTCAGGCTGTTGCTCCCTGAGGATCAGTGCAGTGGAAATATAGAACTGAAGAATAAAGCCAGAGTTAAATGTAACCAAGTCTTTTTTACTAAGTGCAACGTTGAACTTGAAATACAATGGGACATGGTGTCTAAAAACCAGTCCAGCAAAATCTGCCTTCCAAAAACCATACTGCGTTCATTTTCTTCTGCGCCCTGCCATACGCCCATACAGCAATTTACCACGACATGTGGGGTGTTTCTCTAAACTGCAGAATCAGGGTATTAAATATTGCGTTTTATTTGGCTGTTAAGCCTCGATGTGTTAAAGAAAAATTAATAAACAAGGAAAATCTGCCAAAAAAGTGAAATTTTGAAATTTAATCTCCATTTTCCTTTAATTCTTGTGGAATACCTAAAGGGTTAACAAAGTTTGTAAAATTAGTTTTGAGTAACGTGAGGGGTATAGTTTCCAAAATGGAATCATATATGAGGAGTTTCTACTATGTAAGCCTCACAAAGTGACTTCAGACCTGAACTGGTCCTTAAAAAGTGGGTTTCTGAAATTTTCTTAAAAATTTTAAGAATTGCTTCTAAAATCGTAAGCCTTCTGATGTCCAAAAAAAATTAAAATGACATTTACAAAATGATGCCAACATAAAGTGGACTTATGGGGAACGTTAAGTAATAAATATTTTATGAGGTATCACTTTCTATTTTAAAAGCAGAGAAATTGAAATTTAGAAAATTACGGATTTTTCAAAATTTTTGGTAAATTTGGGATTTTTTCATAGATAAAGGTGAAATATATTGACTCAAATTTATGACTGTCTCAAAGTACAATGTGTCACAAGAAAACAATCTCAGAATGGCCTGGATAAATAAAAGTGTTCCAAAGTTATATTTACCACATAAAGTGATACATGTTAGATTTTGAAAAATAAGCCTGGTCAGGAAGGTGCACAATGGCCCGGTCATTAAGGGGTTAAAGGGCATCTGTCAGTAGGTTTGTACCTATGACACTGGCCAACCTGTAACATGTGTGTCTGGCAGCCGAAGTTATCTGTGTTGGCCCCATGTCCAAATGTGCCCGCATTGCTGAGAAAAATGATTTTCAACATTTGCAAATAAGCCTCTAGGAGCAAGTTGTTGGTACGTCGAGAGGGTAGGCAGTAGGTGGCTTGAAGCAAAATGAATCGGATCAAAGTCAAGTTTGTGATGTCATCTCATCCAGCAGCGTAATCACATTTATTTTTTATACAATTCTGCATCCATAACTACAATGGATTCCCCCTTTATGTGTCACCCTTATAAATCAATGGGGTCATTTATCAAACTGGTGTAAAGTAGAACTGGCCTAGTTGCCCATAGCAACCAATCAGATTCCACCTTTCATTTTTCACAGCTCCTTTGGAAAATAAAAGGTGGAATCTGATTGGTTGCTATGAGCAACTGAGCCAGTTCCACTTTACACCAGTTTGATAAATGACCCACCAAGTTCTTATCCTCACTTAGTTATTTCAAAGCAGTTCTCTGCTTTGTAGATAAATTACCACTTGGTGTATTGTCAGTAATGTTATGGCTCAGTCTGACCAGGTCTGCCTCAACCAACTCCTGAAATCAATCCAGCCCTGCAGACCTAGAGGCCACTAGATAGAAATCAGAGTTTGGTGATGCAGAACTGCTTGCTGACATCATCACTAGTCTCTGCTGTTTTACATTTTAAGCATAATAACATGGACAAATTAATATGTGGGAATGTTCATATTTCAGCAGTCATCTCATTAGCATGATAGACAGGATTACAATGACAGATTAAAAACCCCTATACATAACCACTATTCACAATACATGATGTTGCAGCTTAGGGTACTTTCACACTTGCGGCATGGCTATCCGGCAGGCTGTTGCGGCGGGTGAACAGCCCGCCAGATCCGTCATGCTGCAAGTACCCATGTGCTGTCGTGCTTGACTATAATGGGGGCGGAGCTACGGCGCAGCACGGCAGTGCACAGCTGGCGATCGCCGTGCTGTGCCGTAGCTCCACCCCCCACCCCCATTATAGTCAATGGGGACGGAGCGGCAGCACAGATTGCCATGCCGCAAGTGTGAAAGTACCCTTATCTGAACCCCCTGCAAAATGACCTTTGCACAAGTCTAGAAAACACTCCAACAGACTTTAATGAACATCTGCAGTCAACTGAGCCCTATGATCCACTATGATCCACTATTGTAAAGCGCAACTCTAAATGCTGTTTATATTAAAATTGCGGCCTCCATAGTCATGTACAGAAAATAGAATACCATCAGAAAATAAAAAAATATAAGAAAAAATATATAAATTATCTTTACCTTTAACTGATAAAAATGTAAATGATACATTCCCTTTAAGAAGCCTGTATGAATGCAGATCTGGATGTGAATGGAGTCTAAGACATTAGGGGGGAAGGGCAAAGCATTTGCTAAAGTACTCAACTTCTTAGGTCCCTTATATCTTAATGTAATGTGTAAAATTAATCTGTTTGCTAATTTGTAAGGAGAACTGGCTGCTGATCATACTTCCTGACTTCCTCGGATGGAAGACTATTCGGCTTAGGATACCTTCACACTTGCGTTGTGAGGATCTGGCAGGCAGTTCAGTCGCTGGAACTGGCTGCCAGATCCAGAAATCCGTGTGCAAATGGAAAGCATTTGTAGACGGATCCGTAACAAATGCATTGCAACATTGGATTCGTCTCTCCGGTGTCATCCAGAAAAATGGATCCGGTATTTAATTTTTTTTTTTTTCATTTTTAAAGGTCTGCACATGCTCAGACTGGAAAACCAGATCCGTTTTGCTGGAACACTTGGTGCCGGCATTAATGCATTTCAATGGAAAATAATGCCAGATCCGGCATTCCGGCAAGTGTTCCGGATTTTTGGACAGAAAAAATACTACAGCATGCTGCGGTATTTTCTCCGGCCAAATACCATAAGAGTGACTGAACTGAAGACATCCTGATGCATACTGAACGGATTGCTCTCCATTCAGAATGTATTAGGATAAAACCAGGGGCGTAGCTAACGGCTCATGGGCCCTGGTGCAAGAGCTCAGCTTGGGCCCCCCTTCCCTCAGTGCTTTGTGTGTCTTCTAATGTGGCACAAGAGTCTTTGGGCCCCCTCAGTCTCCTGGGCCCAGTAGCGACTGCTACTTCTGCACCCCCTATAGCTACGCCCCTGGATAAAACTGATGTGTTTTTTTTCGGTATTGAGCCCCTAGGATGGAACTCAATACTGGAAAACTTTAACGCAAGTGTGAAAGTACCCTTATCCCTTGAACCATAATCCCCTACAAAGACACATAAGCTTGACTTGGTGTAAAAGGTCGTAGCAGCCCAATTTATTAATACAATTATTACCATAAAATTGTACACATATCTTATAAACAGTGCTAACATTAAATCCAACATGTTAATCCCCCCCTGTCCCCTGTCACCAGAATACTCATACATTACGCAAAGTGATCCTAGAAGGCAATCTAAGTAAACTGTATTCACCACTCACAAACCTCCGCTTATAATCCAACTTTACCCTCGGCAGCACTCTCCGACCCAAGGGCACCAACTCCTCAAAATAATACCCCTGCATGGCTATTAGCCCAAAAAGAATCCCCAGCTTTCCATTCACCATAAACCTCCCAGATGCACACCCAAAGAGAGCCATGCACCTATTTCAAGTTTTGCCTCCCAGGATCCCCCACCCTTTTATCTGCCACCAGACAAACAAGCGTTGTCACCTCACCTTCCTCCACACCTTAAACGCCATCTCCAAACTGTCCTGTAAGCCAGAAGCCCACATTTCCATCTCGACATCATTCAGATGAACACCATCCTTCTGCAAAAACAGTGTTGATGCCTCCTCCAAATCCTTATGCTGGACCACAAAACCTCCCTGTTGCCTCACAAAGCGACCCACCTTTTTGCTCATGCTTCAGTTTCTCCACCAACCTTGCAAACCGCCAGGCGCGCCACTATATCTGACCAGACCACCAACAAAGAAGGAAAATACGCCCACAACCGCAATAAATCCAACTTAATATCACAAATGACTTCCCTGGAGCGTCGGATCCCTAAATTGTTCCCTCCTGCATGCAACACCACGATGTCTGGAGGACGATCTAACGAGACATAAAACAAAATTCGGGAAGCACTCGCCCCCCACAACTGGCCGCGTAAGCCAATCCAACGAACCTGTAATTCACTGCCCTCAAAACCCAACTGCCTTCCATTCCTACAAACATCCACTCTTTGGGTCCCAGAATACACGTAGGAATGACCAAAGATCCATGCTAAGCACAGCACGGACCCTGCAACAACAGAAAAACCATAACAGTAACATGCAACCACAACGGATACACCTTATTCCAGAAAAAAAATACCACGATAAACTAATACTCGTTCCCACTAGAATCTAAATATGACAGCAAGTGTAGGCGAATGTACTGTATGAACGAAAACAGGCAGATTCACATCTACCTTTTAGCCGAATCACATCATCACCCAAACCCCACCTAGACGTCTCAGTAGCCGCTCCTATACAAAAGGAGTGAGACACAAACTCACTTGCCAGCAAACCTCCCGCGGTTAAACACTTTCGAAAAACCGCCACAAACTGAAAACGAGACAGAGCCGCCCCATCCTGATGCACCAACAGTGGCCCAGCAACCTCTGGTCATATCACCAAGAATTCATCAACACATCGTACCAGGCAAACTACCGACCCCGCTAGAGGCTGCAGCAAAAAACGCATTACTCTACCCTCGGGATCCGTCTTTGACCTATGCACGAAACATTGTAACTCTTCTGGACTCAGCAAAGCATTATCTCGGAGTAAACCGCCCACTCCCACTCTACTACTCGCCACCAATTCCGATACCCGAAGAGCACCAAAAATGCCCACGAAAATGCAGCCCAAAACAAACACACCTCATAACCGGATACACAAATCAAACCCACCTGTCTCCACTACAGCTGCAAAATTTCATAAGACACCAGGCGACGTGTGTCCCTTGTATGCGTGTTATGCCGATAACCTTTCAATGCCTGCTGTACCAGAAAACATTTTGACACATCTGTCATCCCCCGCAAGCGCAACCAAAAAGTGACCGCCACCACCCTCTTGAACACAACTGAATAGGACAAACCAGTTGTAAATGACAACCCAACAAAGTAAATCAGTAACGTCCGGAAATCATCTGCCAAACCGCAACCCCCCAACCTGCTCTAACAATCATTCCCATTGAGACCACATTGATGCATAAGCCGACCACGTAATGGTACTTACGGACCGCCTAATCAATGGAGACCCCAATGTTCCAGAGCCAGTGAGGACAAGACCGCCCTTGCACTTCCGCCCCTGGCACCAGACTGCGAGAGCCATCCCACTGAAAACGAGAAAGAGCATCAGCTACAGAATTCTCCACACCTGGAACATGTACAGCCACAAAGCAAGCATTCAAAACCAAACCCTGTAACACCAAGTGTCGCAACAAGAGTATCACTGGCGGCGAATGTGCAGACCACGCATTCATGATCTGTACCACACCCCTGTTATCACAACAAAAACGTACTTGTCTCTTCCGTAAACAGTCACCCCACAACTCAGTAGCCAACACAATAGGAAACAGCTCCAATAATGCCAAATTAGTAAGAAAACCCGCTCGGCGCCACTCATCCGGCTAAGACCCCGCACTTCATTGTCCCTTACAGAATGCTCCATAGCCACAAGACCCCAATGCATCCGTGAGGAGCCCCAATAAACATTAGAAATCTGCTCATCCATCCACACCAATCTACAGTTAAACTGGGACAAGAAACACTCTCAAACCTCTAAGTCGCCCCTTACGTCTGCCGACAACCGAACAAAGTGGAACAGGGCAGCCACCCCAGCCATAGCCATGGCCAGCCGGTAGCAAAATACCCGCCGCATAGGCAAAATCCAACATGCGAAATTCAGCTTACCCAGTACCTACTGTATTCGACGCAATTGGGCCTTCTGAATCCTCCGCAACCCAGACACTTCTGTAACCAGATCGGCCACCTTATCCTCTGGTAAGCAACATTCCATATTCACCGTATCAATAACGATGCCTAAGAATTTAACCAAAGTTGCCGCCCCTTCCGTCTTCTCCGGTGCCAACAGAACCCCAAAAACCGATGCAACGCGTGCAATAGTATGCAATAGAATAGAACAAACTCGAGAGCCAGCCCCAAAAATAAAAAATCATCCAAATAGTGAAGCACGGAATTCCAGACAGACTCCTACTTCACAACCCATTCCAGAAATGAACTAAAAGTTTCAAACAAGGAACAAGAAATCGCACAACCCATATGCAAACAACAATCTACATTGAATTAACCCTCCCATTTAAACCCCAACAGTCGCGTGGGTCCGCGGAGTCTTGGCTCCATTCTCCCTCTTCCGTGGACTGCGATGTTGGAGACCTGCCTCCTTGCCCAGAGGGGGCGGGGTCACGATCATCCTTTGCTGTCAGCCCAGACCCACTGGCAGGTGGACACAATCCCCTGGATGTTATTTCCCCTCCGGCCGTCTCTCGGGGCTCCCAGCCCCTGCCTCCGGCATCTCAGGGGGCAGAGCCGCAGCAGCCCCACTCCTGTCCATAAAACGCAAAGGCTGCCGACTCCCAGTAGAGAGCTGCGGCTTAGAAACTGGAACTGCCGGGCTTCCCTATCATCCCGGCTACCCCGACTGAAAGCCGCTTCTCTACTGAGGCTGGGATCCGCCCACCACTCCCACTAAATTGCCTTAAATGTCCGGCGCCAAAATGCCACTCCACCCCTAACTCCACCACTGCCATACCCCCTACCAACTACAAAAATTAACTCTATCAGTCTATACCTTCCACCTAAGTCAAGTCGCATTTTTCTATGGCTGCGCCCCTCTCCATGGCTTTTCTTCCAGTATTTGAAGAATGATCAGCGGTAGTCGCTCTACATAATGCTGGAAATCACTAAAAAGGAGAATGTGACTGGTTAATTCTGAGGTGACAATAACAATTGAAAAGGCAGGTGCACTCTGCGGTCTTACTAAACCCTCATACTGATGTTAAAATTGAGAGATTAGCCAACATATCCTACTGTGGAGGACATGTCTGAGCCCGAGCACCGCGCCAAGGTTTCTCAAGTAGCTTGGGACCTAACACTCACCTAACTGTGCCATATGGGCAATACCAGGGGCCACTCACCTACCTGTGCCGTATGGGCAACAGGTAGGTGAGTGCTAGGTCCTGAGCTACTTGGGAAACCTTGGTGCGGTGCTCGGGCTCAGACATGTCCTCCACAGTAGAATATGTTGGCTAATCTCTCAATTTTAACATCAGTATGAGGGTCTAGTAAGACCACAGAGTGCACCTGCCTTTTCAATTGTTATTGTTATATTGTTTATCACATCCACACAATTGCCATCTTGTGTAGCATGTCTATTGTTGTACTTGTGGTCCACTACGGGCATCCTCCACTGTATGTATTTTTGCTGGGGATCGCCATTAGCAATGGGCTACAAGTGCAGGATCTGCTCCCCTATATATAGATGCACAACTGTATTTGGGTTTGAGCACTGCTTTTTTAACACCACACCATTTTTTCAGTTGTTTTTTAATTCTGAGGTGGCAGCATGCAGCAAAGCAGTACCGATGTGTCTTCTAGCACCAAATGATATGGCTGCTAGGACCTAGTGCACTAGCAAAACACGGAAATGAGTTACCAGGTAATCCTCTACTATGGGTCTACCATAGTGGTGGTATTACATTTTCCACCCTTAAATTGTGCAGATGTTGCTTTCCTATTCACGTGGGCAATGATAAAGTTGAAGGTGTAAAAGAGCAATGTCATAGATTCTGAATCTTCCCTATTTCATGATTGCAAAGTCTCATTAGAAAAGAAAACTCCTGACGCATAGGTTATATAAGGCAGACACATGTAATAACTCATGATGACAGTTTCGCTGGGAACTCAACCGGCTGTGGTTAAGGGACTATGGGATGTGTTTGTCACCTCTACAGTGCCCGAACCAAGATTACACAATTCTATATTATACATTGGTTCACAAAAATTAATTATTTTACTCTCAAACTCTAAATAAAAATATCATCTAAAACATTTTAGGTAAAATAGGCCAAAGGGATTTATGTAAGGGCTGAAATGTATATGGAGTATTATGTTATCTCTGAAGTTAATGGAGAATACGCTAGAAAAAATAAGCTAAAGCTAAGCAAATTCGTCTGTAGCAGTCATGACTGAAATGTGTTAATGGACGTTCATAAACTCCTGTTCACTAACTGTTCTGGCAACATACATCTACAAAAAAAATAAAAAATACAAAAAAAAAATGCTGCGCTCTGAACATTTAAAGGAATTCCATATTAATGTGTCTTTCCTGTTTTGTTGCAAGCATTTGGGCAAGTTCAAGTAGAGCTTGAGTGTAACTCGGGGTGGCTGGGATTGGTGCTGGTAGGTGCCACATCACGTTTTTGCTATCCATTTAATATATAAAAAAACCGTATACGTTAAAAGGATGTCTCAGACTGATGCCATACAGAGTTCCATTGTAAAAAAAAAAAAGTATACTTTTTTTTACCATTGTAAAAAAAAACTCTCTTTTTTTAATCGCACTGTGCAGGATACAAGAACGTATTGTGCTGTGTTTTTTGTATCCCTTTCTTGTAACGTATACGTCAAACTGACGCATAAAACGTAATGTGAACACACCCTAACCCTAGGTTCACACCTGAGCGTTTTACAGCGCGTTCAAACGCGCTGTAAAACGCTCAACACATGAAAACCAATGCATCCCTATGGGAGTGGTTCACACTTGAGCATTTTACAGCGCGTAAAAACGCGCTATAAAACGCCCGACACATAAGCTCGTTCAGGAGCGTTTTTTTGGGCGTTTGTCGCGCTTTTCCTCCCATAGACTTCAATGGGAACGCGCGTAAAACGCGCGTTAAGGTGTAGATATGCCTTTTTCTATTGGTCTCCAGAATCACGAATGCGCGTGTGACGCGCGTTTCCTATTTGCAAAAACGCGCTAAAATACGCGCGACAAAAACGCGCGTAAAACGCTCAGGTCTGAACCCAGTGTAAGAGTTACAGGGGGTGCCATTCACTTCAATGGGAGCATTGCTGCAGTTACCAGCTCCGTCCACTACACAATGGATGGTGCTCTGTAGTGCCAGTATTGACTTCTGGCACCTGAGCTACAAGGTAACAGCTGATCAGTGGAGTCTCAGTATCATGTCCCATGTCTTCATGGTTCATTATCATTAATGTCATCTCTGTATTGTACTGTATTGCTACATAAATTTGTCTCTCTTGTCTCCCTGTAATTTCCCTGTTCTTGCAGCGCACTCCCTCCTTCTTGCCAGTAGAGTAGTAGTAGTAGTAGCCATTTTATGTTATATCTGCACTGGTGTTGTCATGTGCTGCTCAACTCTGCCAAATTATCATCTTTCCACCTACTGTTTTGGTGCATAACTACATAATTTCAGCTTGGAATAAATTCTTCTCGATTCTTCACACATGCCTGAGCAGTTGAGGTGATCGATGTCAGACAAGAGTCTGAAGTAAGTACACAGTTCAATACAAATTGCCATTGTTACATGGAGCCATTGAGCACAACACTTATTTTCAGGATATTGAGTCAGAACACTCAGGGTTTCGGACACCCGCCAATCTGATATTGGTGACCTATCCTGAGGTCAGGTCGTTAATATAAAAATCTTAAAATACACTTTAAGAAAGTTTCACTTTAATAATAATGGAGATAAACACGGGGTCATTTATCAAACTAGTGTAAAGTAGAACTGGCTTAGTTGCCCATAGCAACAACCAGATTCTATCTTTCAATTTTGACAGATCCCTTGGAAAGTGAAAGGTGGAATATGATTGGTTGCTATGGGCAACTATGCCAGTTCTACTTTACACCAGTTTGATAAATGACTCCATATATTGGCATTGGACTTGGTGGCATGGTTCAAAGAGTGGTTAGTGCTATTTTTTGGGACTATACAAGAAGGAAAAACAATGGGCATTTCTATGTGTTTGAAATATTGCACTTCTATGTGACTGATAATTGCACAGTTCTTGGACTTTTGTTATTCTTCTTAGCAGTTATGTTGAATTCCTTGGGGAAATGTCGTGAAACTGAATCTTTGCCCTTGGTGAAAGAAAGCATAGTATCATCTCTGACTGTGTTATGCATCCTATCCTATGTGACACTTCTTACTTGTATATATAACTATATAAGTAATGTGTTGTGTCTGCCTCCCATTGTTTTTAATGGGAAGCAGTGCTACAGTTAGCGAGGCTGGATGTTTAAAGTTGTGATAAGAAAATGGCGGATGTCTGTTTGCAGTTTACCCTTATTCCGTGGAACTACCCTGCAAGCAGGTCCACTTCAACCAAAGTGAACAAATGTGGCAGAAACAGCAATGGTTTGCAGTCAGCTGTTTGAAGAGAAAGCAGCGCTCATATGAGCACTGCTTTCTCTTCGTTGCTTACCTGCTCGCCATTGCAACTGCAGCAGTGAGCAGTGTAATTACATCTCAGCTGTCCCATTCACTTTAATGGGACGGCTCCTTTCTATTCAAGTAAATACTACAGAGCTGTCCCATAGAAGTAAATGGGACGCTGAGATGTAATTACACTTGCTCACCGCTGCAGTTGCAAATGATTGTAGGTAAACAATGAAGAGAAAGTAGCGCTCGCATGAGCACTGCTTTCTCTTCAAAGAGATCATCGGCAGGCTTGTCGGGAGTTGAACCTCAGGATAGGTCATCAGTAGAAAAAAAGTGGACAACTCCTTTACAATATCCATGGTAGAAAATGCCCTACGTGGTACAGAATTTTGCTATTTTTGGCTGTTTCTTTAGTTCTCCCTGAGAAAAGCCACCGTCCAAAGCTTCTAATAGTGGTTTTCTCCACTCTCCCCAAAGAATGTACATACACGTTCAGCCGAGCAGAATGTATATGTGTATGGGTAAGCTGGGAGGCCAACGGAAGAGACAGTTGTCGGCCAAACAATATTGAATGTGTATGGACAGCCGTTATTATCATACATATGAAGTCTGAATGTTCAGGGTATACGTGAGTCTTGTAAGCTGTACAATGGTTGCAGCTTTTTCTTGTGCCTTTAATAGTAAAAAATAAAGTATATAGAAACTGCGTTGTAAGAACATTTTCTTTGCCTGCTTCTTCCATAGATACATGACAATGTGTACTTAGTATTCAGATCTTCTGCAGCTGTCCTGTAACCAAAAGAAGTGAATTAATTTATGTAAAATCCCTCAATACTGGCCATTCCAATCCCGGCACTAGCAGGAATGAAGACAGCATCCCCCATGTGATGAATCTGAAACAAGATGCAATAGTGTGCCTATAGATTTCCTGCTACAGGCAGGTACCAGCACTGTCATGCTCTTACTAACTAGATGGTAAGTCACTAATTTAAAAGGCTGCAGTATGTCGTGTGTCCTCTCACGAGTGACAGCAGACTTGATAAAGACGTATAAGAACAGCAACATAAAGGTGGGATAGGAATTAAGATGTCACTACATATTTAGTAGCTTTCAATCACTTCAATGTGCTACTCGTTAACCATATAAATATCTATCCATCTATCTCATATACCTATCTATCGTGGGGGTTTAGCTCAGTCGCTGTATGGCAGTTAGCAGCCAGGAACACAGGCACAGGGTAACTCTTCAGGTCAAAGGCTTAGGGGCACATTTATTAAGACCGGCGTTTTAGATTTCTTAAAACCTTATCTACTTTGCTGATACTGTACAAAAGTCTGTGGAGGCAAATCTGCTGATGCTGAATATTTTTCAGATTTTGTTGCAGAAATTTCTGTGATTAAAAAACTCAATTCCCTTCATCTAAATGAGACTTGCAGAAATACGTGTGCGTGAGGCTTAAAGCTTGGGCTACATGGTGAGGTTGGCGATTACACCCGTCACGCAACCAAAGATCGCCGTGTAGCAGTGCCGCCATTGAACTGAATAGGGTTGCAGCCCAACCACGACCCCAGAGTCATGAAAAATTGCAGCACTGTGATGCTGTAAAAACCGCATAGCCTGTTACCGCATCGGGTGACAAAACTGCATGCAGTCTTTTTTAGATGCGGGTTCGAATGCACCCTATGAACTTTGTAGAACGTGCTTTTTTAATTGTATTATTTCCAGGGAGTACAGATTAGAGGGAGCAATGCTCTTAACACCCTATGACTGAGCCGACAAGTTCGGGCCGAAGGACAGCCACAGACCTCCTGGTTTCGCTCTGTTCCTAGCCTCACCACCTAAACATCATCATCTTTCTGTGCTCTTGAACTCTCTCAAGGCTTTAAACTTCACAGCACTTTTCATCTTGGAACCCGACATACCTTCCACTTCAGAACAGTAGGACGAGCTGTAATTAGCGTCTAATTAGCTATGTGTGTATGAAATGGCTATGCTTCAAGCCTTGCCTGTGGCCTGTGACAAGTTGTCAAGTTGCAAAGAATTCATCTCTGAGATGAAGGTGTCTAAGGCCAGCAATGTTTCTTTTAGCTTAGGGCTTAATAAGATATCCTTTGGAAGTTGCCTAGACTAACGTATAACAACAATAGGTACATTCAACAGCTTTGTACCTTTTATTTCTAAACGCAGAGACAGCAGGAAACAAAATATCGTGGTACATTCCTAGCAATGATACTGCAGAGACCAGGCCACAGGGGCGTGAGTGAGTGTGGGTAGCCAGACGGGTGTAGTAGTAGTTCTGAAGGTCCCTGGACTATATGCAGTGATGGGCTGACTTGTTCTTCCTTTTGGGGCACACTCAGGTTCTTGGGTCCTCCTGCCTGATGACGGTTGATGGTGAAGGTTTTGGGGTGCAAGGCAGGGTCCCAGTTGTTGTGACGTCAGTACTTTTCAGTGCTAGTGCTCTAGTAGTATAGCAGGAAGCAAGGATGACCCCATGTTAGTTACAACAACTTCACTGCACTTTTCTACAGTAGTCAATAGATAAGTCACAGAGACATAGTGAATATCACATGCAGTGTCCACAGTTGTTATCTGCTATCCCCAAGGTTGTATATGAGAGGCTAGCTTCTCTCTTGCAATCAGGCGGTACAATCATTCCTTTCTATCTCTGGATAAATATGTATATCCACAGTATTCTTAGTGAAATATAGTCTATGCACAGAGATGCCTTTCTGTCCTTTAACTATGATGATGGGAAGCCTGTGGCTTATAATGTTCCCACCACCTAAAGAGGAGGCTATAGCCAGGGTGTAGGCAGTTACCTTTTATGTGACATGTAAACATTCTGTAAATTTCTCTCTTCCCAGGGGCTGACACTTTGCAGTTCTTGTAGACTCTCTACATGATCTTCTCCTGGCTGCTCTGGGTGTTCACTTCTCTGACACTAACCCTAGACTCCTCTATTTCCTCCTAGAGAGAAAGGATGGAGCCAGCCTTGCCTAGCCACTTGGGAACTCCCATTCCCTATACAACCGTATTGGTTTAGTAGTGCATGCATACAATACATGAAATAAAGCATAATAGAACTAGAAATCTTTGCAGCGAGCTCCAGGACACTGCACTTCTACTACATTCTAGCTAGTGTTAAGCAAATCGAAGTTATCTAAGTGGATTTCTATCCGAATTTCAGGAAAAATTTGATTCGCCACGATTCTGAATTTCCTTGTACTTCATAGTAACAAATCAGATTTTTTTCTAAAATGACTGCTGCACATCTTACAAAGTAAAGGTAAGAATCCCGGGAACGAGGGATCATCTATAATGCCGTGCAGTCAGCCACTCATCCTGCCTGGTCTCTACAATTTTACAGTGAACTGAGCATAGGGACAGATGTGACAAGTGCTAAGGAAACGTTTTTTTACAAAGCTTTTAATAGTATAATAGCAGTTTTCCTTCATAGATTATAATCTCTTCTGCACCAGCCTGTACCTCAGTAAGCCCTTGTATTTGTACTTGTTCGTGTCATGTATTTATACCTCTGTGTATTTTATATGTACCGCGCCCTGGAAGTTAATGGTGCTATAAACTGAATAATAACCATAACTGATATAAATATAATCTGCAAATTTGTGATTGTCGACTTGCTGTATTCTTAATTTTTTCTGTAGTAGGATGTTGGTGGAGCAAAGAGGCGGTGTGATAAATGAGTGGGTGAAGAGCTGGCACGGATCTAGACCCTGCTGCTATGTGAAGTGAGAAGCCAAAACCCAGGTGTCATATACATATTGCTGCTTTGGCATCTGTTCATGTAAACTGTGCCTAATTTCACTGTGAACTGATGCAATAGAAAAACATTGGATGCACTTTCCCCCAGCAGAAAACAGAGAGGGACAATATTAGCCGTAATTGAGACTAAACCACTTAGCTGAGCTGCATCCAGTGCTATACAGATTGTGACAGACTAAGGCTACAGAACTTTTGAACGTTATGCCAAGCATTGTTATATTAAATGGGATTGTGCATGAGAAGTCCATGTTGGAAGATATGTTTATTTAGTGTTTTTTTTAAACTAACTTAAAGAGGCTCTGTCAGCATGATCAACCCTATTAAAGCAGCCTACTGCCTAGTAGGTCTCATCATGCCGATTAAAATGATACATTTCTTTTGCCTGTATGCTAAATAGCCTCAGAGATATCTGTGTTTATATTAATATGCAAATTAGCAAGTTTGAGTACCAAGGGGTGGGACTAAATCCTTTGAGCACTGTAACAACCTCTGTGCTGTGCACACTACCCCTACACTTGATTGATAGAGCTAGACATGCTGAGGGCAGAGCTGTGTCTTAGAATTTACATATTATATACATTATGTACTATAGCTTTACCACATTAAGATGTTCTCAGAAAGCTGATATAAATATTTCTACTTTATTCACAGGCACAATATATGATTATAAAGACACCTATAATGTGTTATCTTAGCATAGAAAAACCGTTATTTTCTATGTACAAAGGCTGTAGCTTACTGCAGGGGCGGACTGACAACTCATGGGGCCCCCGGGCAATAGAAGATTATGGGGCCCGTGTCCCCGCCCACCCTCAAGCCACAACAACACACCACTCCACCCACATATCGTGCCGCCCACATCACCTACACTTGGTACAAAATTTCTCTTCACTCTGTTCAAAATAAATGTTTACTAATTTAAAAAAATTTTTTTTTTAACGTGCTTGTCTTTGCAACGCACTGGATGCAGGAGTCTGTAACGCACTGGACACAGGAGTCTGTAACGGACTAGATGCAAGAATCTGTAACGCACTGGATGCAGGAGTCTGTAACGCACTGGATGCAGGAGTCTGTAACGCACTGGATGCAGGAGTCTGTAACGCACTGGATGCAGGAGTCTGTAACGCACTGGACATAGGAGTCTGTAACGGACTGGATGCAGGAGTCTGTAACGCACTGGACAAAGGAGTCTGTAACCGACTGGATGCAAGAATCTGTAACACACTGGATGCAGGAGTCTGTAACGCACTGGATGCAGGAGTCTGTAACGCACTGGATGCAGGAGTCTGTAACGCACTGGATGCAGGAGTCTGTAACGCACTGGACATAGGAGTCTGTAATGGACTGGATGCAAGAATCTGTAATGCACTGGATGCAGGAGTCTGTAACGCACTGGAAGCAGGAGTCTGTAACACACTGGAAGCAGGAGTCTGTAACGCACTGGACGCAGGAGTCTGTAACGCACTGGACGCAGGAGTCTGTAACGCACTGGATGCAGGAGTCTGGGTCGCACTGGACACAGGAGTCTGTAACCGACTGGATGCAAGAATCTGTAACGCACTGGATGCAGGAGTCTGTAACGCACTGGATGCAGGAGTCTGTAACGCACTGGACATAGGAGTCTGTAATGGACTGGATGCAAGAATCTGTAATGCACTGGATGCAGGAGTCTGTAACGCACTGGAAGCAGGAGTCTGTAACACACTGGAAGCAGGAGTCTGTAACGCACTGGACGCAGGAGTCTGTAACGCACTGGACGCAGGAGTCTGTAACGCACTGGACGAAGGAGTCTGTAACGCACTGGATGCAGAAGTCTGTAACGCACTGGATGCAGAAGTCTGTAACGCACTGGACGCAGGAGTCTGTAATGCACTGGACGCAGGAGTCTGTAACGCACTGGACGAAGTAGTCTGTAAAGCACTGGATGCAGGAGTCTGTAATGCACTGGATGTAGGAGTCTGTAATGCACTGGATGCAGGAGTCTGTAACGCACTGGATGCAGGAGTCTGTAACGCACTGGGTGAATGGGTCTGTAAAGTACTGGATGCAGGGGACTGAAACGCACTGGGCGCAGGAGTCTGTAACGGATACAAATATTTCTACTTTATTCACAGGCACAATATATGATTATAAAGACACCTATAATGTGTTATCTTAGCATAGAAAAAACATTATATTCTATGTACAAAGGCTGTAGCTTACTGCAGGGGCGGACTGACAACTCATGGCGCCCCCTGGCAATAGGAGATTATTGGGCCCCTGTGTCCCCGCCCACCCTCAAGCCACACCAACACACCGGCCCACCCACATATTGTGCCGCCCACATCACCTACACTTGGTACAGAATTTCTCTTCACTCTCTTCACTCTGTTCAAAATAAATGTTTACTAATTTAAAAAATAAAATAAAGTTTGAACGTGCCTGTCTTTGCAATGCACTGGATGCAGGAGTCTGTAACGTACTGGATGCAGGAGTCTGTAACGTACTGGATGCAGGAGTCTGTAATGCACTGGACGCAGGAGTCTGTAACGCACTGGACGCAGGAGTCTGTAACGCACTGGACGCAGGAGTCTGTAATGCACTGGACGCAGGAGTCTGTAATGCACTGGACGTAGGAGTCTGTAACGCACTGGACGCAGGAGTCTGTAACGCACTGGACGCAGGAGTCTGTAATGCACTGGATGTGGCAGTCTGTAATGCACTGGACGCAGGACTTTGTAATGCACTGGACGCAGGACTTTGTAACGCACTGGACGCAGGACTTTGTAACGCACTGGACGCAGGACTTTGTAACGCACTGGACGCAGGACTTTGGAATGCACTGGACGCAGGACTTTGGACTATCAAATGGACAGTGCTGTGCTTAGTAAGGAGCAAAAAGGCTGCAGCGCTTACTGGAACATTGCGGTCTCCTCAAACAGCTTATTGGCTAGGGTGCCAGGAGGCGGACCCCCTCCTGAGGATAGGCCATCAATACATAAATCCCAGAGAACCCTTTTACCTTATGTTATCTGTAGTGTTACATAGGACTGCAAAAATACCCAGGAGCCATTGGCTCCTTAACTGAAAAATTTAGGAGCCAAATTACATTTTTAGTTGCCAATTTTAAAATACATACCGTATTTTTCACGTCATCACTACCGCCTGCTCCAGGATTTTACAAAGCCTATAGCAGTGATCGGTGGGGCAGGGAACTATGCGCCCCCGTGCCCCGCCGTAGTTTGTGGGTGTTTGGGTCAGCGTTGGGCCCCCCAGCGATGCCGGGCCCAGGGCTACCGACCCAAATGCTCCAATTATAATCAGCCACTGGTACCAGGAGCCTCTCACGGGGCCCCCTAGTTGCAGCGGGCACTCGGGCCATGCCCAAGTGCCCGAATGGTCAGTCCGCCCCTGGCTTACTGTCTTCTATGTAAAGATCCTAAGTTCAATTCCCAAAATAGGTGTTTTTAATTTTTTTCTGTTATTTTTTTACTCTAATTTAACCTGTAATAAAAGTTTATACTATAATACAGAATATATAATCAGATAATAATAATAGTAATAATAAAAAGCCTTACTATATTTTTATTTGCTTACAAACCTAAAACCAATTGCTGGTTTATTCACAGGCACAGCATTTGATTATAAAGAAACCAGCAATATTTATTAGCTTTTTAAGCATAAAGAACATTATTCTGTATATGAGGCGTATATCTAGCGCAGATATGCAATAGCAAATTCCACTACTGCATCTTCCTCGTGTACAGAAGTTTGCAATGAAGGTCTCTGTGACAAGTCTTGTGCAAAGATATGTCTAGTCAAAATAGATATACCCCAAGGAACAACCACACAGAGTCTTAAAGGTGTATACCATCCTGGATGACCAAAGCAACTGATCGCTTGCAAGATCCAAACTCTTTGACTTGTTAAACCTTAAAGGAGACACCTACCCTTACACATTAGGTACTTGTATTGGCATCACTACAAGTCTACAGTCTCTGGAAGGAGAGACAGTGGACTTGTGGTAGCTTCACTTGACAACAATGTCAAGATACCCTTGCCAGCGCTTGTTAATTGTAATCAGATACCATCTAATAGAGAGGAGATTCCTATGCCAGAAGTGGCTCTTCATAATACTCATCTAAAGTTTATAGCCAAGGAAATACCATCCCTTGACAACAACACAAACATCCTACTCCTGTTGGCAGAGACATTCTCCGCTTACACAAGGTACGCCAACAAATCAATGGACCTCATAATGCTCCATTTGCTCAACACCTTGATCTAGGCTGGGTGATCATAGGTAATGTTTGAGTAGATCAGACTAAGAAGCCTACTAAGATTTCCTTATTTAAAACCCATGTCTTACCAAATGATCACAGAACTTATTTTCAACCATGTCCCCACAATTACTGGGTGAAAGAGAAGTTCATTGATAACATTCCTTCTTCTTTGTCCTGGGATGACAGCAAGTCATGACAACAAACTAGCACCTGAAAGAGAGGATAAGGAATTTCTTAAGATTTTGGAAAAGGAATTTTCCCAAGACGATTCCAACAGCTGAGTAGGCCCCTTATCCTTCCGCTCTCCAAGAACAAAACTACCAAACAATGTACAACAATCAGTTGCTAGATTCTCTTCATTAAAACACACCTTAAAAAGGAAACCAGAAATGGAGAAATATTTTGTGGACTTTATGCAGAACATATTTGACAGAGATCATGCAAAACCTGCACCACGTTACAGCGGTGTTTGATTCCAGCACTCAGTATGAAAGTATCTCCTTCAACAACCAGCTCCTTAATGGGCCCAACCTCAACAACAATCTTATGGGTGTGCTAATCTGCTTCTGACAAGAACCTGTTGCAGTAATGGCTGACATCCAGCAAATGTTCCACTGCTTTATCATCAGGAAAGACAACAGGAACTAACTCCGGTTCCTATGGCACAAGAACAATGATATCAACAGTGAAGTCATAGATTACCAGATGAAGGCGCTTGTCTTTGGCAACAGCCCCTCTCCTGCCGCAGCAATCTATGGATTGAAAAGGAAAGCCCAATGAGGAGAAGAGGAATTTGGATCTGCTGCCGATCAGTTTGTTGATAAGAACTTTTATGTGAAGGATGGACCAAAAACCTTACCTAACCGTGAAGAACCAATTGATCTCCTCACCAGAACACAGAAAATTCTGTATGTAGCTGTAACACCACAGAGTGGTGTTACCACTACTGCACCTTGCTACCTCTTTTATGGTCTAACCTGTATGTCACCTATATATTTATTTTGACGGTCCCTCAAAACTGTGCATTTATAATAATGTTATGTAACTGTCAATGCAATGTGCCTGGTTCACTAGCAGGTGGCAGCAAACATGGCAGAGCTATAGTTAGATAGAATGGAACTCACCATGGCCCCCCCCCCCCCCATTGGTCAGAAGTGGGCCAGTCTTGCTACCAGAAGGAGGTGAGCAGTTCTGGTTTGTGCTTGTTGAGCCTCCATGTTGGAGCTGCCAGGATTCTAACCTATTACTTGGCTGAAGATAAGTCCAACTAAATAGTTAAGTGCATCGTAAAGAAGAAGCCAAGTTATCCAGTCAGCTTGTCAGTACAGCAGAGTGAGAGAAAGATATAGCAGAGTTGAGTTTGGCTGCCAGTTTAATGCTAATGCCTGCTGGAACCAAGACAAAGCCTGTAAACTGTTTGAAGAAATGTTTATTCAAAGTAAAACTGCCATTGAACCTTATCTCAAGGTCTGGATTCAAGTTATTTCTTCAAATCCTTCAATTATTCCCCCTATTAATGGCTTCGGAGCCAAAGCCTGGGGTCCAGTCGTATCAAGGTAGGAGCACCTTGACACACATAAAGAGACATTTTAGGCCGCAACATACCACTCGGCATTTCCTACACCCGAGACGCGTGGTATAGAGAGGGCCCTGGGGGGAGGCCGCCCATTGCATAGCAACCTCAGACTTCACAAGATTATCTCCAACTGTCCAGACGTATTGAAGGCATTTTCCTCTGTTAATCATGCCACCACCTTAAAGGACCTTGATCTTGGTTCCAATTCCCATTTAACGCAGCCTAGATTTTCTGTGGCACATCAAACAAGATACAGTCACATTCCATGTGTCGGTCTGTGACAAACCTTTCACTAAGCGGGGAGTCTTGTCTACGATCCTCCTTGATTTACAGCTCCACAGTGCACGCTGGGATATAGCTGATTTAATAAGTTTTGTGAAGACTTAACTCAAAATGAAGGAATTTTTTATTTTTTTTGAAAATTCACTGAAGTGTTTGAATTGAATTTTTTAAAACTTCACTCATCTCTAGTGATGACCTGTCCCGAGAAAAGATAATATTTTTAGTCTCAGAAATTGGGCATTGGCTCGAACAACAGATGTACAGCATTAAATATGCTTTAGCCTAGTTGACCACTAGTGATGAGCGGGAGGTGCCATTTTCGATTTCGTGATATTTCGCGAATATTCGATTGAATATTCGTCATATATTCGTCGAAATCGAATATTCATCATTATTCTATATATTGCGAATGTTACGCAAATTTATATTCGCATCACAAATTAAACTTAGAGCTGAGTTCCTAATGGTTGTAACTTGTATTGCTAGAATTGACGAAGATAACTAATATCACGAATATAGCACTATATTCTCAATCTTCGTTATATTCTAGCAATACAACCATTAGGAACTCAGATCTAAGTTGTAATCGCAATGCGATTAATACAGGTTATAGTAATCGCATTGCGATTACAACTTAGATCTGAGTTCCTAATGGTTGTATTGCTAGAATATAACGAAGATCACGAATATCACAAATTCACGAATATAGCAATAAAGCCATTAGGAACTCAGCTCTAATTTGATTTCGCAATGCGAGTATATGTTCGCATTGCAAATTCAACTTAAAGCTGGGTTCCTAATGGTTGTATTGCTAGAATATAACGAATATCGCAATGCGAATAATTCAGGTTATATTAATCGCATTGCGATTACAAATTAGTCAAATTTGTGAGATCGTGATTCTCACATCCCCCATTGGGATGGGGACGCACCATGCACACAGAAATTCGCCAGAAGCGTCAACAGGCATTAACTGGAGCGGGCAGGGAGCCAGGAATCCTCCGGACAGGTAAGAACAGCTTTTGGAAAGTGGGAGGACAACCAGAGAGCAACAAAGATTAACAACAAAAAAATAATAATAATAATATTCGAAATAGTGAATATATAGTGCTATATTCGCAATATTCGCAAATTATCGAAGTTGCAATATTCACGATAAAAATTTGCTATTCGAGTATTCACGCTCAACACTATTGACCACTTTGTAGTCCCAAAATGCAGTAGTTGTTTGCATCTGTGATATCAATGGAAAACTGCAGTCAACTACAAATTGCTCACAGTTCTGGGTTATGGCTGCATAGATTCATACACACTGCACAACTCATTTTCATTGAATGACCTGTAAGATTACATGATAGCTCCTTCCTGACACATACCTGAAATAGCATTGCAGAAAAAGCTAGTATGTGAGCAGGTTAGTGTATTATAAATAGGGTCACGGCAAGCTCCAGAGTATATTCCTTCACAGTTAGCCATGATCCTGTACACAAGCTTCCCCGAGAGTTCTATATTCCTTGCCTCCTACACTGCAGGTGTGTTCTGTGCTGAGCCACCAAATAGGTATCTTGCCAGCTTCATATGGTTACATCTACAATCTGAGCCAAGTTTCATCTCTGCAAGGAAAACAGTCATTAGAAACTTGTCGAAGCCTCCAGCAGGCATTATCTCTGCACAGTTCTTCTGTACAGGACATTATCTCAGCTAAGATGAATATGACAATTATTATTATGTTACACTAGAATAGCTTTGTAGTGACACAGAATTTGATTTATATGATAGAGGAGATCCGCTAAGTAGACTATTAAGGTTTATTCAGGTCATGCAGCATGAACTGGTATTTTAAGATAGACTTTATGTAACTAAATCAGTGCTTATAATTACATTTTTAAGAATTGGGAACACTCAGGAAGGAAGTGTAATTTAGTGACCATTGTAATCACTGCAATGTTAACATTAGATATTGTGCTCTATGGTTATTATGGGTAATGCAATATTATGGCTTAAGTTTTCAGTGTCAGACAATGAAGTTTATCTTAAGTAAATGTATGGCTACATGGCAATTTTGGGCACGTATGTAGCCAAATCAGTAGATGAGAGTTTAATCATCGGAACTAGCTAAAGTTGGTACACAGAGGTTAATCAGCAGGTCTTAAGTTCCCCTCACACAAAGCACAGAAACACAAAGAAGAGCCTGGACACTATACACAATCACAGGCATTCAGCAATGTAAGTGCCTGGTTGATATCCCCCACCTACACCTTTGATTGGATGTTGAACCAGAGCCCTAAATGGCTTAGTATTCCAAGTCTCTGGCTAGCCAACCAGCCAAAGCTTCTACTCCGTAGCTTCTGTGCGACTGCCACTGCTATTCTCCCCCAAAACCTTCACACAGACCAGATTGGCAACTGCTGATTTTGTTTAGGTAAGTTTATAACAGTAACCCCTCTCCTCTTCTGACTCTTTTATCCCATACCAGATTTAAATGGAAAGTTTTTATAGAAGGATTCAACCTGGGCTAGCACCCAAGAGACATTACCCCTTTCAATGTTCTAAGTATTGTAGTGCACCTCCAAGCTTTCGTGAATCAACTATACATTGTACTTCAAATTCCAAGTCTCTTTTCACCTGAACAGGATGAGGAGGCTCCTTGGGCAGAATCACTGGCGAGATACACTTCTTTAAGAGAGACTTATGGAACACGTTGGGTATCTTAAAAGAAAAGAAAAGATGCAAACAAAAATATACAAGATTAAAAATTTCAACAATCTTGTATAGAACAATGTTAATGAACAATCTTCAGTAGCCGTTTGCCCCAAGAATACAATGCAATAGAATGATATGATCAATTAACAGTGTTCTGCCCAGCCAAATTTGAGAATCATTGCAGATCACGTCTGCCTCAGTTTTGGTATCTCTGTAGTGATTAGTGTGGTTATAGCACCATCTAGAGGTGTTAAGTTGCATTACACTTTGTTTTCCTGTTACAAAGACTACTGCATTGTGGATGGTGCAAAACATTGTGGGAGTGCAAAGCATTCTGGGAAAGAGAAGCCTCCAGTCTCCAGGACACATCAGCAGAGCTGTCCTTTTTTATATCTCCTTCTTAAACTCCACCATCCTTGTAAAAACATATCTGGTAAGAGATCTACCTTTGTGACAGTGCAGCCCCCAGCAAGCGCAGCACGATCCAGACCACGCTGAAGTCTGTTCCTACCTAGACTGAGTCCGCATAGAGACATTAGGCAGCCAGCAAATAGGCACACAATGTCCACTAGCCAGACATCATCATTCAGAACCATGTCACAAGCAAGCCGCTCTAGCAAGTCCTCAATAAAAGAAATGACTGCTCTTGCCCCTTCAGAAGCTGAGGCTGCAAAAGTAAAGTCTTCCTTTGCTGCACAAGAGATGCAACTAAAGTTAAAGCAAGCAGATCAAGTGTCACTGCAAGCGTTACTAGAAAAGGAAAGAGCAGCCACAATAGCCACAATAAGCAGCCACAATAGCCAATAGCCAAAGCAGGGTTCTTAGAAGCCATCAAGTTCCCCAGATCCGAGAAACACAGTGAAATACTTGACCAGATCTAGATCAACAAGATCCAGCACTGCCTGCCTCAGAATATGTCCATCAGCATCCCAAGACAGATGACAACTATGATCCAGTATATCAGCCAGCTTATACAGAGTGTCAAAGATCCTACTCTAAACCACAGTACCTCCAGCAGGACGGTATGCGACAATACGAAGCTGACCACAACTACCACCCTACAGAACAGAAGCCACAACCATCGCTTCAACTTAAAGGGACAAATTCGCGTCAGAACAGTATGATACAGACTTCACTAAGCCAGAAACCCCTAAAAGGTATTGTGATACACCACACATGCAGCATAACAACAACACACCGGGTAGTATTGGCGCTATCCAGGCCGCCATGGACTTCGCTAAGATCTTTGCTAAACAGGAGCTGGTTACCAATAGTGTTGAGCGCGAACATTCGAGTTTTGCATTTTCATTGCGAATATCAGCACTTTGAAAATTTGCGAATATTTTGAAAATAGTGATATATATTCGTAAAAACATATATTCGTTTTTTTTTGTTTGTTTTTTCATCTGAATCAATTACCTAGTATGCCTACCTGATTCTTGCTTGTGGGCCAATGTGAGAAGGCTGCAATATTGTAGTCTGTAGTGAATTACAATATTCTTCATTATTTTTATTTTTTTCACACCCGAATATATAGCACTATAGAATATAGTGCTATATATTAATTTTTTAGAATATTCATTATTTTTTTCTATCTGAAGTCATGATTCCTCCCTGATTAAGTTACTTTTGGGCCATTGACTGTTCACATTAAATTGGAAAAAATTATGAATATTTAAAAAAAAGAATATATAGCACTATATTCTATAGTGCTATATATTCGTGTTTCAAAATATACGCATTACGCGAATATTACATTGCCGATTTTTCGCAATCAGTAGAATAATCTCGAATACGAATATTCGCGAATATATGACGAATATTCTAACGAATATTCATGAAATATCGCTAATTCGAATATTGCCCCTGCCGCTCATCACCAGTTACCAAAGGACTTATAAAGTTAACCGATCGCCCTGAGAACTACAGGGCATGGCGAGCCTCCTTCCAGAACCCCATAAGGGACTTAGATTTTTCCTGTAGTAAGGAGTTAGATCTCTTGGTAAAGTGGCTTAGAAGAGAGTCTGCTGAACACGCCAAAATAATCAAAGACATTAACATAAACTATCGGGGCAAAGGCCTAAAGATGGTGTGGGAAAGACTTGATGAGTATTATGGGTCAATAGAAGCTATATAAAATGCTTTATATAAGAGAATTAATCGTTTTCCCACAATTGTGGGAAGGGGTTACCAAAAGCTCATTGAACTCAGCGACTTGTTGATAGAGGTACAGGTTGCTCAGGCAGAAGGAGATCTGCCGGGGCTAGCATTCCTGGACATCGGTGTCAATCCGATTGTCCAAAAACTCCCTTATATTCTACAGGAAAAACTGTTTCATAACAGGCAAGGATCAGAAATGATCCCAGTTTTGACTTTACTCTGTCATGTCCCACTGCCCCTGGTGTCAAACCTCATAAAACACCAGTGGCAGTCCACAAAACTAATGTTGCTTCCACAGCTTCTTCTTACAGGCAGTTTAAGTCTTCTCAAGAAGAGAACATACCCAAGGATCTTACCAAACAATGCCCCCTGCACAAGAAACGAAATTCTCGACTAAAATGCAGAGCTTTCAGGGATAAGTCTTTAAACATCTGCTTTAGGTGCTGCACTACAACATCACACTTCGCCAGGAACTGTAAGGTCACTGTGACATGCACAGAATGCAGTAGCACAGAACACAACACGGCTTTACACCCTGGACCACCTTCTCAGTTATCATCCCAAGCAGAAGAGCATGACAGAGAGAAGATAGACACTGACATAGACACCACAGTAGTCACTTCTCACTGTACAGAGATCTATAAAGGACTTGCAGGAGGGAAGTGCTGCTCAAAAATCTGCCTTGTCAGAGTTTATCCGGTTAGTCACCGAGATAAGGCGATCAAGGTATATGCAATCTTAGATGATCAAAGCTAGTGATGAGCGGCATAGGCAATATTAGTTTTCGCAATATTTTAGAAATGTTTAGCATAATATTTGCAATAAATTCACAAATTCTAGAATTCGTGATCTCCAGTCATTATTTTCACGATTTGCGCAAATCGGCACTAATGATGCACATATTTTTTGCACAATACATGCATCTTCACATTTTATCAGGTCTGATATTACTGATTGGTGCACTAAGTATTGTTGTGACATCACAGCACTATGTCTGTAGCATGTATGTATGGATAGCAGAGAAACAGTAATTCCTATTACACTACCTAACACCCTGCACTGGAACCTACACTATATCACAATCTAACCTACACCGACTATCTCCTACTAACTATCTGTAGTATATATATGAGCTAACTAACTATCTAATGTAATTGGATAAGGAATAGGATCCAGATGAAAGCACAGAGCACAGCAATGTCAGAACTGCAAAAAAAAAAACAGCAAAAAATGGCTGCTGGGGAGTTTCTTATATAATAAAGGGGTAGGCAACTTTTCTATTGGTTGCTAGGGATGTTGCTCTAAGAAAGATATTGCAACCTTTTTATTGGCCCACAAGCAAGAAAGGAGGTTTACTGATGAAAAAAAAAATCTAGAATGTTCGCGATTATGAATATATAGCACTATATTCTACATCTTCGCGAATTGTTGAAGTGCCGATATTCACAATAAAAATTAGCGATTAGAATATTCGCGATCAACACTAATCACAGCAACAGGTCTTTAGCTAAATCCACCTTCTTCGACACCATCAATATCGTAGGGCCTGGTTCTCCCTACTCCTTTAGGATATGTGCTGATACCGTTGAGACGGCGGGGAGGAAAGCAACTGGGTACAAGGTAGAGTCCATGGATGGTCAGACCTGCTTGTCACTGCCAACCATACTGAAGTGCACATTCCTGACAACCGGTCAGAGATACCTACACCTACACCAGAGGTAGCAGCATACCACCCCCACCTGAGGCGTATAGCTCACCTGAGACCGGAACTGGCCCCAGAAGCCCCGATAGTCTTATTCCTTAGAAGAGACAAACTATGAGTTCAAAAGCCTAGAGGACAGATTAACGGTCCCCAGAACACTCCATACTCCCAGAGACTTGACCTAGAATGGGTCATCATAGGAGATATCTGTCTAGGAGGAGCAAACAAGCTGACCTCAGTCAACAGTATGTTCACCAACACACTTGAAAATGGACATCCTTCCCTATTACAGCCATGTCACAGTAGTTTCCTGATAAAAGAACTGCCACACAGTGCTCCTGTGTCTTGTCCTTTCGCAGATACCTCCTGTGAAGACCACACCTGCGATGGTGAGCAAGATCACTTAGGGTGTACAGTCTTTCACAGGACAAGAGAAGACAACAGGGTCGCAATATCCATAGAAGATAGGCTGTTCTTGGATATAATGGATCAAGGAATAGTAAAAGACAAGTCAAAAAGCTAGGTTGCACCATTACCGTTTAAACCCCAGAGACAATGCTTACCTAACAACAAAGAACTTGTCTACAGTCGATTTATCTCCCTCTCCCACAAAAGTCAGAGGACACCAGAGAAGGTAGAACATTTCTTTACCTTCATGAAAAGAATATTCCAGAACAACCATGCAGAAATGGCACCCACCCTCCAAGACTCCGAGGAGTGTTGGTACTTAATAGGGATGAGCGAACCCGAACTGTATAGTTCAGGTTCGTACCGAATTTTGGGGTGTTTGGGACACGGACCTGGACCCGAACATTTTCAAAAAAGTTTGGGTTCGTTGTTCGGCGATTTCTTCCCGCTTTCTGAAGGGCTGCACAGCAGCCAATCAGCTAGTGTTTTACTTCTTGCCCTAAGAAGCCATCACAGCCATGCCTACTAATGGCATGGCTGTGATTGACAAAGTGCAGCATGTGACCCAGCCTCTATTTAACCTGGAGTCACGTATCGCAGCACGTCACTCTGCTCTGATTAGTGTAGGGATAGGATGCAGCTGCTGTGAGGGCGAGATTAGGCAGCAAAAACACCTAATGAAGTGATCGATCTACAGCTGTGAATCATTCAACTTCTGCTAGTTAATTGCTCACTGGTTTTTAGGCTGCACAGAGCGTTTTTCTGTCACTTTTTTCTGGGGTGATTGGCGGCCATTTTGCGTCTTGTGGTGCACCAGCACAAGCTGCCACCAAGTCCATCAATACTAGTTTTTTTTTTTTGCTATATCCTACATCAGGGGCTTGGCTGTGCTTATTATTACCCCTAGAAACTCAGGATAGAAATTTCTATATTTTATTGAGCGGTTAAACTCAGTTGCCAAAATAGCAATCCCCTAAATCTGGTGTCCGAGCAGTGGCTGGCCAAGTTTAATAGTGTCCGGCAAAGGATAGATAATTTTCTGGGGTGAAATTCAATTGCCAAAATAGCAATCCCCTAAATCTGGTGTCCCAGCAGTGGCTGGCCAAGTTTAATAGTGTCCGACAAAGGATAGATAACTTTCTGGGGTGAAATTCAATTGCCAAAATAGCAATACCGTAAATTAGTGGTTTCAGCTGTGGCTGGCCAAGTTTAATAGTGTCCGGCAAAGGATATATTTTGTTCTGGGGTGAAATTCAATTGCCAAAATAGCAATACCGTAAATCTGGTGTCCCAGCAGTGGCTGGCCAAGTTTAATAGTGTCCGGCAAAGGATAGATAACTTTCTGGGGTGAAATTCAATTGCCAAAATAGCAATCCCCTAAATCTGGTGTCCCAGCAGTGGCTGGCCAAGTTTAATAGTGTCCGGCAAAGGATATATTTTGTTCTGGGGTGAAATTCAATTGCCAAAATAGCAATACCGTAAATTAGTGGTTTCAGCTACGGCTGGCCAAGTTTAATAGTGTCCGGCAAAGGATATATTTTGTTCTGGGGTGAAATTCAATTGCCAAAATAGCAATACCGTAAATCTGGTGTCCCAGCAGTGGCTGGTCAAGTTTAATAGTGTCCGGCAAAGGATAGATAACTTTCTGGGGTGAAATTCAATTGCCAAAATAGCAATACCGTAAATCAGTGGTTTCAGCTGTGGCTGGCCAAGTTTAATAGTGTCTGGCAAAGGATAGATAATTTTCTGGGGTGAAATTCAATTGCCAAAATAGCAATCCCCTAAATCTGGTGTCCCAGCAGTGGCTGGCCAAGTTTAATAGTGTCCTGCAAAGGATAGATTTTGTTCTGGGGTGAAATTCAATTGCCTAAATAGCAATACCATAAATCAGTGGTTTCAGCTGTGGCTGGTCAAGTTTAATAGTGTCCGTCAAAGGATATATTATTTTCTGGGGTGAAATTCAGTTGCAAAAATAGAAATACCGTAAATCTGGTGTTCCAGCTCTGACTGGACAAGTTTCATAGTGTCCGTCAAAGGATATATTATTTTCTGGGGTGAAATTCAGTTGCAAAAATAGAAATACCGTAAATCTGGTGTTCCAGCTCTGACTGGACAAGTTTCATAGTGTCCGTCAAAGGATATATTATTTTCTGGGGTAAAATTCAGTTGCAAAAATAGAAATACTGTAAATCTGGTGTTCCAGCTGTGACTGGACAAGTTTCATAGTGTCCGTCAAAGAATATATTATTTTCTGGGGTGAAATTCAGTTGCAAAAATAGAAATACCGTAAATCTGGTGTTCCAGCAGTGACTGGACAAGTTTAGTAGTGTCTGTCAAAGGATATATTATTTTCTGGGGTGAAATTCAATTGCCAAAATAGCAATACCCTAAATCAGTGGTTTCTGCTGTGGCAGGACAAGTTTCATAGTGTCTGTCAAAGGATATATTATTTTCTGGGGTGAAATTCAATGGCCAAAATAGCAATACCGTAATTCAGTGGTTTGAGCTGTGGCTGGCCAAGTTTAATAGTGTCTGGCAAAGGGTAGATTTTGTTCTGGGGTGAAATTATATTGCCAAAATAGCAATCTCCTAAATCTGGTGTCCCAGCAGTGGCTGGCCAAGTTTAATAGTGTCCGGCAAAGGATAGATTTTTTTCTGGCGCGAAATTCAATTGCCAAAATAGCAATACCGTTATTCAGTGGTTCCAGCTGTGGCTGGGCAAGTTTAATACTGTCCGGCAAAGGATAGATTTTAAATTGTTGCGTGATTTTACCATTTTTGCCAGGTACAAACCCCTGCACTGCATAACTGACAGGGAACTTACAATTGGCGGTTACATTCTTGCATGAAATAAAGCCTTTTTGGGCTGTGAAGCCAAAGGTAGTCGCCAATAACTGTTTTTTAATTTTTTATTTTTTTAAATAAATAAGTGTAGACCCCAAAACATTGAGAAAATATAAAAAATAAAACAAAGTGTAAGTGCACGGTAGTATAACAGTGGTTGGGTGAGGCCGGTATACATGTCTATTCTGCATAAGGTACAAACAAGTCCTGTGGGATCCATGCCTGGTTCTTTTTAATAAACGAAAGCTTGCCCACATTGTCGGCGGACAGGCGGCTGCGCTTGTCTGTGATAATGCCACCAGCCATGCTAAACACACGTTCAGACAATGCAGTGGCTGCAGGGTAGGCCAGCACCTCCAAGGCGTAAAGGGCAACCTCAGGACATGTGCCCAATTTGATGACCCAGAATTTGAATGGGGCAGACCCAGTGGCGTAGCTAGAAATGATTGGGCACCACAGCAAATTTTTGAATGGGGCCACCCTCCCCCAGTAATTTTTGTAAAAACCCCTTCCTTTTATGCCGCTATGCCTGTGGCTACTAAAGATCGCTCTCTCAGACCAGGCCCAGCAGCTGTTCCATTCGCTTTCTACACTGTCTATACTGCCACTGTATTTAATTTCATTGTATAATACTGTTAGTCCTCCTCCTCCTCCTGGATGGGCCCTTTCTAGGTCACGGCCCCAAAGCAGTTGCTTCCCCTGCTTCCCCTGTAGCTATTTTCCTAGGCAGACCCATCAGTCAGTACGTGTACTGTTCCACCATGTTCCTGAAATGCTGCCTTCTGCTAAGATGTTCCAGATCTGCTGGTGGTGCAGGTTGTTGTGGCGTAATGACAAAGCTTTTCCACATTTTGCCCATGCTAACCCTGCCTTCTGAGGTGTTGCTGGTAAACCAGCTGCATTGGCAAATTCTTCCTCGTCCTCCTCTGCCTTCACCTTGTGCTTCCACTGAGTCCCCGGTGTCAGGTGTGAATGCCATCAGCAGCGTGTCTACTAGCGGGCTCATCTTCCTATTACACTCCAGTGAGGGAATTAAGGACGGCAGATTGTCCTTGTAACGGGGATGCAACAGGGTGGCCACCCAGTAATCAGCAAAAGTTAGAATGTGGCAGTAACTGTGCGGTCTTTGCGCTGGCACTACAGCATGTAGTCGCTCATGTCTGCCAGGCTGCCCAGAGGCAAGGACAAGCTATCCTCTTTGAGGGAGGTATATCATCTGTGTCCTCTGTATCTCCCAGCGTTCCTCCTACTCCTCTTCCTCTTCCTCATCCTCCAGAAATGTGCCCTGGCTGGACAATTGTGTTCCAGGCCAGGGCCTATGTTGGTGCAGATATCCACCCTCCGAGCCACTTGTATTTGGTTGGCCTTATGTTAAGGATAAGGCGTGTATATAGTTTTGTTTCTTTATATGGTTAGTTTAGCTGCCTTATAGTTATTTTAATTTGTTTCTAAGTAAATTTGTAAATAGTTTGTTAATGGTTTGAGTGAAAGGGGGGGGGGGGGTGTTGAGTGTGCAGGCTGTGAGGCTGTTTGGGTTTATTTTCCATCTGCTTTCTACACTGTCTATACTGCCACTGTATCTAATTTCATTGTATTATACAGTTGAGGGGGCCCTGACAAAGTCTTTTAGTCTACCTCCTCCTCCTGTATGGGCCCCTTCTAGGTCAGGGACCCAAAACAGTGTGCTTCCCACGCTTCCCTGTAGCTACGCCCCTGGGCAAACCCATAAGTAAGTATGTGTACTCTTCCACCATGTTGCTGAAATGCTGCCTCCTGCTAAGACGTTCCAGATGTGCTGATGGTGACCCAGCTGCCCGTGAGCTGGCTTGGGTGCCACCCTGCTAAGAACACGGTTCCTCCTCATCCTACTTATCCTCCTCATCCTCCAGAACTGTGCCCTGGCTGGACAATTGTGTTCCAGGCCAGGGACTATGTTGGTGCAGGAACCCACCCTTCGAGCCACTTGGATGTCACTGGCCTTAAGTTAATGATAAGGCGTGTATATAGTTTTGTTTGTTTATATAGTAAGTTTAGCTGCATTATAGTTATTTGAATATGTTTTAAGAAAATTTGTAAATAGTTTGTTAATGGTTTGAGTGAAGGGGGGTGGGGGTGTTGTGTGTGTTCGATTAACTGAATTGATTTTCACTGTCTGGTGTTTAGGAATTTCTGCACCCCAAATTCAGCACATGTGGCAGGCAGGGGATGTGTGTCAAACCGGCTAGGCCCAGACATGCTAGTATATTTCACCCATTAGCGCACAACACCAGGCCGGGCTGGAGGCTCAGTGGCACCAACCAATGGTCGGTCTGTTGTTCCATGCCTGTCCACAGCTCCTGCGCGGTGCGGGGTTTGTCCCACAAACACACAAGTTTTAAAACAACCTTCTGTCGTTTCACACTGGCTGTGCTGCTGTGGGTGGTGAAGGTGTTACGCTGAGTGAATGAGGTAGAGGAGGAGGAAGCCGAGTAGGAGGAGGAGGTAACAGGATACAAGGAGAAATGCCCAGCAATCCTCGGGGGCGGAAGGACATTCGCAAAAATGCTATCCGCCTTTGGGCCAGCCGCTACATTTACCCACTGTGTTGTTGGTTATGTGGACGTTGCCACAGATAACGTTGCGCAGTGCACACTTGATTTTGTTCGCCACTTGGTTGTGCAGGGAAGGGATGGCTCGCCTGCAAAAGTAGCGGCGGCTGGGATACACGTACTGTGGGATAGCCACTGCCATAAGGTTTTTAAAACTGTCCACCAGACAGAATGACAGCATTTTAAAGGACCAGGAAGTTTGAAATAAGGCATTCAGAGCCATGGGTAGGGGGGTACTTCCTCTTTCTATTTCTTTTTCTCCCCAGTGTTTGGGAGATGGACAGCTGATAGCTGAACACCTCCATGGGATTTGGTGGAGATGCTTGGTGACAATGACAGATGTGGTGGCGTTGCTGCCACATCCTCTGTTTGCTGAGTGACAGGTGCCACTGTCACTCACTTGGGCTCAAGTTTAGAATGTTTATTTATTATTTTTCTGTATTTTATTTTATTTTAAGTCATTTCCCTATTCACATATGTTTGCAGGGCATTTACCTACATTTTGCTGCCTTCTGCAGCCCTCTAGCCCTTTCCAGTGCTATTTTACAGCTATTTAAGTGCCCAAAAGTTCGGGTCCCCATTGACTTCAATAGGGTTTGGGGTGAAGTTCGGGTCGAGTTCGGATCCCGAACCTGAACATTTTCGTGAAGTTCGGCCGAACTTCTTGAACCCGAACATCCAGGTGTTCGCTCAACTCTAGTACTTACCCATATTCGGCATGTATCATCCTAAAAAAACAGATACGAGTAGTATTCGACTCGAGCGCCAGGTGTGAAGGCGTCTAAAAGATAAATGATGTCTTACTGTCTGCTCCAGACCTCAACAACAGACTTCTGGAGGTACTTCTACGCTTCTGCAGAGATTCCGTAGCATTTATGGCCGACATACAACAGATGTTCCGCTGCTTCCTCATCAAGGAAGAACACAGAAACTACTTGAGGTTCTTCTGCTACCGCAACAACGACCCCAATGAAGACATTGTAGAGTAGCGAATGAGAGTGCGCATCTTTGGAAACAGTCTTTCCCCTGCAGTAGCTATTTACGGTCTCAGACCTTCAGCCCGAGAGGGTGAAGCAAAGTTTGGGTCAGATGTCAGGTCCTTTGTGGAAAAGGATTTCTATGTGGACGACACACAAAATCGCCTCCAACAGCCTTTTCACCCCAAGACCATTCAAGTGATCTAAAGCAGTGGTCCCCAACCTTTTTTGCACCAAGGACCACGCAAGACAATTTCATGCAAGATAATTTTCCCAGGGCCCGGGTGGGGGGTTCTGGGGCGGGGCTTAGGGGTGGGTGTGGCTTAGGGGGTGCTGGTCGGCGCTGACTGATTCACGCGCATAACTAAATACGGGTGCATATTCAAATATATAACACTATATAACCCGCAATGCCTCAGATCAACCCTCCAACCTTCAGCCATCTATCAGCCCCCCCATGTCAGCCAGCCATCAGCCCCCCATGTCAGCCAGCCATCAGCCCCCCATGTCAGCCAGCCATCAGCCCCCATGTCAGCCAGCCATCAGCCCCCCATGTTAGCCAGCCATCAGCCCCCATGTCAGCCAGCCATCGGCCCCCATGTCAGCCAGCCATCAGCGCAAATAAAATAAAAAAAAACACTTACCTCTCCTGCTCCTGGACGCCACCGCTGCTCACCATCGCGATCCTCTTCATCCTGCTGTCGGCTGTGTATCGCGGGCGCGGCGCACAATGTGAGGTGCGCCATCACGCCTTGCGCAGCCCTGCACAGCCGACAGCCGAGCAGAGGAGCAGAAAGAGGTGAGTACAGATCCTTCACCACTTCCGAGTCCTCCGGTACTAATAAAGCACTTCCATAATGGAAGCGCTTCATTAGTACCTCTTTAAAGACGGCCCTGAATGCCGCGGCCCGGCAAACAATCTTCCAGGGCCCGGTCCTGGGCTGCGGCCCGGCGGTTGGGGACCGCTGATCTAAAGGACTTGGATCTTAGCACCGACTCCCTTCCCATGCAGCGGAGCCTCAGTGTGCTCTGGGATTTAAAGGCAGACACATTCACCTTCCAAATCTGCAAGGAAGAAAAGCTCATCAAACGTAGAGGAGTTCTGTCCACCATAAACAGCTTATATGATCCTCTGGGATTCGTAGCACCTGTTACTATCCAAGGCAAAATGATTTTAAGAGATTTTACCACAGAGACGTCAGATTGGGATGACCTGCTTCCCGCGGAGAAAAAGGACCTGTGCACAGGTTGGAAGAAGTCTCTCGAAGCTTTGTCCAGCCTTCACGTGGCACGACCCTATGCTTCTGTGCCATCCACTGAAGTCAAGATGCAAAGACTGTATATCTTCTGTTATGCTTTAGTCAAGGGCCAGGCGATTGCAGCCATAGCATACCTAAAGACCATTGACATCAAAGAACAATGCCATATAGGATTTGTCATGAGCCAGACCAAACTGGCGCCCCTCTGCGAACACACGATTCCCAGACTGGAACTCTAAGTTGCTGTGCTTGCAGTGGAGTTGGCTGAACTTAAAACAACAGTAATGAACCTGAAAATTGAGGAAGTCGAGTTTTACATGGACAGCAAGGTAGTCCTAGGATATATTTGCAATGAAACTAGGCGCTTTTACATCTATGTCAGCAATCGGGTGCTAAGTATCAGGAGATACACTTGTCCTAAACAGTGGCACTAGGTGCGTACACATCATAATCCTACGGACCACGTGATTAGATCCGTCGCACCAAGCCACCTTAAGGACACAACATGGTTTACGGGTCCTGCATTCCTGTATCGTTCAACGTCTTGCAGTACCAGAGCAAACACGTTTGAATTGGTAGACCCCGATGCAGATGAAGAAATCTGACCTAAGGTATCTGTTCTATGTACGGTGACTTCGGGCTACCAACTCAAATCCCATTGTTTCAACAGGTTCTGCACCTGGATGTTGCTCGTTTGTGCTATAGCTTGTGTGGTTCATATGGCTCAGTCTTGTAGGTCGGCATTGCCTGAGGATCAGGGGCCCTGCAAGGGTTGGCATCACTGCAAGCACGCCTTTGGCGCTCCCAATGTGGAAAGGCCCAAGAGTGTAATTTTTCACACTATGCAACATGAATTTTATGCAAAAGAAATAGACTACCTCAGCCAGGGCCAAGTCATCGCTAAAGATAGCACTTTGAAAAAGCTTGATCCCACCACTGATCAAAATAGGTTTCTAAGAAAGGAGGATTCAGTAGTGGCGTCTGTTGATGCCGGACAGGGAGTGTTCTGCCCAGCCGAGTTTGAGAATCATTACAGGTCACGTCTGCCTCAGGTTTGGTATTTCTGTAGTGATTAGTGTGGTTATATCACCATCTAGTGGTGTTAAGTTGTTTTATACTTTGTTTTCCTGTTACAAAGACTACTGCATTGTGGGGGGTGCAAAGCATTGTGGGAGTGCAAAGCATTCTGGGAAAGAGAAGCCTCCAGTCTCCAGGACACATGGGCAGAGCTGTCCTTTTGCATATCTCCTTCTTAAACCCCACTATCCTTGTAAAATCCTATCTGGTGAGAGACCTACCTTTGTTTCAGGGACATATGTTATGCAGAGCTGTTCAGCTAGTTCTAACTTTTACTCAGGGAGTTGTTACTACTGTTAGCTAGATATGTAATCTTATGTACAGGCAGCCATTTTACTATGTGCTTCAGTGTTATGCAAATGTTACAGTACATGCTGTTCTATACGTTATACTTATACAAGTTAAACTACAAAGAACATTCCTCTTATTTGGAAGACAGAAATGGTTTATGCTGAATCTCAGACTGCACACTGTGTGAACGTGTAAGGACAGAACAAACAGTCTGGACAAGGTTATGGAATAAAGGCCTCTTTACAGTGCCTAAGCATTGGGCAGATCATTGGTAACAACAAGCATTCGTTAGGAACACTTGTTAGAGATGATCTGCCGGTGTAAAGGTGCTCCTGATTATCCAATGAACTAGCAAAATGCTTGTTCATTGAGTAATTGGATCTTTTTTGTGGTCACTTTAAGGCCCCTTTACACTGCTCAACTGAGTAGCATTGAGAAGCACTGAGAAGCATTCCTTCCCGACAATCACCTGCTCGTCAATGAAGGAGACTGCTGCACTGACTTGCAGCAATCTCCTCCACAGTATGGGAAATTATACAAATCTCTGCAAAGCCTTTAGTAAGGTCAGTTGCACCCTTGGACCTTAGGGAAGGCAAGAAGAGTAAAAAAATAGCCTATAAAATGTATTTCTTATACACCAAAAATTCTCTTCTCTAGTTTGGTGTACATCTGGCTCTCCCTGAGTACCTGGCATACACATCTTAAGTGTCTGATATGAGATGACCAATCAGAGGAGAAGAGCAATCAGAGGAGAATACCATTGTGTCATCAAGATAAACCACAACATAATTCAGAATGAAATTCAAGACAATTTTCTTAATCAAATTTTAAAATACTGCAGGAACATTTCTTAAACCAAACAGCATAACTAAATATTCGTAATGACCTTTAGGAGTGTTAAACGTGGTCTTTCACTCTTCCCCTTCTCAAATACAGACCAGATTATATCCCCATAAATATAGTTTGGAGAACAATTTGGTACTGGAGATCTGATTAAATAGGTCAGGGATAAAACTGGTTGTATTTAAATTATGATAATTTATGCAGGGTCTTAAAACACCATCTTTCTGTTCTACAAAGGAAAAAATAAACAGTGTCCAATGGAGAAATCAGTGGTGGAATATATGATTACATACACTTGGAGCTCAATTTGACCAGGTGTCCTTTTTCCCAGTCAATGACAGCATTGTTGTAGTGTAACCAATGGAACCACAAAATTAGTTCTGAAGACAAATTATCAAGAACAAAAAACTAACTCGGAATGCATAGAACCTACACAAAGGCTACTGAGACAAGGGACTACTGGAGTCACAGTGACTCGATTCACTAGTTCCACCAACAGAATTGGCAACTTCTTGAAAACCTGGCAATCCAGAAAATTAGCCACAGATCCACAATCAATAAAGAGTTTACCAGAAATCACAATATTAGATTTGGGAATAGAAACAGGCAAAAAAATCCTTTTTTTTTTTTTTTACAATAAATAGGAAGTGCCTGCCACCCGGTTTTCTTCCTGAAAATGAACTGGCGCTATTTTCTCAGTTTTGGAAAGCTTAGGACAGTCTTTGCGTTTAAGACCACCAGCATCTTTACAATAGAAGCACGATCCACAGAAGTTTATCTGATCTTCGGAAGACATGGTGGACCACACCTTCAGGAAAGGCCTCAGGATTTGACAGAGTGGATGGCAATGAAGTATGCTGCTTCTTGTGCTCCTTTAGACATCAGATCTGTCAGATGGCCATACTCATTGCTTCCTCCAAAGATATGACCTTCAGATAGTTAAGTAGAAGGTCCTTAAGACTGTCCAACAGACCTTGGTGAAAGTGGCAGCAGAGGGCTAAATCATTGCATTGGAAAGTTTTGACCCACTTTCTAAATTTTGACTTCAGCCACAACAATGCGATCTGGTTCATCATATATAGGGCTTAAAGCTGCAAAAAAGTATCTACAGAAGAAAGTTCAGGGATGATAGGGTCCAAGGAAAAGGCTCAGGCATGTGGGTCACCCACCAAGGTCTTGGGCCAACCGTAGCAAGCCCTGTAGTTGTCTAAATTTCAATTCTGCTCCATATTTTAAACTGCCTGTAATTATTTAATGTTAACTACAAAGAACCCTGATAGGAACCACAGCCAACAAATTCAGAAATAGCTACCTGTTGTTGTATACCATTACCACTTTATTAAAGCCTTAGGTAATCGCCACATGGCAAGTAAGTCTTGGCTGCTAGGTATCCAAGTTACGTCTGTATAGTAAGATGACAGAAATCAGATGTGAGTTCACAGAAGCAGACCAGATCAGATGGCTAATAGCTGCTAGATGAAGGGGCTGTTCTTTATCAGACAGTAACCAACATCACCAACCATCATTGGTTACTGCCTGGTGAAGGGACTAGTCTGGTCCCGAAACGCGTTGCAGAGACAGCTATTAATAAAGTGTCATGTTGCCGATTACAATATTGTACTGTATGCTGAGGTAGGACTGTTTTTGAGCTCCCAGTTCTCCTACTGTTCCTTTATTGTATGTTCCACTCCACTTGTGGATCCGGTGGGGACCGTGTGCAGCACCTTAATATTCATCTGTCATTGCCACTGTATCTTCTTGTGCCTCTTTGGACCCAATCACTTGTCACCAGGGTGTATTTCTTTGACTGAAAACCTGTTTGACATAGAGATTAGGTCTTGAGCATAGTTTCCTCAGATGGGTCGCCCCAGGAACCCTAGTCAACAATGCTTACTGGTATCCATTCCAAAATGGATCTACATAGCTGTCATTGTTCCATAATAAAGCCATGACACTAGTTTGAACACAGTCTACAATAGCCTCCTGTTACTTTGAAAACCCTTTAGTTATACAAATAGTAAAATGGTTAAAGCTGAAAGTAATGAGAAAGGAAATGTGGAGAGTGATGAGAAAAAAGTGAACTTATTAAACAATTTGATGCTCGGACTGGGAGAAAATGTCTGTATGTGGGTAAGTAACTGGCTGAGTGACAGAAAACAGAGGGTGGTTATTAACGGTACACACTCAGATTGGGTCACTGTAACTAGTGGAGTACCTCAGGGGTCAGTATTGGGCCCTATTCTCTTCAATATATTATGGCAGATGAGGTTTAACACTGACAAATGTAAAGTTATGCACATGGGAAGGAATAATGCAAGTCACCCGTACATATTAAATGGTAAAACACTCGGTAACACTGACATGGAAAAGGATCTAGGAATTTTAATAAACAGCAAATTAAGCCGCAAAAAACAGTGTCAGGCAGCTGCTGCCAAAGCCAATAAGATAATGGGTTGCATCAAAAGGGGCATAGATGCCCGTGATGAGAACATAGTCCTACCACTTTACAAATCACTAGGCAGACCACACATGGAGTACTGTGTACAGTTCTGGGCTCCTGTAAACAAGGCAGACATAGCAGAGCTAGAGAGGATTCAGAGGAGGGCAACTAAAGTAATAACTGGAATGGGGCAACTACAGTACCCTCAAAATTAGGTTATCAAAATTAGGGTTATCAAAATTAGGGTTATTCACTTTAGAAAAAAAGACGACTGAGGGGAGATCTAATAACTATGTATAAATATATCAGGGGTTAGAACAGAGATCTCTCCCATCATCTATTTATCCGCAGGACTGTGACTGGGACGAGGGGACATCCTCTGCGTCTGGAGAAAAGAAGGTTTGTACACAAACATAGAAGAGGATTCTTTACTGTGGGAGCAGTGAGACTATGGAACTCTCTGCCTGAGGAGGTGGTGATGGTGAGTACAATAAAGGAATTCAAGAGGGGACTGGATGTATTTCTGGAGTGTAATAATATTACAGGCTATAGCTACTAGAGAGGCGTCGTTGATCCAGGGAGTTATTCTGATTGCCTGATTGGAGTCGGGAAGGAATTTTTTCCCCTTAAGTGGGGAAAATTGTCTTCTGTCTCACAGGTTTTTTTTGCCTTCCTCTGGATCAACTTGTAGGAAACAGGCCGAACTGGATGGACAAATGTCTTTTTTCGGTCTTAAATACTATGTTACTATGTTACTATGTAATTTCATGTCAACTGAAATGCAGAGGGATAAACTAAATTCTCTATTGCATATCATGTGCCTAACCGAGGAAGAAGTCTTAAAAAGATTAAAACTGACAAATCACCTGCAGTTACCCGGTGGATCACTGCTAAAGAGTTAATACTTAAGTTCACATATTGCAATGTTTACAGTGATGATAGTTGTTTACCGTTAATCCCAAAAGATGATATATATGAAGAAGGTAGTTAGTATTGGCATTCTTAGTTAGGTTGCCAAATGATGAGCTGTCTCCACTTTAAGGTTACTTAGTAAACAGTCTGATGCCAGGCAAGAGACAAGACCTACTTTTGTGAGCTCTACCAAGTAGGTCCTAAAAAAAACCTTATCTATGAAAACATTTCCTGAGACTGGAAAACTGCCAGAAAGCAACCTTGATAAGGATTACTCCCATAGAAAAGAAAGTACCGTATATATGCAGAAGGTTGAGAACTATTTAAAGGCCATGCATGGACTGAGACAGTAACAAAAATGTATGACTTTACTGCTTGTGGAAAGGGTTGATTGCCTCCACCACCTACCACCCTTCCAAGATGGACTGGCCATCCGAATCTAAGGACTGTGCCCTGCAGACTGGTTATTGCAGCAAGTATAATTAATGAGAATGGACTTGTACACCAGTAGTTTATTTGGGAAGATTGAAAAGTGTATCTAGAGAGAGGAGAGAGACTTAAGCAGGACTACTGCCATCATTGGAGTGACTGCTGCTTGTATTTATACTGTAACTCCCATCATCTGCTCAGCAAAGAGAGAGCTTTATTTATTCTAACCAAATGGGACTTATCATTGACTTCACCATCCATCTGTTGGCATCTGAATCTTTTCTGAGTCAGATGCCTCCCTTGCACTATACTACTTATCCTCCTTATATTAATGGCACCCTCAACATCATAAGGAAGGGTGTTCCCAGAGGGAAGAAAAGGTCTGTCCTCCCTCTGATGCACAGCCCCAGGGAGTGCCAAGTGAGAACTACCTCCGTGGGTACAAATACCACCATTAGTGCCACTCCCACACTCCTGTCCTCTGCTTGTCGCACACCCAGTCGAGATAGCATACATCCCTTGTTTCTAAAGGAATCAATTACAATGAAAGACAGTCCATAATTTGTAACTTTTAAAGGTTGCGGACACCTTTTACATGGAATAAATTAATATGTGTACATACATATGTTAGTGGTTACATTGAATAAAAAAAATGTTGCTCTGAATTACAGGTAGTAGTCTTAATTCCATCATTAATTTTCCAACCCCTTGATTCATTAAATTACAACCTGCTCCTAGTTTCAGACTTCTCAGGTGGTGTGTCCCTCCCAGTAATACGTGCTGGATTTGAGGTCTGTGTACTGATGATGCTGTTGTTCCCCTATAAACTGCCACATGTGTGCTTTCTTCTTTATCGACTTTTTGTGTGTGCTGGATTCTTTTCGTCCTCTCCACTTTCTAATCTCATGTGTATAACACCGCCCCCCCCCCCTCCTTCCCTTCCAACACACACTCCCTGCTGCCGTCTGTAGCGCTGAGAGAAGGAAAAGGAGAGCACAGAGAGCCATCAGAAACAGAATCAGTTCGGGGAATCAATGTATAAAAAACATAAGCAGTCATACCCTATGTGCCTTCTGTACAGTTGCACAGGGGCCCAGTAAGTAGGAGCAATCCATTGCCCCCTTGTTTGAAAGACATAAAGGGGGTTTTATGGTGAGCTATTGAACAGCAAGCGCTGCAAGCCCAGAAAGAGAGGAGCAGAGGACCAGAGTGGTAGTGAATCTGGCTGCAACAATTATTTTCATAAATCACAGTGGCCGTCTTTATACTGATGCTTGCTAGGGCTGGGCAGTGACAAGAGGGTGCACCCTGATGTTGAGGCTCCTGTCTGATGGTAATTGGGTGCCCTTTCTTCAAATTCCATTAGAAGAAAATGGATCTATACTGATTGTTGTCTTCTGTCTCCCCTGGTTACAGCCACCTCTCTTCTCTGGAATTGCGGTGGCCGTGCTTGCGCAGAAGACTTCTTCTTTTCTCTGAGCCGCGCGCAATCCTGAACGCACACGCCAACGCCGCGCATGCACCATGGTGACTTCTTCCTGGCCAGTATAGTATACTTGTCAGAAGTCACCATGGCACATGCGCGACGGTGTGCTCGTTCAATCCAGTGCTAGGCCCGGCCAGGAGAAGACTTCAATCAAGATGAAGCCCGCCCCCTGTCGAAACGAGGAAGTGGACGGCGAGCCGGTAGTAGGTAAGTATGAAACGGTGTGATGGGAATACCCCTTTAAACAACAAAAACAATTTTTCCAAGTACCCTATTCCGAGTTACTGCTAAAGGGGCTAATTTACTGTTCCTGCTATCTGTGTCTGTGTCCATGACAAGAAAGAGATAAGGGGGTTCAGTGGTGGGTAACCAGAGTAATAAAAGGAATGGAAGGATTGAAGTACCCAGATCTTCAAAATTTGTGTTATTTGTTTAGATAATATGCTTTAAGGGTGACCTAATAAGCACATACTGTATAAATAAATCAAAGGTCAAAGCTCTAAGTCTGCTTCTTATCTTCTTTCACCAAAATGGTCAGTAGATGTAAGGCTACCCATAGGTTTTCACCAGAGTCCACTTAGAGGATGGTTGGACTTGGCTGCTGGGAATCCAAGGTATGTCTGCAAAGCAAGATGGCAGGAAAAAGTACAAGCTCACATGTAGCAGGCCTATCAGATGCCAAGGAGTAGCAGCAGAAAAGTAGAAGCCAGAGTCAAAGCCATAAACGTAGGTGGGAGCCAAATTAGTAGACAAGTAGTTAATCTAGAGACAATCCAAAGTCAGTTCACTAGAAGAGACGGAGATGGGGATGAGCCTCCCTAGCATCGCTGTGGACGCTAGGGAGGCTAGTCCCCAACCCCGCCTGCCATTGGCTGCTCCCTCCGACACTGGATGTTTTCATCTGCGCATGGGGAGAGGCAGCAGTGGCGGTGCGGGGGCCAGGAGCCGTGCGGGGAGCGGGGTAAGTATATGGGGGAGCTTTTTCTAGTAATGGATAACCCCTTTAATTAATTAAAATAGTTTTAAAAGGTTCTGACAGTATCATAGAGCCTTAGCCACCCTGCTGGGGATTTGGACAAATGCCACTGTATTAAATAGCATGATAGGACAAACAGCCATAAGTTATGAGAGCACTAAGGGGGGTAGTAGCAGAACCCAATAACAGCAGTGGGGAGGGTGGCAGCAGCAGCAGTAACATTGACAATAGTGGCCCCATAATAGCGTGGGGAGGGTGGCAGCAGTAATAGTGACAATAGTGGCCCCATGACAGTGGGGAGGGTGGCAGCAGTGGCAGTAGCAGTGACAGTAGTAGCCCCATGACAGAGTGGGGAGGGTGCCAGAAGCAGCAGTGGCAGTAACAGTGACAATAGTGGCTCCATGACAAAATGTGGAGGATGGCAGCAGCAGTGGCATACAGCACAAGATGGTGGCAGATCGCAGTAGTAGCAGAACCCAACAGCAGCAGTGTGATAGCAAGGCCCAGTGGCATGCATATTCATTTAAAAATGTAACATGTACTTATCAGTAGGCCAAGAAGCCTCATTGTAGGAATGGCAGTAGAGGCAGCAGGCATGTGGTATCAGGTGGGTGGCAGCATCAGAATGATGTCATCAGCACATGGCCTGAAGTAACGGCCCATTTTGTACAGTGTTCCAGTGTGCCAGCACGCTACAGTATGATCATTAGCGGCAGAATAATCTATTCTGTTGCATCAAGCACCGGTGTCTGGAAATCCTGGTTGTTCTATGCCTGATTTATCTTTATGAAAGTTAGCCTCTCAACATTTTGGGAGAAAAGGCAAGTTCTCTTAGGGGTAACTGTGCCCCCCTGCCACACTGAACACCCGCTCTGCTGTCACACTGCTGGCCGAGCAGGAAAGCATGCCCATGGCAAATTCGACCAGTTGCGGCTACACTTCAAGTTTGCGTGCCCAGTTGTCCAGGGGATCTTGGATCATGGATCACAGGGTGCAGTCCAAGTTCGCCACCACCTGCTGGTTGAGGTTCTGCTGCATGTCCCATTGCTGTGGCTGTTGGGTGGTTTCTTGAGAAGGCGGCTGAAGAAACCTGCTCATCATCAGAGACTCCAGACTGGCTGCTTTTGGAGCTTGTGCAGCTCCTGACCGTCAAACCCCCCCCCCCCCCCCCCCCCAAGACATGACAGTGAAACATGAGCCAAGAGGGTCTCCCCTATCAGACATTCCTGAGGACGGCAGATGGCGCTCGTAGGCAGCGACCAACCGACTACACAGCATGTCTCTAAAGTATCCCATTTTTGCATCCCTCTCAGAAGGTCTAAAAAATGCAGCCATTTTTGACCTGTAGTGAGGGTCTAAAAATGTGGATAGCCAGCAGTCATCCCTCTGCCGAATCCTGACAATGCGGCTGTCACTATGCAAGAATGACCGCATGCTCCAAACATCTCCACTGCATACTGCCACAGTGTATCAGGGTCATCTGCACGTCGTCCTCCAGCTTCTCATATTCCTCCTGCTCTTCTCCTGTCCCCTGGGCAGATAAACCACCTATGTGTGTATAAAATTATTGGGCGTTTATGTCCTCCTCCTTATCCTCCTCCTCCTCTGCCAGTTCATCCTCCTCGGGGCTCATGTGGCCATGAGACATTGGAAAGGGAGGGACTGTAGCAGGGGCGTAACTATAGGGAAAGCAGGGGAAGCCGCTGCTTTGGGGCCCTGACCCAGAAGGGGCCCATCCAAGAGGAGAAGTACTAAAAGATTTTGTCAGGGCCCCTCAACATTATTACACAATTAAATTATATACAGTGGCAGTATAGACAGTGTAGAAAACGGATGGAACAGCTGCCGGGCCTGGTCTGAGAGAGCAATCTTTACTAGCCACAGAAAAGGGGGCAGCATGAAAGAAAGGGGTTGTGAAAAGATTACTGGGTGAGGGGGCCCCATTCAAAAATTTGCTTTGGGGCCCAGTCATTTATAGTTACGCCACTGGACTGTAGTACCAGCAACTTGGCCAGGTGCATGTTCAGCTTCTGCGCTGTTGGATGACTGCATGGATACTGTTGTCTTTTTGCAATTGCCTCGGTGATCAATTGCTTTCGAAACAAGTGAGGAGGAAGAGTATCAGGACCAATAAACTACATTGAAGTTAAAGGGAAGGAACAACAGCTTCCTTCTGCTGACGTTGACAAGCCCTGACTGCTGGAGAGGGTGTGCAGGCCAGTGGGAGATGCAGCGATTGCTGCATCAGGCTGCAAGACAAATTAAGTGGCACAGTTTTCCCATGCCACTTTATGGTGATGTTCCATATGTTCACGCAGAGCTATCGTGCCTACATTAGCACCCTGGCCGTGCCTCACCTTCTGCCCACACATCCTGCAAATCTCCACGGTAATGTCCCCCAGTGACTGTGTGAAATATCCCCACATTTTCTCTCCACCACTGTGTGATGCCTTCTTGCCGCTGCTTTTATAAACCCGTACAATGCCAGTGTGTTCCTCACAGGTAGTCTCCTGAGTAGCAGATGGTGTACTCCTCACGCATTTAGCTCCAGATCTCCCACTGCTTCCACCCTGCTGTGTCATGGGCATGCTGCCACCCTCGTCCCCTGATGATGATGCCCCCTTTTCACCTGACTCCCTCGTGCGATTGGCTACATCATTACCTACATATGTTTGTGAGTCACTTGTGTCACCCTCACCTGTCTCTTGCACACTTCCCTGACCTCTTGCAACAATTGCTCCCACCCAACTGTCATCATCGGTAGTTGCACACCCAAAAGGAGTCCGTAGCCGACCTCTCCTCCAAGTCTGTGCTGGCCTGTAACTGCTGATCTCAAAAAGGTCATTGTTGCTGTAAAGCAGAGCAGGCGGCTACCATAACTTGGCTAACAGACTGAGCAGCAAAAGCAAGAGACAGGTTCAGGACAGGTGAGGGCATAGAGGCAGTTCCTGGGGCATGCCAACAAAGTGTAGTGTCAGAGGAACCCACCTATTCCTGGATGTGTTTATCTATTGAAACTTGAGATTATTGTTAAAAGCAAGGATTGTTGGTCAAAACACGACCGCTGGATGACAATTGCAGCTCTAGCCTGTTGCTGCAGCTACTACAACCATCCCTTCTTCTGCTTCTTTAGCTGTGCCAGCTACAACATCATTTTTTTCCACTGCATGTTCCTTTGGAGGACCTAGGCAACTGTCTGTTAGCCATAGCTATATCATGAACAGAATGGATTAGCTATGGTGCACTGCACACTTATGTACACGGTGATAAATCAGAACTGTCTGAAATACTGATGCGCAGTATCTCTACAGCTAACGAAACGGATTGGCTATGAATATTGGTGCATTGCAGTGCACACTTATATACACAGTGATAAATTAGACCTGCCTGTAATACTGACGGCATGGTAACTCTACAGCTAACAGAACAGATTAGGTATAAATCTTGCTGCGCTGCAGTGCACACTTATGTACACGGTGATAAATTAGACTTGCCTGTAATCCTGATGCACAGTAACTTTACAGCTCACAGAATGGATTAGTTATGAATATTGGTGCACTGTACACTTATGAACATAAAAATAAATTAGACCTGAATGTATTGCTGATGCACAGTAACAATACAGCTAACAGAATAGATTAGCTATGAATATTGATGCACTGCACATTTATGTACATGGCGATAAATTAGACCTGCCTGTAATACTGACACACAGTAACACTACAGCTGACAGAACTATGATAAATTGTAGCAGAGTCTATAGTTCAGAAGTCTCCTATATGCTTCCTGCAATCCCCCTCTCAAATATTGCCCTACACTTTCTGTGGGCGACCCCGCGGGAGAAATTTTATCATGCAAACTCTCTGTACACCAGGCAGCAGATTTCTTTTGTAGGCCACAAAAACACTATTGAAAAATGAATGGAACTGAAATGTTCGGTATTATTTGCAAGTGGCTATAAATAATCATCTTAGACTCAAACCTGGTCATACCTTCATATTAATAAAATCTAAGATTAAGTTGCAAAGACTCTTTTGGAGTGTTGTGGAAGTCTTCTTCACCTCTAAAGCCAATGAACAGCTGCAGCAATCTGCATGACTATGAACGAGATACCATCAGTGTACATCAGTCTATTGGCCACCAAACAGCGGGGGCGGGAGCCTTGGCCCTGGAACAGAGTGGCTTTCTTAAGATGAATGCTTTTTTTTTCGTTGTATTTAGTTTCCTGATCATCGCTCATTTTTTTTTTGGGGGGTGGGGGCAGACAACCCCTTTAACCTGTTCTTGATCTTACTCTTCTAGACTGATACAGTAAAGGTAAAAAAATAAACAGTGATTGTTCCAAATTATTGACCATTTTCAACGCTTTTTTTAGGGGTGGATTTAATTATTTCACACCCAGAGTTCAACACAGAAAAAAAAATTCCTTTGACATTTTAAAAGTGGCATTAATTGCCACTGGACAAATGTCTGCAACACTTGACCCATCTGCCGCAAATATTACTTTGTAAAGGGCAGACTTTTTACTTACAAATGACTTCTCTCCACATCAAGCAAACACGGTCTGTCAGCACTAAATATAGAAATGCAATAGCACGTGCCTAATACTGGTAGTACAACAGCAAATGCTCATGCATATTAGCTGGATAGTGAAAAGTCTGTGCAAATTATTTCTGGAAATGTCATACGCCACTGATCATCTTGGGAAAACTTGTTACATACAACATACTGTAACAATATTGCTGTAATTCTAATTATAAATCTGAAAAAAAAAATACAGATATAGAGTATAAAAAATTCTATTAATGTGATAAAATATTCCTGTGGTTTATAATTTAACTTGTGTTGGAGTCGATTTCGTATTTCTTTTTTGAATGAATGTAAGGTGTGCCTAAAATGATTGTTAATGTATGATGACCGCATAGATTAAAAATTCTCTGCTAATTTATTAAGTAATATATCTTTATATCTACAGTAGCTTATTGCATACTGTCAATACATTAAAGTTTTTTTTTTCTAGGAGTAGAACATTGATGTCTTAGCCTTGGGATAATAGCAAAGCCGGTCTGCACTTGCCCGCCTGTGCACGCTGCCGAGGGAAGGAGCGAACCCCACTTGTACTATGCGTAAAAATCCCAGCAGCCGTGTCTTCTTTTCAATATGTCTGCTTTATTCCATCAAACTCGTGTGTCCCATCAATGGGACACATGAGTTTGATGGAATAAAGCAGACATATTGAAAAGAAGACACGGCTGCTGGGATTTGAGCCTTGGGATAAGTCATCAATATCTGATCGGTGGGTTCCAACTCCTGGCACCCCCAACGATTGAAGAGTCACATGGCTTATGTACAGCTCAGTCCTATTCAAGTCCTATTTAAGTGAATAGCCTAGGCTATGTGACGTCACTTTCATCGGTCAAATGGCCTAGGGGCAGCTCAGCCCCATTCAAGTGTATAGGCCAAAACGCTACTGCGGGCGCCGATTCCTTCTTAACCCAATCCTAACCGCTTCACGTAAATTTACGTTGGCAGTCGGGCATTTGAAAATGGCACCTGCTCATGGGCTAATGCATTGGAGTCTATGAGATGAGCAATCTAATGATTGTTTGTTCTGGTTCCCTAAGGGAACTATTATAAAGTGTGAAAAAAAAGTTTTAAAAATATTAAAAAATATATATAAACATTCAAATCAACCCGTTTTCCCCAAAATTGAAAATTCATAAATAATTAACATCATAGTCAGCGAGTCAGTTTTACTGCATAGGAAACGGTGTAAAAAAACACGCATAAAACTGTGGCGGAATGGTGTTTTGTTTTTTTATAGTTCCACCACATTTGAAAATTTTCACCCTTTTCCCACCACATTGTATGCAACCGTAAATGGTGCCATTAAAAAGTGCATCTTGTCCTGCAAAAAACAAGCCCACAAAAAAAAATAAAAAAATAAGTTATGGCTTTGGGAGGGCTGGGAGTAAAAAACTAAAACGAAAAAATGGAAAATCCCCTGTTCTTGAAAGGGTTAAAAAGCTGATAGGCAGGCATCCTAGGTGTCGGACCCCCACTGATCAGATATTGATGACCTAAGTCTCGGAAACCATTTAATATTGTGAAATATACGTGCTGCATTTGTCCTATTGACGTGACTATGCAGTGTGTAATGCTAAATTTACCTAGCCGTGGTGCTGCAGGGAAATTTAATCCTCACTGCAAGATTTGCCAATAGATTAGAGCTGATGGCTGGGAGTGATTCTCTAAAGCGAAGAACGCCATTAATGTATGAATGTCTGTATAGACTGTGCCTCCAGGACCACTCTTTATGGATAAACTATTTCCGTTTTTATAATCCATACCATGTGAATGTGGATTTTAGCATGATTAAAAATAAAAATAATAATTTCTCATCTCGATCAATGTGTAATGTAGCTCTACTTTCCCTCTCAAAATAGTAAGCAGCAGAAGACCATTCTGCGTCACACTGTATATTTCTAGGTAAAGGAGGGACTTTTTATATACGAATGACTTCACCCATCTACCAAGCAGTCCTTCAATACTAAATATAGACGGGCACCAAGATTTGGCGGTAAGACTCATCCTTGTTAGTGTTGAGCGCGAATATTCGAAAAGCGAATTTTTTTAGCGAATATCGGCACTTCGCTAATTCGCGAATATTTCGAATATAGCGCTATAAATTCGCTATTTCGAATATTCGTTTTTTTTTTTTAGTTATATTTTTTTCTTTCCTACTTCCCAAAAGTAGTTCTTACCTGTCCTGAGGATTCCTGGCTTCCTGGCTGCTCTAGTCAGTGCCCGTTGCCGCTTCTGCCGACTTCCGTGCTCATGTGGAGCGTCCCCATCCATGGGAGAATCTCCATATACTAAAATGTACTGTCGGATTTGAGGAATTACGTTGAAATCGCAATGCGATTAATTCAAGTTATATTAATCGCATTGCGATTACAACTTAGCACTGCTATCTTACATAGGCTAGAATTAACGAATATGGAGTATAGCTAATAGCTATGCACTAGCAGTGCTAAGTTGAAATCGCAATGCGAATACTTTAAGTTAAATTAATCGCATTGCGATTACAACTTAGCACTGCTATCTTACATAGGCTAGAATTAACGAATATGGAGTATAGCTAATGCTATGCACTAGCAGTGCTAAGTTGAAATCGCAATGCGAATACTTTAAGTTAAATTAATCGCATTGCGATTTCAACTTAGCACTGCTGCTATATTCCATATTCGTTAACTTCGACTTAATTCTAGCAAGCTGACCCATTATAAACCCAGCTCTAAGTTGAAATCGCAATGCGATTAATATAACTTGAATTAATCGCATTACGATTTCAACGTAATTCCTCAAATCCGACAGTACATTTTAGTATATGGAGACGTTCCCATGGTGATGGGGACGCTCCATGAGCACAGAAGTTATGGTTGGCTTGGTAGAATTAGCGAATAGCGAATATGACGAATGTATTCGTCATATTCCTCAAAACGAAGATAACGAAGTATTCTACATCTTCGTTTTAGCTACCTATTCGTCTCGTCATCGTCAACTTCGCTATTCGCTAATTCTAGCAATCAAATAGGAAGGTTGACTTACCAGACAGCTGTGTTAAATTCGCTATGCGATTTTTTTTTTTTTAATACAATAATTATATTACTTGATAAAATTATTATAAGTATTCTATTTATTAAAAAAAAAAAAAAATCGCATAGCGAATTTAACACAGCTGTCTCACTCTCTATAGTCAACCTTCCTATTTGATTGCTAGAATTAGCGAAGTTGACGAATAGGTAGCTAAAACGAAGATGTAGAATACTTCGTTATCTTCATTTTGAGGAATAGACGAATACATTCGTCATATTCGTCATCCTCGCTAATTCTAGATATGAAACCAATAGGAAAGTAGCCTTAAGTACAAATCGCAATATGCGATTATTTAAATCGCATGTTAATCGCGATAACTAGAAAAAATGACGAATATTCGATTTCGACGAATATGAAGCGAATATTCATTCGAATATTCGCGAATTTCGTCGAAATCGAATATGGCACCTGCCGCTCATCACTATAATAGATGTGACATGACAGTGTAAGTTGGTTGTGAAAGTGATTACTCAGTGACAAAATAGGTAGCACACTATCAACTGAGCCAGCCATCTTCAATGGACTATCCCAAATCCAAAAATTGAAACATTAAAGTATCTACAAAGTGGTTCGCTGCTACAACAAATCAACAAATTAACAACTGCTTCCCATTTGCTGCATTAAGGGATAAGCTTGAGAAAGGCTCCACCTACAGAGCCCAGACAACAAAGTTTTGGAAAAAAAGAAAACTCTCCCTGGAGGAACCAGAACATCCATGCTTTATATAAATAGACCACTGGTTTTAAGGGACACCATGTACTGCTTAAAGGGGTTATCCCAAGAAAAATATTCTACAGTTTTCAAACCAGCAGCTGGATCTGAATACCATACTTTTGTAATTGCTTGTCATAAAAATGTTTGCATAGTCAGTAAGCTACTTAATAAAATGTGTCTGTATAGCGCCACCTTCTGTTTGTTTATTTTTCATATTTCTTTGTCCTGCTCACTGAGATGGTCGCACATGCTCAGTTTCATCCCTTAACTGTCTCCTAAGCTGTGATAGGGAGAGCTAAGACACGCCCCCTTAGCTTCAGCAGAAAAGACATTCCCCTGAGCTGCCAGCTTGAGATAAATCTAGCAGAGCAATGAATGAGGAGATCTCTGGATCCATGTGAGGTACAGGGCTGGTTCTAGCTTTGTTAGAAAGACGTTGTCATGTACTGTATGATGTCTGGTTTTCATGTTTTACATTATTTTGGAATAACCCCTTTAATTTCACCTGCAATGTTGCAGCCAGTTAATGTCAGAGGTTACAGTTGATCGCTGTAGATTTCCGCAGAGGAACACTTAACAAAAAAGATTGTAAACTGCAGGTAGCCCTGCAGGTTTTGGTAATGTCACTTTTCAGGTACTTTTTCTAGAACACAAATTTCTACAAACCTATGAGTATAATCTCCACGGGGGGGGGGGGGGGTTCTTTTGTGCATTTTTATAAGCTGTAAGAATACAGTTGTGAAAGAGAAACATGGGGTCACGTATGGTCTGGGACCAACACCAGCAAGCTCTAAATCTGCTACCCATCTTCCTCCACCACTCCCATTAGTAGATCTGGCATACTGGTGTGTAGGAACTCCAGTCTTGATAAATGTCATCCAAAGTGTCATTTTTACTGCACAGTGAAGATTATAAAAATGAAACCTATTAAACATTGGCGTAGTTGCATTTTTCCAATACAACCGAATCAACCGAACACATCCAATGGAATAATAAATGGGTCCATTAGAAAGTACAACTAGTCCTTTAAAACAAAAAGAAATTACCCTTCATACAGCCAAGTAAATGGGAAAAAGAAAAGTTATGGTGTTTAAAAGGCAGGATGTGAAAGCGAAATGCAAAAATGGACATCAGGAAGGGTTAAAAATCCCATCCACTTCTCTGCTACTGTAAATGTTGTGGATTTGTCACATGCAATTCTTTTCCTATCAAAATTTGTTTATTGTTACCTAAGTAAGGTAGAATAAACAGAAGAAATAAAGTCATTGTGTCAGTGCAGAGGGTCATCACGGCAGAACAAAGGCCAAAAATGGTACATGAATTACTTGTTAGAATGCTCAAATAAAGTAAGCGGAGTTATGGAAATTTCGTCATAACAGGTCTCGACACTTTAGAACTAGAAGAACACTAGAAACATGTAACTAGAGAGAGTAGAAAAGGATGGGATAAGAGACGGAAGGGATAAGAGACGGGGGGGGGGGGGAATGATGAGGTGTCACATGCAATTCTGCTGCAGAGAATCTGCAGTGTTTATGCCATATGTGCTTATACCATAAGTGTGAATTCAGCCTTGTAGTAGTAAAAAAATATATATATACACACATATAATGTGGGGATTTGCTCTGGTAGACAGGCTTGCGGACGCAGTATAGAGGCAAGGTACACAGTTCTCTGGGTAAAGCAGAAGTGTTTTATTCACACTCAGAAACACAGAAATAGTCTTAGTGCTTGTTCACACGAGGCAAAACACAAGGCATAAAAACATCAGTCCCACAGCAAGGTCACCTGAGTGGTCAATGTTAGTTCACACCTGGCAGTTAGCTCGGCCACGCAAAGTTTCCACTAGAGCCTTCCAGGTAGACTGCACGCCTGTTTGCAGACTCTTGCTCTCAGCCCTAAGAGCGCCACAGTAACACCAGCAGCTTCCAGGATAATCACCCCTCACCTGCTGAGGTGGCTGCCTTTTAAAGGCCCGGAAAAAGTCCGGCCTGGAACGTGGGGAATAGTCTCCCACCCAGCACTTGACTATTCCCAATAAGAGCCGACCCGGTTCGGCTTTGTAGCCATACTAAACATCAATGTGTCAAACAGCACTAGCTGCTGCTGACCAAAAAAATCCGGCTCTTATCTCACAGAGGCCAGGAACCTCGGTGACACGTACCTTCCTTCGACGATGGAAGCTTGCACCATCTTACAATATATATATATATATATATATATATATATATATCTATAAAGTAATCGCCATGTGTGTGACAGAGAGGTTTTCTTTTTCTCTCTCTATATATATTGTATTATTCACCCAAGCACTGGAGGGCAGCTAATTAGCTAGGTGAGCCTCATGTACATTTCTTTGTTCTAAGATCACTGTAGGGGGGAGGATGGAAATTTAGTTTGCTACTTTCAAATGTACCAATAAACTCAGGGTTGAAGTTGGTGAACTACTCCCATCTAGTTTAGGAGCCAATTCCCTTTTCCTAAGGAACACCCCTTTTGTCTAACTCATACCTTCTATTAGAGATGGCCCGAACTATCCGCCGGCGAACATAGCTTGTTCGCCGCGGCGGCGAACACATGCGATGTTTGGTCCGCCCCCTATACATCATCATTGGACAAACTTTGACCCTGTACCTCACAGTCAGCAGACACATTCCAGCCAATCAGCAGCATACCCTCCCTCCCAGACCCTCCCACCTCCTGCACAGCATCCATTTTAGATTCATTCTGAAGCTGCAGTCTTAGTGAGAGGAGGGACAGTGTAGCTGCTGCTGATTTACTTGGGAAATCGATAGCTAGGCTAGTGTATTCAGTGTCCACTCCAGTCCTGAAAGACTCATCAGATCTCTGCTGTAAGGACAGCGTCCTGACAGCACCCCAAAAAGCCATTTTTAGGGCTGCAACATTAGTCTGCTTTTTTTTTTTCTACATATACATATTGCAGTTGCCTGGCCTGCCTGTGTGTGAGGAGCTGCAGGCCCACAGACTGTAGTGTGCCCACTGCCAGTGCCCACCCCTGTCATCCCGTGTGGCACAGGACTTTGCATCAAAAAAAGGCATTTAATTTTTACACTTTAGTGTAATTTCAGTTGCTTGCCTGCTAGTGTGTGTCAGGCTGACTTCCAATGACTGTAGTGTGCCCACTGCCAGTGCCCACCCCTGTCATACCGTGTGGCACAGGACTTTGCATTAAAAAAGCCATTAAATTTTTACACTTTAGTGTTATTTCAGTTGCTTGCCTGCTAGTGTGTGTCAGGCCCACTTCCACTGACTGTAGTGTGCCCAGTGCCAGTGCCCACCACTCATACCGGGTGGCACAGTAGCTTGCCGATAAATAAGGCATTTAATTTTTACACTTTAGTGTAATTTCAGTTGCTTGCCTGCTGCTAGTGTGTGTCAGGCCGACTTCCACAGACTGTAGTGTGTCCACTGCCAGTGCCTACCACTCATACCGGGTGGCACAGTAGCTTGCCGATAAATAAGGCATTTCATTTTTACACATTAGTCTAATTTCAGTTGCTTGCCTGCTGCCAGTGTGTGTCAGGCCGACTTCCACAGACTGTAGTGTGCCCACTGCCAGTGCCAACCACTCATACTGGGTGGCACAGTAGCTTGTCGATAAATAAGGCATTTAATTTTTACACTTTAGTGTAATTTCAGTTGCTTGCCTGCTGCCAGTGTGTGTCAGGCCCACTTCCACTGACTGTAGTGTGCCCACTGCCAGTGCCAACCACTCATACCGGGTGGCACAGTAGCTTGCCGATAAATTAGGCATTTCATTTTTACACATTAGTCTAATTTCAGTTGCTTGCCTGCTGCCAGTGTGTGTCAGGCCGACTTCCACAGACTGTAGTGTGCCCACTGCCAGTGCCAACCACTCATACCGGGTGGCACAGTAGCTTGCCGATAAATAAGGCATTTCATTTTTACACATTAGTCTAATTTCAGTTGCTTGCCTGCTGCCAGTGTGTGTCAGGCCCACTTCCACTGACTGTAGTGTTCCCACTGCCAGTGCCCACCACTCATACCGGGTGGCACAGTACCTAGCACGCGTAGTACCACTTATCTAAAAAAAAAATGACAGGCAGAGGCAGGCCACCCCGCAGGGGCCGTCGTGGTCGTGGTGCTGTGATTTCCACTGTCCCTGGAATAATGCCTAGTGTTCAGAGGCCATGTACCCTGGACCCGAAAAAAATTCTGAGGACATAGTTGACTGGCTTAGACAGGACACCAAATCTTCAACAGCTTCCACTAAGAACCTTGACGCACCATCCTCCTCCAGCTCAGCTTCGGTCACCTGTTCTCAAGTTACCACGCTCCTGCCCGCCGCCACCACCACCACTTCCACCACAGCCGCTTCACTTGATCCGTCAGAGGAGTTATTTACACATCAGTTGGATGCAATTAGTGATGCACAACCATTATTGCCAGATGATGTAGATTACAGGGATATGTCTCAGTCAGGCAGGATTACACACATGGACGTACAGTGTGATGATGATGATGATGATGTTGTACCCGCTGCTGCTTCCTTTGCTGAGGTGTCAGATACAAGTGAAGCGGGATGATGATGACGATGTGTCCACGGATGCCACGTGGGTGCCTGCTCGAAGAGAAGAAGAGGGGGAAAGTTCAGAAGGGGAGACAGAGAGAATGAGCAGATGAGTTGGAAGCAGGGGGAGGTCGTCGCAAGGAGTTAGTGGCACAGTCAGACAGCATGTATCGGCACCCGGGGTCAGCCAGACAGCACGCCAGTCAACGCATGCTGTTGCCACCACCAGAATGCCGTCATTGCAAAGCTCAGCAGTGTGGCATTTTTTTTGTGTGTCTGCCTCTGATAACAGCAATGCCATTTGTAACCTGTCCCAAAAGAAACTGAGTTGTGGGAAGTCCAACACCCACCTCGGTACAACTACTTTGCGAAGGCACATGATCTCCCATTACAAACGCCTATGGGATCAACACATGAGTACAAGCAGCACACAAACTCAAAGCCACCATGCTCCTCCTGGTCCAGCATCCTCAGCCACGTCAACCACTGCTGTCCTCCCTACCCCCTCTCAACCAACCGCCTCTCTGCCTCTCGCCTTCAGCAGTTCCTGCTCATCTGCCCACAGTCAGGTGTTTGTCAAGAACATGTTTGAGCGTAAGAAGCCAATGTCACAGAGTCACCCCCTTGCCCGGCGACTGACAGCTGGCTTGACGGAACTCTTAGCCCGCCAGCTTTTACCATACCAGTTGGTGGAGTCTGAGGCCTTCAAAAAATGTGTCACTATTGGGACACCACAGTACCAGGACGAATTTTTTTTTCAAAAAAGGCAATCCCAAACCTCTACAATGTCATTGAAAAGGAAGTCATGGCATCTCTGGCATACAGTGTTGGGGCAAGGGTCCATCTGGCCACTGATACCTGGTCTGCAAAGCACGGTCAGGGCAAGTATATCAAGTACACTGCGCATTGGGTCAACCTGCTGACGGCTGACAAGCATGGAATGCGTGGCTCCGCAGCAGAGTTGGTGACACCGCCACGACTTGCAGGCAGGCAGGCCTACTGCCACCTCCTCTACTCCTACTCCATCCTCTTCGATATCCTCCTCAGCTGAGTCCTCTTCTGCTGCGGCGTCTGGCTGCACATCAACTGAATCCCCCCAGCTCCCCAGGGGCTATTCCACATCCCGGATACGACAGTGTCACGCTGTCTTGGGGTTGACTTGCCTGAAAGCAGAGAGCCACACAGGACCAGCACTCCTGTCCGCCCTGAACACACAGGTGGATCAGTGGCTGACCCCACACCAACTGGAGATCGGCAAAGTGGTGTGTGACAATGGAACAAATTTGTTGTCGGCATTGAATTTGGGCAAAATGTCACATGTGCCGTGCATGGCACATGTGTTGAATCTCATTGTACAACGCTTTGTGTCTAAGTAACCAGGCTTACAGGACATCCTCAAGAAGGCCAGGAAGGTGTTTGGCCATTTCAGGCGTTCCTATACAGCCATGGCGCACTTTTCCGATATTCAGTGGCGAAACAACATGCCAGTGAGGCGCTTGATTTGCGACAGCCCGACACGTTGGAATTCAACACTTCTAATGTTCGACCGCCTGCTCCAACAAGAAAAAGCCGTCAACGAGTATTTGTATGACCGGGGTGCTAGGACAGCCTCTGCGGAATTTTTTTGCCACGTTACTGGACGCTCAGCGCAATGCCTGTAGGCTCATGCGTCCTTTTGAGGAGGTGACAAACCTAGTCAGTCGCACCGAAGGCACCATCAGCGACCTCATCCCATTTGTTTTCTTTCTGGAGCGTGCCCTGCGAAGAGTGCTGAATCAGTCTGTAGATGAGCGTGAAGAGGAAGAGGAAGAGTTGTGGTCACCATCACCACCAGAAACAGCCTTGTCATCATCGCTTGCCGGACCTGCGGCAACGCTGGAAGAGGAGTATGAGGAAGAGGAGTCAGAGGAGGAATGTGGCTTTGAGGAGGAGGAAGACCAACCACAGCAGACACCCCAGGGTGCTCGTTGTTGTCACCTATCTGGGACCCATGGTGTTGTACGTGGCTGGAGGGAAGAACAGACAGTCAATGACATCAGTGAGGACGAGGAATGGGAAATGAGCAGCTCTGCATCCAACCTTGTTCAAATGGGGTCTTTCATGCTGTCATGTCGGTTGAGAGACCCTCGTATAAAAAGGATGAAGGAGAACGACCTGTACTGGGTGGCCACGCTACTAGACCCCCGGTATAAGCAGAAAGTGGCAGAAATGCTACCAAATTACCGAAAGTCGGAAAGGATGCAGCAGTTCAAAACCAAACTAAAAAATATGCTTTACACAGCTTATAAGGGGGATGTCACAGCACAACGGGAATCTAACAGGGGAAGAGGTGAGTGTAATCCTCCTCCTACCACGGCGGCAAGGACTGGACGATTTACAGATGTGTTGTTGATGGAGGACATGCGGAGCTTTTTCAGTTCTACACATCGCCACAGCCCTTCGGGATCCAGCCTTAGAGAACGACTCGACCGACAGGTAGCAGACTACCTCGCCTTAAAAGCAGATATCGACACTCTGAGGAGCGAAGAACCACTTCACTACTGGGTGTGCAGGCTTGACCTGTGGCCTGAGCTATCCCAGTTTGCGATAGAACTTCTGGCCTGCCCTGCTTCAAGTGTCCTGTCAGAAAGGACCTTCAGTGCAGCAGGAGGCATTGTCACTGACAAGAGAAGTCGCCTCGGTCAAAAAAGTGTTGATTACCTCACCTTCATAAAGATGAATGAATCCCGGCATGGATACCAAAGGGACTGACAGTGGGGGATACGTTTGACTAACAAAAGGCCTGATTACATGCCTTGGCCTCAAAATGGTCCCCACGCTGCTGTATTTAATGTCTGCATACCAGATGACTTTCGTGAATTCTCCGCCACCAACTAGGGTTCAAGCCGCAATGTTTTAGTCACTTTTCTGCCTGGAAAACATCAATTTTTCCGGCCACTGCTACAATAGCGGCTGCAACATGGCCATTATTTTTCAGGCATGTGTACATGCCTAATTTTTCTGTCCTATGGTGCAGCACTGTGGCTGCAAAAACAAAACCAAAAAAAAAGTCACATACAAGTGTCAATTCCCCTTCGTGATCGTTACCTTGTTGTGGTGAAGGGGCTTGCTTATCACAATGAAGCAATCATCACCTCTATGAGTGTGTTGGCAATGTTGCCACACCCCAGATAAGGCAATTGCTTCATTATGGTCAGACCAAAAGCGATCGGACGGCTGGATAATATTTATAATACATAAAATAAAAAATCATAATAAAGTCTCTTACTAGTTTATTAGAAATAATGCAGACAATTAAAAAAATCCCCATCAATTCCAATACAAAGCAAGTACAGAGCTCAGAACTAAATTATTTCATGATGTCGTAATGGTTCGTTAATTCGACAATGTTTAATCAATTCGACACACGTCCCGGATAGGGTACGTAACAGGGATTAAACTGATAGGAATAGTACTAGTTAAGACACCACTCATATAGGGTGCCACAGCACATTGCTCTGTGCACGCGCAGTGCCCCAATTTGGGAGTAAGAGGACCGACCAAGCTGCTTTTTCCATCTCCCGGTTCCTAAAATCAATTCAGTTTGGTGTATGAGAGTTTGGTCTGTCACTGTGAAGGCAGTCGATGGTACCTGTCCTAAATTTTTTTTCACAAAAGGCAATCCCTGATATGGGACGTAACAGGGATTAAACTGATGAGAATAGTACTACAGAAAATACCACTCATATCGGATGTGACAGTAAATTGCACGGCGTGGATTAAAACAAAGGGGAGGGAGCCAGTGTTTTTTTTTACCATCTTCCCGTTCGAAAAATCAATTCAATAAATGGACCCCAGATTAGGGACGTTAGAGGGATTAAACTGTTGAGAATAGTACTACAGAAAATACCACTCATATGGGGTGTGACAGTAAATTGCACGGCGCAGACGCAGTCACCGTGGATTAAAACAGAGTGGAGGGAGCCAGCGTTTTTTTAACCATCTCCCCGTTCGAAAAATCAATTCAATAAATGGACCCCAGATTAGGGACGTTAGAGGGATTAAACTCATGAGAATAGTACTACAGAAAATACCACTCATATAGGGTTTGACAGTAAATTGCACGGCGCAGACGCAGTGACCGTGGATTAAAACTAAGGGGAGGGAGCCAGCGTTTTTTTAACCATCTCCCCGTTCGAAAAATCAATTCAATTCACCTTTTGGGGACCCTTGGTGTTGTACGTGGCTGGGTGGAGGAAGAAACCTTCAATGACATCACCGGGAAATGGCTAGCTTGGTATCCAACCTTGTGCAAATGGGGAGTTTGCGGTTGTTCAAATGGACTATTTGCGGTTGTTTGCGGTGCATTAAAAGGGGAGTTTGGTCTGTCAATGTCTGTGAAGGGGGCGTAACCCTTACACTATCTGATCGATACAACATCATACCTGATCGTATACACACACTTGATGTTTTAAAGCATGTTATTCCAAACAATTTAGGAATGTTAGTTGATTTATGCCCTTTATGGATTAAAACCCGACTCTGCGTCCACTACGTAATTTTCCATGGGAGTTTTGCCATGGATCCTCCTCCGGCATGCCACAGTCCAGGTGTTAGTCCCCTTGAAACAACTTTTCCATCACTATTGTGTATTGCCTGCCTATTGAAGTCTATGGCGGTTCGCCCGTTCGCGAACATTTGCGGAAGTTCGCGTTCGCCGTTCGCGAACGGAACATTTTATGTTCGCGACATCACTACCTTCTATATAAGTGAATGTAACTTGAATAAAATGAGGCATATTTTGCATGATACCAGCCTGTATTGGTCTCATTGTGAAAGCTGTATGAGCTCATACCTACAATCCTAATCGATTTGGCACCACATTGCTAATGAGCAGCTATGTCAGGTTGGAAAGGGGTTGACTTTAATGTTATTAATTCAGTCAGTGATTTCCATCAGTGATTTTTAGCCAAAACCAGTTGTGGCTCTAAACATAGTACAGGTGCAGATCATTCCCTTTTACAGGTACGTCATGAGTAGTTCCGATCACTGCTGCTCAGCCGGCAGTGATCGGGACAAGGTACCTGCTGAAATCATTCAGCAGATACCTTGTTACAATGCCCATGGGGGCCTGTGACCCTCCCATATCGGCGATCGCTGCAAACCGCAGGTCAATTCAGACCTGCGGTTTGCAGCACTGTGTGCGATCTCTGATCCCCGCGGTCTGTGACCGCAGGGATCAGAGAGTTAATGCCCCCAAATTGTTAATTTTTAACCTCCCTGCAGCCCCCAATCATATTGTGGCTGCGGGGGTGCAGGGGGGGGTGGTTGCAGGCGGCAGGAGGCGGTGCGCCCCCTCTGTATTCTTCCCTGGTGTCTAGTGGCTCTATCAGAGTGTCAGCACATTGCTGACACTCTGATAGAAACGGCTGGCATCTGTGCTTGATCAGATGCCAGCCGTTTAACCCCTTCCGTACCACGGAACTGCTGTGCCTTTGCAGCCCCCCAACTGGATGGGATCGCAAGGAGGGAGCCCCACTCCCTCCCCATCCATCACCCGCTAATCTCTTATGGCAGCGGGTGATGGTTGCCATGGGAGCAGGACGCTTTCAGAAGCACCCTGCTCTCCATGGTGCTGAAAGTCTGAATAGACCTGCTAAAGGTCTATTCAGACTTTGTAAAGTAAAAAAATACAGCACAGTGCACTAAATAGTGTACTGTGCTGTATTATACAGACACCAGATCCACTGGATCTAAAAGAACCAAGTGGGTCTGGGTCAAAATCTTCGCCGCGTCCGTAAAAATCTGCTCTATAAAAATATCACATGACTGAACTTCTCAGGTGAACGCCAAAAAAAAAAAAAATGGTGTACATAAGCTATTTTTTGGCACCTTACATCACTAAAAGTGTAATACAAAGCGATCAAAAAGGCGTATGCCTCCCAAAATAGTACCAATCAAACCGCCAACTCATCCGGCAAAAATTGAGCCCCTACCTAAAACAATTGGCCAAAAAATAAAAAAAACTATGCTTCTCAGACTCAAACATGATTTTTTTTGTTTCAAAAATGCTTTTTAGCGTTATATGTAAAAAAAAAACTAAAAAGTAGACATATTGGGTATCTCCACATCCGTAAGAATCTGCTCTATAAAAATATCACCTGACCTAACCCCTCAAGTAAAAACTGTAAAAAAAATTAAATAAAAACTTTGTCAAAAAGCCATTTTTTTGTCACCTTACATCACAAAAAGTGTAATAGCAAGCGATCAAAAAGCCATATGACCTTCCAAATAGTGCCAATCTAACCGTAACCTCATCCCTCAAAAAAGCCCCTACATAGGACAATCGCCCAAAAAAAATAAAAATATGGCTCTCAAACACTAAAACATGATTTTTTAATGGTTTTTAAAAATTATATTATTGTGTAAAACTTATATAAATAAATAAAAAGTATGCATATTAGTATTGCCGCGTCCGTCACATCCTGCTCTATAAAAATAACACATGACCTAACCCCTCAGCTGAGCACAGCAAAAAAAATATATAAATACGGTGTCAAAAGCCATTTTTGTCACCTTACATCACAAAAAGTGTAATAGCAAGCGACCAAAATGTCATATGCACCCCAAGATAGTGCCAATCAAACCGCCATCTCATCCCGCAAAGAGTGAGCCCCTACATAAGACAGTCGCCCAAAAAAAAAATAAACTATGGCTTTCAGAATGTGGAGACATAATAATCATTTTTTTTCAAAAATGCTTTATTATGTAAAACTGAAACAAAACCCCCCAAAAAGTAGTCATATTTGGTATCGTCGCGTCCGTAACAACCTGCTCTATAGAAATAGCACACAATCTAACCTGTCAGTTCAACGATGTAAATAACTAAAAATAAAAACAGTCCCAAAACAGCAATTTTTTTGCAAATTTTCCATTTTAATCCATTTTTCCAGTAACAAAGCAAGGGTTAACAGCCAAACAAAACTCAATATTTATTGCCCTGATTCTCTTGTTTGCACCAACACCCCATATGTGGTGTATGCTGTAAACTGCTGTATGGCCAAACGGCAGGGCACAGAAGGAAGGGAACGCCATACGGTTTTTGGAAGGCAGATTTTGCTGGACTGGTTTTTTGACACTATGTCCCATTTGAAGCCCCCCTGATGCACCCCTACAGTAGAAACTCCAAAAAAGTGACCCCATTTTGGAAACTACAGGATAAGGTGTCAGTTTTTTTTGTACTATTTTAGGGTAAAGATGATTTTTGGTTGCTCTATATTACACTTTTTTTGAGACAAGGTAACAAAAAATAGAAATTCTGAAATTTCATCTCCATTTGCCAATAACTCTTGTGGAACACCTAAAGGGTTAACAAAGTTTGTAAAACTGGTTTTGAATACCTTGAGGGGTGTAGTTTCTTAGATGAAGTCACTTTTATGGAGTTTCTACTCTAGGGGTGCATCGGGGGGCTTCAAATGGTACATGGTGTAAAAAAACCAGTCCAGCAAAATCCACCTTCCAAAAACCATATGGCGTTCCTTTCCTTCTGCACCCTACAGTTTGGCCATACAGCAGTTTACGACCACATTTGAGTGTTCGTGCAAACTACAGAATCGGAGGAATAAATATTAAGTTTTGTTTGGCTGTTAACCCTTGCTTTGTTACTGGACAAAATGGATTAAAATGGAAAATTTTCCCAAAAATCGAAATTCTGAAATTTTATCTCCATCTGCCATTAACTCTTGTGGAAAACCTAAAGGGTTAATTACATTTGTAAAATCAGTTTTGAATACCTTGAGGGGTGTAGTTTCTAGAATGGGGTAATTTTTGGGTGGTTTCTATTAAGTAAGCCTCACAAAGTGACTTCAGACCTGAACTGGTCCCTAAAAAGCCTTGTAATGTCCCCAAAAAATGAAATGGCATTGCCAAAATGATCGATACATGAAGTAGACATATGGGGAATGTAAATCAATAACTTTTTTGGGCGTTATTACTATGTATTATAGAAGTAGAGAAATTGAAACTTGGAAAATTGCAAATGTTTCAAAATTTTTGGTAAATTTTGTATTTTTTTTATAAATAAAAATGAAATTTTTCGACTTCATTTTACCACTGTCATGAAGTACAATATGTGACGAAAAAACAATCTCAGAATGGCCTGGATAAGGAAAAGCGTTTTAAAGTTATCACCACATAAAGTGACACTGGTCAGATTTGCAAAAAATGGCCGAGTCCTTAGGGTGAAATAGGGCTGAGTCCTTAAGGGGTTAAAGGGGATTTTGAGGATGCATTAACCAACCTCTATTGCCCGATCCAGAATGCATTCATGCAAAATGTGATCTAAACTCAGGCAGACTGAAAATGGCATAGGTAAATTACTAAATCAGTATATGTAAAAAATATCAGATATCCATATACCATAAAAACAAAATAATATATGCATATGCTGTGCATAAATATACATACCCCTATGACTGGGGAAGAAAACGAAAGAAAAAGGGGGGGGGGACCAATAATAATTTGTCTATCCCTATAGAAACCAATTATGAATGCACAATGTGCCCACATAAGTTTATTCATTACATTGTGCTTATGCCTACTTAAAAGGCAAAAAATACATAAAATGTAAAATAGTAAAATGTGAGTATAACAGTGAGTCTCTGGTCCTGGGTGAAGATCACTCAGCATTTTATTTTTCATTTTACAACAACCATCAGTAAATAAAACAACAGATACCAATAGATTTTTGTGCTCAGCTACAGTTGATGGCTGGTAGCCCAATCTCCAATAAAACTAACATCATCTTACATCAAGCAACTTTTTTTCTCTACAAAAAGCACAAAAATATCCAACTACATGTAGGGTATGTAAAGAGTAGTAGTAGCTCTATATAGTCCTGTGCTGAGGCCACCTCTTCCTACTCTAGCCAAGCACAGATTAGGTAACCTGCTGTGTAGTGGACCAGAAAGGTTTGCCCCAACAGTCTCTAAAGGCAGACCAGCAGGTTATCAGTAGTGATCATCACGGATCTGGCCCAATAAACCCAACCAATCACAGCAGAGCACTACCTGCCATCACAAGAAGTTACAGTACGTGCAGCACTCATTTCCCCCACAGCGGCAGCTAGAGTGTACTATTACAAAATGCTCGGTTACACCCAGTTACTAGGGCAGGAGCTGCTTTCAGTGTCGCCCTTCCCCGGCTAACAGAGAACCCCTCAAGTTAGAAAATTCCCTCCTATGATGTCCATAATTCCAAAAGGTGCACATTGAAAAGGTTGTCTGGATTTATAATGCTCTCCCAATAAAACTGAATTCAATATTTTGGTTTAATTAGAAATAACAGGAAAATCCCTTGTACCTCTGAAAGATTATTTTTTTCTTTGTCTAGGGGAATAAATCTTGCTAAACCTGTGCTCGGCTCTCACAATGATTAAAGCTGCACATTAGTGTTTTGTGTATTTGCAATTGGAAAGCACTGGGCAGTGTCCTTTGTTCAGCGGATGCGGGATCCAGCAACCTCTTTACCGATGCAGCTTTTCTTTTTTATTTCTGAGATAATAGAAGAGTTTTTAGAGAGATATTCCACCTGCATATAATTGTTTTTTTCTTCAAGGAGCTCGGCTGCTGAGAACAGAAATCTGAAAATGAGATCCAGGGCAATCTGCCAAATGTCAGGCTTGACCAACTCACGGTCACTCACACAAGATCCAGTACATGGAAAGTGAACAGGAAGAGAAGGAAGCAAACAACATATGGAAGATGAAGACCATACAGATGCTTGGAAGGTCATATAATGTGCCTAAGGGTTAGAAATGCTATACTTCGCCTACTCCGGTCATGGAAGGGGTTCTCCAGGAATTAAAAAAATGAAAATATTATTTTATAATAAATATATTCACAAATACCTTTTATTACTTAAAATGGCTTGTTTTGTTAGGGAGCAATCATTAGGAGAAATAAAATGGCCGCTGCCCTATCAGTACACACAAAATCTGTTCTAATCACACAGGAGGACAAGTTATTTCACCACAATGAGCCACAGTGCTGCCTCATCCTCCTCTTTGCTCTGCTTGTCAGGAATCACGATCCTGAATACAGGTGAATCTCTGTGGGAATGGAGATGATGAGGAGACATGAGAGGAGGGTGAGGTATGGCTAATGAGCAGCAGCACTTGTTTACAGTCTCCATTACCACAGTCTGTCCTGTCTGTCCTCTCTGTACTTCATGTCTCCTCATAAACTAAATTCCCCAGCGATTCATCTTATCATCTGTATTCAGGATCATAATCCCTGACAAGTAGAAGAGCAGAATGAGGCAGCTCTTTACCTCAGTGTTTTAAAGTAACTTGTCCTCATGTGGAATCAGTACAGGTTTTGTGTGAACTAATGGGACAGCGACCATTTTGTTTCCCCTGATGATTGCTCCCCAGACAAAAAGAGCCATTATAAATATTGAAAGGTATTTGAGAATATATTTATAATAAAGTAATATTTAAGTTTTTTTATTTTCTTAATTCCCGGAGAACCCCTTTAATTTATTCTGCTAGATTAATATTAAACATATCAGTATATTTATATTGTCCATGAGGTATGTAAGGAAAGCTGGACCAAGGAATGCATACAGTGCCTACATCTGCATATTAGGACAGGTGAGATATTGGGGGTCATTTATTAAGACCAGTGTTTTAGACGCCGGTCTTAATAACCCCGTGCACTGGCGGTGGATCCGGCCTCTACATAACTTCGGCACATCCACCGCCAGTCTAAATCTACACCAGCTTCCTTGCTGGCTTAAATTTAGACCATTTTTTATGCCTAAAACAGGCACAGAAAATGATAAATGAGATGGGCCTGCCCACCCATCCCCTTCCCTGCCCATGCCATGCCCCCTTTTTTTGACTTGGCGTGAGTGGGGAAAAGTCGCAGGACACCAAAAATAGACAAATTTTTGTAAATGACCCCGATAGTGTCTAATTGAGATAGCTAAAAGCAATTCTGCATGGGACATAATACTCTTGGTTTGGGGTAATAAATTGCATTTAAGGAGCACTTACCACTGGTACTTAATTGTCTACTATTTTGGTGTCCTAGTAACATGCTGGACATTTTTATTACTAGGGTTCTTGTTGCTGAGACCCACAATGATGTCTGAAATGAAGGAGCAGAAGCACTCAGCTCCTTGCTCTCTTATGGACTCTGCTTGGCTCTTCTTGGAGAGAGAGCAGAGCGGTATATGAGCTCAAAGGATGTCTATAAAATTCCCTGCTTGTTCTATGAGAAGAGATGAAAAGAGTCCATCAGAGCCAATCAGTTACCATGACATGTCAGATGTTTTATGAAATGACATCTAGAGAAATGACATCACACTTGCATATAATGGATCAGTAAAAGTTTTTTTTGTTTTTTTTCTTGAAAAAATGTGCAAGTCCATCTAAAAGACTTTATTTACATTTCTATTTTATTTCACACTCTTTTACATGTTTTTCACATGCATGTTTCAGAGAATTCAAATTAAAGGAGTTTTTTTGGGTGTTTTATAATGATGACCTATCCTAAGGTTAGGTCATCAGTATGTGATCAGTGAGGGTCCGACTCCCAACGATCAGCTGCTTAAAGAAGGCATGGTGCTCACAATTTACTCTAGGCCAGTGATGTCATATTAATCGGTCATGTGGCCTAAGTGCATCTCAGTCCCATTCAAGTGAATGTGGCTGAGCTGTGATATCAAGTACAGCTGCTATCCAGTGGATGGTGCTGTGCTTGGTCAACTGCCTCAAACAACTGATCAACAAGAGTCCCAGGTGTTAGATCCCCACTGATTAGATATCTATGACCTATCTTGGAGCAAAACAAAAGAAAAACAGCAGCACTCCAGGTGAAGTCAGGTGCAAATCCTCAAACCACGGGCTCAGCAGTCAGGTATACAGCATTATATCCAAAACTGAGGCAGCACTCCAAAAATAAAGTGGAAGGTGGAAGGTGGAAGGTTGAGGGGTTAATAAAGGGTCCACCTTCCACTTTATTTTTGGAGTGCTGCCTCATTTTTGGATATACTGTTATGACCTATCTTCAGGATAAAACACTCGGAAAACCACTTTAATGCTGTTTTTAGCCCCAAATTTAAAATGAATGTGACATGTTTGACAAGTGTATTTCTACATCACAAAAACAGCAAAAAATAATTGATCCTTTAACAAAAAAGAAATGCTGAAAAAATATGAATGAAAAACAGACAACTAGAACACAATATGGACATAACTGGATGCACTATAAGCCCGGAAACACGATATGACCCATAATACCGTGCAGCTAGCCAATCAGCAGACAGCCATGCCCTGTGATGTCACAGCCCCATAAAAAGCCTCATCCTGCACGGTCTCCACCATTTCACTGTGAACTGAACATAGGGAGAGATGTGACAAGCACAAGCCAGTATGTTGGCACAGTGGGTCCACACTTACTGATCCATGACATGTGGCATGAGCCTTTCTTCCTATCAATAGGTTTTGACTGATATTGGTTGAAACTTGAAGAAAAACTTACAGCTTTGAATAGAGACAACATAAAAAGATCCAAAAATTTCAATTTGTCTGATTTGTCTCACAGGAGGAACATTTTAAAGCATCAATCAATATCACTTATCTAGTTAGCTTTCTGCCTCAAAACTGCATGGCTTGTATTTCTAACACATGCTTTATGTTTTTACCATTTTGTCTTGCTGGGAGTTGGAGGCTTATGGAACCACTGATATGTGTCTTGATTTACCTTTGGGCATTTTAAAAAAGAAGTCAAGGTTAGAAATGCAAATATCCTTCCATTTCAGTCTCCATAGCCACAGGTCATGAAGAAAATTTACAAATTCTAGAAATACAGCACAGCTTGCCCTTTAGTGTTTGCTATTTTTGGCAAAAATGGATTTCTAATGGTCATTTTATGCTTGTGATGGCTTATTCAACAAAGGTTGATGCAAGACGTGTTATGATGACCCTCACTTGTTTTGTGTTTGACTACAGTATGTAGAACAGCACAGAAGGTTACAATTTTCTATACAGAAATAAAAAGTATACCAACATAGACCAACCTGATGGATGTCATCTGTCAAGCCCATAGGGGTCTTGTTAGGCTAGAAGCCATGTCCACTGCTGTCCTGCTCTCCCAGACGGGCACGGGTGCTACTCCACTCACTCTTTGTCTGTCATAGTTTAAATAACTCTGGCAGTAGGTCAGGGCGTCAGTGTCCTGTGTGCGTTAGGTCTTGTATTCTCAAAACCTCAGTCTGCAACACTACAAGGGTTATTCTTCTGCTCTGTGAGCTGCTGCATGGCCGTGTCCAATTGGTAATCAGATGCTCCTATATATACCTGGCTGTTTCATTCAGTGGTTGCAAAATAAATCTCTGAAGACCCTGCTAGGTCCTCTGGTCTGCTTGACCTTATAAAGGAACTATGTTTGTTGGCCTGTGTACCGACGCCTGCCTGTTTCCTGGAATCTGCTTCTCTGCTTCCTGACCTGACCTGTGCCTGTTCACCATGCTGACCCTGAGTCACCTACCCTGACCTCTCGACTGTATTTGGAATTGGATGTACTCTACACATACTCATTGTCCATAACAGGTTGGACATGCATTATGTGTAGGGAGCATTTGTCCATGCAGTAGTCAAATGTGCATGTTGAATGCAGTTGTTAACAGGTGTTAACTTAGCTTTAACTGATTTTCAGAGGTTTTGTCAATGTTTTTGTGGTGACATCATCTCATTCATACTCAATATAAACTAATATTACACTAGCTGTAGCCTTGCCAATATGCATGACTCTTGAATATGGGATAGGTTCTCACTCCACCTGAAAATAACCCAAACTACAATAAACATAGATTTTGGAATATATGCATAAAACACATATGTGTCAAAACGGCTACAACTTATTTTGAATTACAGGGCTGAAAAAAAAAATCTCAAAGGGAATCCCCCACTTTCTTACATACAGCACCCAGACAGACAGCAGTATTAGGGTGCCACCCTCTACCTGCCATTCTAAGAGGACATTACACTTTAAAGGCACCAATGACCCTACCGTGCTTCACCACCCTTGTCCAATCCTAGATAGCATTACCTTTATACATCCTTAAGGCTGGCCACATTCAAAGCTCAGCTTGTTCACCACCATGAAGTGTTCTGAGGAGAGAAACAGGAAGAGAGAGAGATAAGACAGGAAGTGACATCTATTCGCATCCCTCGCCCTCGCCACATACTCCTTCCCGCAAAACCCTCCTTGCCTGAATCAATACAACTACACAGCAGTTATAGATCCCCCCTCCCAAAGTAATTGCTTAGTGCTCCAGGGGGTTCAGTATAAAGCACATATATAGCTTATAAAGAAATCCAAGTCTGGAGGTACGTTACATCAGACAAGCATGTTGTAAGAATTCACAGGAGTAGATATCTGGCCCCACATACAGTTATTGTGCAGAATGTGAGCTGTATACTATAAATCAATGGCCATACATTTCCCATGTCCGCAGTCTCAGAGCCGCTGCATCAATACTCTTGTTATTTTACAATTAGTGTGTTCATAGTAATGAATGTGTTAATAGCTGTCCACAGAATAAAGTTGTCATTTAATACATCATTAAGTCACTTTTCTCCATGTGGTTGATGATGTTACACAGCATTAGGCAGATATTACACACCACATTAAGCCATGTAGAGATGGCGATGAGGTCTATTTTTACCTCCAGCATGTATGTCTATGTGACTGTGAATGAGCTAGATCCTTTGATATATTAAAGTGAGAAATGACCAGACTTAGGACTACTATTAAATATAGGTAAATATTTCTAAATCAGCCAGTGGTGCCATTTTAACTATTTTGAGCATTGCAGGAGACCTAAACAGTGCTCAGCTATTCAATAATAACCATACAGTTCTGTATTACATCTTCAAGCTGTTTGGCTGGTCCTGAATTTAACATTACTAATGAGCTCTCTGCAGAAGACCCAGGATGCACAAGGAGCACCCACAATTCCACATTACTATCATCCATATACTAATCCCTGTTATCCCCTTTAACCTTACTTATCATCCATATACTAATCCCTGTTATCCCCTTTAACCTTCCTCATCTATATATTTAGTGGTATTTGAACCATGCAAAATCATTAATTGAGATGGACTGTGCTTAAAAGGAGCAGGAAATGAGCAAGAAACTGGGACTTCAGACTGCACACCTGTGTAAGGGGAGTCTCCCTCACACGTCGTCTCTTAGAGTATAGCAATGAACGGTGTCACTTAAACAACAACTAAGACAAGGCTGATTCTGAAATGACAGTGTGTCTAACGAAGTTTTGAGGAGGTATAAGACCTGGTTGCTTTAACCCTAAACAACATATATTCCCTGTCCCGGGGAATGCAATGCTCACTGTTGCTGCCTGCACGTGCATCTCACTATGGCTGACAGCCCTCACTAGACCCTCTCAGGACCCTCTGGTAATCTATGGTATGCACTGCACGGTTGTGGCAGGCAAACTCCTCTCTGCTTCGTATATTGCTCTCCGGCTCTGCTGTGCTAACTGGCTGACCATAGAACTCAGCTTCTTCTTCAGGCTGTACTTAACATTGTAATCTGGTCTGTCTCTAGCTTTGTCTAGGGAAACACTTTTACTCCTGGTTTCTGAAGCTTAAAGGCTTCTGCCTCCAGATCCAGCTGAGCTTAAGGTGCTCTGGCTGGTCTAAGCAGGGTTCGCCCAGCAGGGACGGGCTCCTGCTCCCTTCCACTAACATGGGGTTACTCAAACTCTCTCTCTAACTAGAACTCCGCCCTCTCTACAGCAAGTGGGGCACGCCCACCACACCACAGAGGGGGGTGTTAGAATGGAATGAAAGGCTTCATTCTATGTAACTATAGCTCTGCCATTTATGCTGCCACCCACTGGTAAACTAGGCACAATACACTTGAATAGTCACATAACAAGATTATGAATACACATTGTGTAGGACCTGGGAATAACTACATAAGATGACACATGGTTAACCATAGGAGATAGTGGCGGGGTGAAAAAGGTGGTAATGTACCTCTGGGGCGTTGCATACCCCCTTACTTAAAAACCAAGCCGCCCCAGGGTTGTACTTAGGGTATATATGCTCTAACAGTACCTAAAGAAAAGTCAAAGTGATGCATGAGCATGCGGACTGTTACACACAGACTGTTACACACAGACACACACGGACTGTTATCCATAGGAGATAGTGGCAGGGTGTAAAAGGTGGTAATGCACCCCTGGGGTGTTACACATCCATGGAGGCCCCACGTCAAAACCTACAGGAATTAAAGGATCTGCTGCTGTTGTCCTGATGCCAGATACCATAGGGCACCTTAGTCCTAATGGAGCCCATGCCTTGATGCACAATATTAGGCAGTATGTTATGGCGCATTGGTGTCTGTGGCTGAGCTTGGCAGCTCTTAAAAGGGTACCAGTTTTATCATCTGAGACATTGGTGGAATAGATATGGGACCTGAATCTTATTTCCAGGATGGAACCGCGAAGTGAACAGAGTGCTGCCACACTCCATTCAGAGCTATAAGAGTTTTGAAAATAGCCTGGTTGAGCTATTTCTGGCAGTCCTATAGCAGTGAATGCAGAGATGTCTGCACTTGCATGGTGTGCTCTCCATTTACTGCTATGGGACTTCCGAACATGGTTGAGTGTGCTCGCTATGCTATTTTGGGAACTCCCATAGCGATTGATGGAAAGCTTGCAGTGCAGATGCGGTGTTATCTCCTTCACTTCACCTCATTCTCTAGATAGGAGTGGGTCCTAGAGGTAGGATTTTTACTTATCTGACATTGATGGCATATCTGCCATCAGTGTTCCAGATGGGCCATCTCCTTTATAATAACTTCTATTGTTACAGGTTTTGCATTTTAAGCATAGTCCTTCTGCGGTGTACAGTTATTTCACAGAAGTGTGGTGTGATTAGATGAGGATCTACTGTCTAGTGCTAATTTTTTATATTTGGGAGAGAAGATTAAAAGAGTCCATGCAGACATACAATGTGCACACAATGTACTTAAATGACCATCTATTCTTTCCCTGGGCAAAAATATTTTAGAAAGAACAGAACTTCTACTTCTATTATTTATCACTATATTGAAGCCCCATTACAAACAATTTATTCCAGGCAATGCCCAGTTCTACAAAGAGAACATTGCTTTCTGAATTCTGCTTTAGCTGCTTTCAGTCTTGCCAGCAAAACATCAAATGCTGGACAAGTCTCCATTCAACCCAGAAATCCCAATTAGGGTGGGCTCACATCAGCATTATGTATTCCGTTATGGCTTTCCGTTATAACCGAGTTAATAACAGAATCCATACAATGGAAGTCAAAACAGAAGCCTTTAAGAGGCATTTGATCCTTTATAATAAAAGTCTATGGGCAGCATAATAAAACCATTATGCAGGAGTCCAGTACTGCATAACGGAAACCAGAACGGATCCGTTATACTGCCCATAGACTTGTATTATGACTGAATGCAAAACGGAAGCCTTTAAAAGGCATTCCGTTTTGCTTTCCATCATAATAGAAGTCTATGGGAATCATAACAAATCCGTCTGGTTCCCGTTATGCAGAGCGGACAAAAATGTCCTGTCGACAGTACTTTGTTTTCCGTCTTGCATAACGGAAACCAGACAAATCCGTTATAATTCCCATAGAATTCTATTACAACAGATCAAAACGAAATGCCTCTTAAAGGTTATTTTCGATTATAACCATGTTATAACAGAAAGCCATAACAGAATACATAACGCTGATGTGAACCCACCCTTAGCAGCATTGTACTTACGAAAATGAGATGTTCTAATAATCACATGGCAATAGAAAAATTGTTAATTGGATGACAAGGCTTCACATCCAGAGACTGCATTAACTCATGAAAGTGACTATGCTACTGTATGTCCTATGTACACTGCTAACAAGTCAGATAGGTGTTGTTTTTAAGAACTCCATTTTTATTTTATTTTTTGAAAGACCAAGAAATATGCTTTGAGGTCATTATAAACCAACACAGAATATCTTGAGGCTCCACCCCTTTACCAGAGGTCTTCAGGGGACTGTGTCTCTTCATGTTCCCTTCATGGTCCCTCCACCAAAACATCACAATATGAACAGAATATACAATTAGCAGAGGTCTTCTATTATAATGGCTTAGACTACTAGTTGAATGTAAGTGTAAGAAGTATTTGCAAATTATCCTCTTAGACAACAAGTTGAAGTAGAGCCATCCACAGCTCACCAGCAGTACCACCACTCCACCTCTGCTGCTTCTGTACTTCTGCTCTGCTGCACCAGCACCACCTGTCCATGCTGTTCAATCCCTGCTCATCCTGGACAATAGCTTAGAGCCACCTCACTAGTAGTGTTGAGCACGAATATTCGCATAGCAAATTTTTTTAGCGAATATCGGCACTTCGCTAATTCGCGAATATTGCGAATATGGAGCTATATATTCGCTATTTCAAATATTCGTGTTTTTTTTGTTTTTTTTTATTGCTATATTTTTTTCTTTCCCACTTCCCAAAAGTAGTTCTACATAATACATTCGTCAATAGTCATCTTCTTCTACCAAGCCAACCATAGTAAACCAGGTCTAAGCTGAAATCGCTATGCGAATACTTCAAGTTATATTAATCGCATTGCAATTTCAACTTAACACTGCTATATTCCATATTCGTTAATTCTAGCCTAATATGTAATATAGCAGTGCTAAGTTGTAATCGCAATGCGATTAATATAACTTGAATTAATCGCATTGCGATTTAAACTTAGACCTGGTTTGTATGGTTGGCTTGGTAGAATTAGCGAATATGACGAATGTATTTGTCATATTCCTCAAAACGAAGATAACCAAGTATTCTCCATCTTTGTTTTAGCAACCTATTCATCAACTTCGCTAATTCTAGCAATCAAATAGGAAGGTTGACTATAGAGACAGCTGTGTTTAATTCGCTATGCGATCATATTACTTTTTTTTTAAATAAATAGAATAATTATATTACTTGATAATTATTATAGGCATTCTATTTATTAAAAAAAAAATAATAATAATATAATCGCATAGCGAATTAAACACAGCTGTCTCTATAGTCAACTTTCCTATTTGATTGCTAGAATTAGCGAAGTTGACGAATAGGTAGCTAAAATGAAGATGGAGAATACTTCGTATTCGCTAATTCTAGATATCAAACCAATAGGAGAGTAGCCTTAAGTTACAATCGCAATACGCGATTATTTAAATAGCATATTGATCACGATAATGACGAATATTCCATTTCGACGAGTATGAAACGAATATTCTATCGAATATTCGCAAATTTCGTCGAAATCGAATATGGCACCTGCCGCTCATCACTACTCACTAGGTGAGACACAAAAGTTACAGACTATTACAAAGTTTTTTGTCATAGACAGGTAGATACTCTGAAAGCCACTTTAAGGCACCATATTATTCCTGGCAGTGCTTTTAGGGGACAATGTCTCCACAAAACAGAAAGCAATGGAAATTGTGGATATGGATTCTCATGAAATATGTGGTATCAGTGCCACACAGGATAGTAACATGGTAGGACTTATACTGGAAAGAGAAAGAGGATACACAGAAGCGTAAATCTTCTCTAGTAACAATATCTTATAGTTATCTGAAAGAGAAAGAAGATACGCAGAGGCTACAAGATCTTCTCTAATAATTGAATTTTATAATTCCTAGAAAGAGATACATGTGTGTGAACTGTGTCCTGTGAATCTGTGTGCTCACTGTCTTGTATCACATACGGTTCACAGAGGCCCTGTGTTGCTGTGTAGGCTGGCTGCCTGTACTTGCGTATTGGCTGCAATTGACTACTCCCGTGTATGCTGGTTGTGGTGCATGCTGGCTGTAGTGTTCTGTGGCTATGTGTGAACTGTCTCCTATGACCTGTATGCTCTGTATGTTTTCATGTAGGGTTAATATTTCCCTGGTCTGTGCGTTTGATCACTAGGTGGTCAGGTGCTCTCCTTAACCAGCTATTTAAATATGTGAGCTGTGTGCCGGAGGCAGTCTGTCTCCAGCTTGGCTGTGTATAGAGTGTATGCTCATGTCCTGTGTGTTTGCCTTTCTACTCTGATTTGTGTGGTCGCCTGGTAATTCATTGACTATCAACTAAAAAAAAAAATACCGAGAACAAGAGCCGCACATCTCATGAAAATATCAAGTTTATTTAAGAAACACTAGACACGACAAAATGTTAAAATCACTGTATACAATGAAACATCATGGCTGTGTAGACTAAATCTCATTATGGAATGAATGAAGCCCCACCATAAACCAATTCATCCATATAATAATTAAAGTGCATAGAAATCCATCAACATAGAAGTAGCAAATAGAATACTTATCATGGCAATGGTGGAGCAATAATACACATGGTGGACAGGGAACAGAAAAAGTATCGCGTATCGCCAGGCCTTGCTGACTTCCCCAGGGGTGCCTAGGACATCTGCCTGTCTAATGTCTTACCAGCTCTGTCATCTGTGACCACCATGCATCTGTGTCCGTCTGGGGTCTAGGCATCTGTCTTTGTCCGTCTGTGTTTCAGTATGTGGCTTATGTCTGAACTGTGTCCTATGTTTCTGGTTGTTTGGGTTCCAGTTCCTGTTATGTTTTTGTGCCTGGACCGTTGGTGTTATTGGTGTTATTCATCCGAGTCAGTTATCTTTCAGGTCAAGTGCACCGGGACCATCCCAGGGGGTAGCGGCCTGGTGATCCCTTGGGAAAGTCTATCCCCACCTTCAGGGGTACTGTGAAGATAAAGCGCTCACTTAAACAATGTCCTTAGGGTTTGACCCCAACTCAAACCGGTGCACTTGGTCCAGTGGTGACCCATCTGCCATTGTTTACCTTGACTGTTTGTCCAGGATTATGTCATGTTTGGTCATGTTTAATAAAGTGTCGTTTTGTCTTCTGTGATCCATTTGCCTGGTTTTTGCATGCTTGTGATATGTTCAGGGGTTTGGTTAACCCCTAGGACATGACCTAATTTAAAAAATTTCTGTCTGAGGAAAATGTAGGGAAGCAGCCAGAATTTACTGGTAGTCATCTGCAACTTATTACTTTTTAAGTAACCAACATTAGTTACTGAATCTAACTTGCAAATATTAGCAGCAACACATATTCAACACAGAAGTTAATCCAGGTGGTAAGCACAGGGTGGGTTCTTTTGGGAATTAAATGGGTGCTTCTGTGGTGGCACATTTAAAGCATACCTGAACTTTCAAAAATGTTTGCATAATTGCTTTGCCTCTTTGTACAATCGAAGCTGTGAAGGAACAGTAATGTTTGGGCTTCCCTAATGTTTTTTTTTTTTTCAGCACTGCCAGCACTGTACTGCTGTGACGTCCTTTCCCTTACTTCACACTATGTTTGTTTTCAGCTTAGAAGCTCGCTGATGAGATAATGAGTGATATATCACACTTTCAAAAAGGCAGGAGGCTCCTGTGATATTCAGAAGCAGTGTAGAAGCAGTTCTTTTATCAGGCTCAGGGGCTCAACTAGCTCTGACAGGCTCCCACTTCCTCTTAGGCAACTTTCACACCAGGATCCCTGCTAACGCTAGCCCACCATGCCGCCGGAAGCCCGCACCGGCCCCAGTCACTATAATGGTGGCGGCCAGAGGTCCGGCTACAGCACGGCAAACAATCTGAGAGGCGGCCGGACAAAAACCACAGCATGCTGTAGTTTTTGTCCAACTGCCTTTAAGTATGTTTGTTGTGCTATGGCCGGACCTCCGGCCTGCCCTATTATAGTACATCGGGCCAGAGCAGACTTCCGGCGGCACAGTGGGCTATCGTTAGTGTAGATCCGACAGGCTGTTCCCCTGCTGGAATTTTAAATGAAGTGATATAGAAATGTGCTGGTTACACCATTGTCTATTAAATTAAATTAAATTGTGTGAAAGTAAGGTTATTGTGACTGAAAATAAATATTGTACTCAAATTTCTTTTAAAAAAACCATGGAAACCATTTCTTCTGTATATCCTTGCAGATGCTCACTACATGTAAGAAATAGTTGCTAAAGATGAAACTTTTGTACATATTTAATGTGCTGAGTAGGAGATATTTTCAAAGACCTGTAATGCTATAAAGAATAATAATCTAACTTTTACATGTTCACTGTAACAACTGCACGTAGATCCAGTTATTATTTTCTGTTACAGAAAATTTAAATCTGCACATTACAGTGGAAGACGCGGGATACAATCCATGTACAGGAAATAGCTGGGAGGTTTAAACCTGCTAGAGAATTTCATTTCTGAAGCCAAATGCAATCTAACAGCAGATAATTTATGAAATGCCAGTATATATTAGAAGCCACAGAGGGATATTCTCTAAGGGATACAGCAGATAACATTAATCTATTTCAATCCTTCCCTAAATGGTCTACTGCTAAAGTGTACTAAACAACGACTTGTACATACTGTAGCTACTACAGAAATGGCTATAATAAGTGCCCACAGTGCAGGGGAATTTCATTCTGACGGTCAGACTCATGCCTCGAAAGGATTTTTCATAGTCTTCTTAATAGTTATGGTATGTTCTTCCATTATTAACACTAAGTCATTATATAATAATATAATCGTAATTATTCCTGCATCTTATGTACTAGACTAAAGGGAGAGAATGATTTAAAAGTCATTTGACACATTACAATGTGTCGTACATTTTATGAAAGTTTAGATTGCTTCTACTGCATTTTTCTTCTAGTGGATGTTTTAAGCCATGCTTCGTAAATTTTAGAAATATTTGACAAATAAGTTCAGAGAGTGTCTTGGACTATGTCAGTATTTAAAGATCCTCTGTCAGTATGCTCAGCCCTATCAAACTAGGCATACTGCCTGGTAGGGTAGATCAGGTATTGGACCCCAACCAATCTGATATTGTTGACCTATCCTAAATTCTTGGAAAACCCCTTTAACCCTTCTGCCGGAGCCCAACTTGGGTACAAGGGGAAGAGGGGGGCCTGCTTTAGCTTTTTATCTCCTGATTGGCAGCTAGAGACATAGGCCTGGTCTTGTTTCAAAGCTGCCACTCCAGGCTTTTATACAAGACCAAAGTCCATTAGAACAACTTATGCAGGAGATATCACAGTTAGAAATCAAGTTGAGAATAAAGGCAGTAAAGCCTGCTTTTACTTTCACTTTCTGCTGCATTCACTTCACCCTGATTTCTAACAGTGATATTCCCATGTAGTGAAGATAATGCTGTGATTCTAGTATTGCTTGAAATGCCAGCTTTCAAACAATACAAATCTCTAGCTGCTACCTATCCAGAGATATAAGCAGATAAAGCAGTCACTCCCTCCCCTTCAGTCTGGAGTAGGAGCGGGAGCAGTTGGGAAGCTGACAACTACAGGAAGAAAGAATAAATCCTAAAAATGTATACACAATTGTAATTAACATCATTGTATTGACCCACATAGTAAAGTATGCTATTTATACCACACAGTGAACGCCGTGAATACATTTCTCAAAATAATGTTAAAATTGCTGTTTTTTAATCTGTCCCCCTAAAAATAAAATAATAGTTATTTATTACAATATATATATATCCCTAAATGGTTCCTAAAAAACCTACAACTAATCATGAAAGATAAAGAAAAATTTAGAAGAGAAAATTAAAAAGTTATGACTGCTAGAACACAAAGGGGGGAAATATTATTGGTCCTTAAGGCTAAAATTCATTGTTACTAAGGGGTTACAAATGCAATTGTGTCCCCTGAGTTGTGCGCCAAAAAGATGTACAATAAAAAAGTGACATTTTTAAGAGAGTTTTTCCAATTTTAATGTGCCTGTTTAAGAGGGTGTTCAATCATTAAATGTTATTTTAATATGATTCGCTTTCTGTTACAGAAATGCTCTAGTTGTGAGATATTCTCTTGCTCCATCCCTGCAACTGCCAGCAGCCATTTCTACAGTTAGAAGCTGTTAAAGTCATAGGGAGAGAGATGCAGCAGAAAGGACACATTCCTGATCTGTAATAGGGAAAGAGCTTCAGCAGAAAGGACATGCCCCCCCAGACAAATCATCTGAGGAAGGACCCCTTAGCGAATCTAGCAGAGCAATTGGAGCAATCAATAGGTAGATCTCTGTATCCATGTGAGGTACAGGGCTGATTCTAGCTTTTAGAAAGAGAGTCGTATTCTATTAAATAGAATCTATCACCTGTTTTATGCCCTAAGTCCTAACAACTCCAGCGCATGCCAATAAGTCCTCATATTCATTAGCTTCTGGATCTTCGCACCTACCATTGATAGTTATTATCTTACTGCAGTTAATCGCAGCTCATGAATATCAGTACTAGTCGGTATGTGCTGGAGCTATTAGTACTCAGTACAAGATTTTAGCAAAATGTCTGGATCAATTAAAGAAAGCGACACTAATTTTTTTGCTAAGGGGCTCTGTCACAAGTTTCTGTTGCCCTTAGTGAGAACACCATAAAACTGGTGGAAGTTTTGCCTCCAGGCAAAAACTGAATACAACTAACTGGAACAGAAAAAAATATACAGCTTGGTAGCCATGATCTAGAATACATTGTAGAAGTCTACATTACAAAACACCAGTTCAATGAGCGCTTAGAGGTGGAATATGATGTAAATTTGGCAGTACAAAATTAATTTTTAATGCTCTATATTGAAGTATAGAACTATGCTATGTATGTAGAGGCTGATACTTTGATTCTGTCCAAGATAAATGGCCAAAGTGAAGAAAATTCAAGCAAAACAATAGATGGTCTTAGGGAGAGCAGCTACAAAAAACATAGTGGAGACTCATTTAAGAGTCTCAACACAGCATGCAATCCAAAGGCAAAGCTCTCTGGGAAACAGTAATATGCAAAATAACCGTGGAACCCCAGTTATGGGTCTTCAACACAGTAAAAGCCAGATATCCCTCAAAGGAAGGAAAACCAAGCAAGGAAGTGTCCCCATTGCAGAGATCACCAGATCCACCTTATTAAGTGGCCCCTATGTCAAGATCTAGCTCTTTTACAAGCCTTATGGCTGTGACAAGGGAAGACCTAAGCCAGTTATTCATCCACAGATAGCTATTTTGGGGTATTGCCCCTCATTAGTGTGGAGTAGGATTCTTGCTAACCAGGAGCAATGCTGGCTATCTTGAAGGGAATCAAATGTTATGGCCATCAAATCCTGAATTAAGGGGGTTCTCCAGGAATTCCAGGAACAATCACTAAATATACCTAAATATTACGTTATTATAAATAATTTCTCAAATAGCATGTATTATTTATGATGGCTCGTTTTCTCTAGGGGGCATTCTTTAGGGGAAATAAAATGGCCACTGCCCTATCAGCATGTAAAAAACCCTTCCTAACTCACAGCAGGACAGGTTAATTAGAGATGTCAGCTAACAAGCTGTCTCAACTCTCCTTATTGAATTATGATCCTTCTCACAGCAGATAACATAGCTGATAACATCTTCAGTTCCGTGTGTGTAGGAACTAATGAACTTAAAGTGCAGAGAGGACGGACTAGTGAGGGTGTGCCCTCTGCTACATTATAATAGTCCCACAACAGTCTTGCTCATCTACAATGGGTGCCTACACCCAGGGCCCTCTATATCGCATCCCAGGTTTAGTATAAAAATACATAGATGGCATTATATTAGCCCATTAGAGATAGTAGCAGGGTGCAGTAGTGGTAACAGCACTCTGGGGTGCTACATACCCCCTTACTTAAAACCAATCCGCCCTCGGCTTGTGCTTAGGGTGTGTTCTAAGGGTACCCAAGGGGAAATTAAAGTGCTGCATTAGACTTTATACTATTATGACATACATAGACATAGCAACAGCTAACATTAGGTTCCTGCACGTATGAGTAGGGTGTCTATTCACAGTTTTCCCTTCTTGGTAATAACCAGAGAACCAAAAAGACTGCACAAAGTACTCAAATACTCCCGTTTTGTGTGGATACCGTACCCTAGTACCACTGGAAGCATGGGGGTGTCATGTTTTGTAATCCCTCCATGTTACTATGAGACACCGGCAAATAGAAGGATGGCTTCATCCTGTAAACCCTTTGTAAGAGAGGGTCTGGAGTCACAGTGTATGGAAGATACGTGCCACCGGGGGTCATGGCCCCGGTGGAGTTAGAGCCGGGTCTTTTCCGTTTTGTCAGCAGTGAGTGCTGTTTACACAGGATTCCGGGCCGGCTCTTAATGGCAACAGGCAAAAAGCAAGGTGGATGTCTGTTCCCCACGGACCACCACGGATGGACATATTTCGATTGTTGATGTCAGTCTACACTGATCCTGGCAGGCTTGGTTATCTCTGGCCCTAGTTGGGTAGGAAAGGAGTTAATCCTTCACTATGCTCGGTGGGTGTGGTCTTCCTGCTACACCCAGAGCACGTGAATAGGTTTGGTGCTCACTGACTGTGCAGTCTCCTGTCTCTCTGCAGTAAGCTGTACAGGAGGCTGATCGGACGGTCGGGCAGAGCTCTGTAGTCTGCTCCGTCTAACAAAGACTGCCCAACTGCTGTAGGCTCAGATAAGGACCAAAAGAAGGGATCCTGTGGCCGGAGCCAATCCCTTCTCCAAGCCGACACGTGGCCTGTCTACCTTGCAGGAACTTGGACATACCCGCCCCACAACAAGGTGTAGTACCGACCACTGATGTGAGAGACTGTGTGAACAGGCACCAAGACGCCTGCTGTGTTTGGGGCTCCTTTGTGGGAGGTGGGGTTTCTGAACATTGCTGTTTTGTGAACTGCACAGTTTTTGATGTGATGCACTGGTTTGGACACAAAGCCCGTCTCCTGAGCCTCTATACTGCCACCGCTACCGCTTGCCTACCAGAGCAAACCCCGACACCTTCCAAGCACCAAGGTGCTTTTCGCATGGTCACCTTGATGACTAAACAGGTAGCTTTTCACACATTTTTCCTAAGACAGTGCACAGTACCTTAAGGCACTAAGAAACATATTTTTTTTAGCAGCGAGGTTACCGTTTAAAGATGTTGAGACCGCTTGCGACTCTACCGCTTGGTCCTCCCTGTGTGGCAATACAGTACAATGCCTAGGCTTTCTAAGCTAACACAATGTAACATAAAACCATAAGTATTTTTAAGTAAGGTGCTAGCTATCTGGCTAACTACACAAAGTCCAAAGTCCATTTGTAGTGCATAGGATCACATTGCAGTACCCGTAATAGAGTCGAGACAATGGGCTAAATAATTGAATGTTGCTGAAATGGTAAAATATTAGTGCAAAAATAGTGCAAATATATAATGCAATCAAATTCACATTAGAGTCCATAATGAGCTTGAGCTTGAGTCTACTCCTTAAGTGTTGGCGGATCAAGTGCACCAAACTGGAACAAAAAGTGCAAGACTCATTTGTAATTCACAGGCAGAACAACATTATCACTAGAAGCAATTTTAATGAGAACCCATAAGGCAGGTGGGTTTCCACTTAACATGAGAAGGAGGAAAAAGGGAATTTGGTGCTGAGTGCAACTTGGAGTCAGTTTCTAGCAGATGGGCAGAGTCCTTACAAAACATTACCCTCTGGGCCAGGACCAAAGAAGGGCAACAAGAACACACAAACAGGCCAACCAGTTTTCACTCTTCAGACACAGTTCACGTTGTGGCTCCAGTAGTCCAATGGATGGTTTTTCACAGCACGAAGTCTCTTACAAGAGAGGCTGGAAGTCTTCCTCCTGGGTCCCATAGTTGAGGGTGCAAAAGTCCTCACTTTCGATGCACGCTGCACGGGACAGGAGCAATCTCCAATATCAAGTAATAAGAATAAATCCCAGCAGCCGTGTCTTCAATAGATATGCTTGTTTATTCCAGTATGTCCCATATCAGGACGCGTTTCGGCGGTGTGCCTTTATCCTGTCGTAGCTCAAAAAACTGGGCAGGAAGGCCCACCAAAACTCGCTATGGGGATCCAACCTCTTCCAAAGCAATCGGTTTTCAGCCTACATAATCTAATGCGGAGGGAGCCATTTGAGACCAGAACATCATCTACCTTTAATTTAACCCCTTAAGGACTCAGCCCTATTTCACCCTTAGGACTTGGCCATTTTTTGAAAATCTGACCAGTGTCACTTTATGTGTGCATAACTTTAAAACGCCTTTACTTACCCAGGCCGTTCTGAGATTGTTTTTTCGTCACATATTGTACTTCATGACACTGCTAAAATTGGGTCAAAAAAGTAAATTTTTTTTGCATAAAAATTACAATTTTTACCCAAAATTTGAAAAAATTAGCAAATTTCAAAGTTTCATTTTCTCTACTTCTCTAATACATAGTAATACCCCCAAAAATAGTTATTACATCACATTCCCCATATGTCTACTTCATTTTTGGAGCATATTAGGAATGCCATTTTATTTTTTGGAGATGTTACATAGCTTAGAAGTTTAGAAGCAAATTTTGAAATTTTTCAGAAATTTTCCAAATCCCACTTTTTAGGGACCAGTCCAGGTCTGAAGTCACTTTGTGAGGCTTACATAATAGAAACCACCCAAAAATGACCCCATTCTAGAAACTACACCCCTCAAGGTATTCAAAACTGATTTTAAAAACTTTGTTAACCCTTTAGGTGTTCCACTAGAGTTAATGGCAAATGGACATAACATTTAAGAAATTCAATTTTTTGGAAAATTTTCCAATATAATCCATGTTTTTCAGGAACAAAGCAAGGGTTAACAGCCAAACAAAACTCATTATGGGTTGCCCTGATTCTGTAGTTTGCAGAAACACCCCGTATGTGGTCCTAAACTACTGTTTGGCCAAACAGTAAGACATAGAAGGAGGGGAACGCCATATGTGTTTTGCAAGGCAGATTTTGCGGGACTGGTTTTGTTTATACCATGTCCCATTTCAAGCCCCCTGTTGCACACCTAGAATAGAAATTCCCAAAAAGTGACTCCATCTAAGAAAGTACACCCCTCAAGGTATTCAAACCTGGGTTTACAAACTTTGTTAACCCTTTAGGTGTTCCACTAGAGTTAATGGCAGATGGAGAAACAATTTCAGAATTTCAATTTTTGGGAAAAATTTCCATTTTAATCCATTTTTTCAAGTAATAAAGTAAGGGTTAACTGCCAAACAAGACTCAATATGGGTTGCCCTGATTCTGTAGTTTGCAGAAACACCCCATATGTGGTCCTAAACTACTGTTTGGCCAAACGGTAGGACATAGAAGGAAGGGAACGCCATATGGGGTTTGCAAGGCAGATTTTGTGGGACTGGTTTTGTTTATACCATGTCCCATTTCAAGCCCCCTGTTGCACACCTAGAATAGAAATTCCCAAAAAGTGACTCCATCTAAGAAAGTACACCCCTCAAGGTATTCAAACCTGGGTTTACAAACTTTGTTAACCCTTTAGGTGTTCCACTAGAGTTAATGGCAGATGGAGAAACAATTTCATAATTTCAATTTTTGGGAAAAATTTCCATTTTAATCCATTTTTTCAAGTAATAAAGTAAGGGTTAACTGCCAAACAAGACTCAATATGGGTTGCCCTGATTCTGTAGTTTGCAGAAACACCCCATATGTGGTCCTAAACTACTGTTTGGCCAAACGGTAGGACATAGAAGGAAGGGAACGCCATATGGGGTTTGCAAGGCAGATTTTGTGGGACTGGTTTTGTTTATACCATGTCCCATTTCAAGCCCCCTGGTACACACCTAGAATAGAAATTCCAAAAAAGTGACTCCATCTAAGAAAGTACACCATTCAAGGTATTCAAAACTGGGTTTACAAACTTTGTTAACCCTTTAGGTGTTCCACTAGAGTTAATGGCAGATGGAGAAACAATTTCAGAATTTCAATTTTTGGGAAAAATTTCCATTTTAATCCATTTTTTCAAGTAATAAAGTAAGGGTTAACTGCCAAACAAGACTCAATATGGGTTGCCCTGATTCTTTAGTTTGCAGAAACACCCCATATGTGGTCCTAAACTACTATTTGGCTAAACGGCAGGACATAGAAGAAGGGGAACGCCATATGGTTTTTGGAAGGCAGATTTAGCAGGACTGGTTTATTTACACCATGTACCCTTTCAAGCCCCCTGCTGCACCCCTTGAGTAGAAACTCCATAAAAGTGACCCCATCTAGGAAACTACAGGATATGGTGGTTGTTGTTTTGGTACTATTTTAGGATAAATATGATTTTTGGTTGCTCTATATTACACTTTTTTGAGGCAAGATAACAAAAAATTTAAATTTTAAAATTGTTTCTACATTCACCATTAAGTTTTGTGGAACACCTAAAGGGTTAATACAGTTTGTAAAGTATTTTTTGAATACCTTGAGGGGTGTAGTTTCTTAGATGGGGTCACTTTTTTGGAGTTTCTAGTCTAGGCTACATCAGGGGGGGCTTCTAATGGGACATGGTGTAAATAAACCAATCCATCAAAATCTGCCTTCAAGAAACCATATGGCATTCCCTTCGTTCTATGCCCTGCCTTGTGGCTATATAGCCATTTACGACCACATATGGGGTGTTTCTGCAAACTACAGAATCGGGGCAATAAATTTGTAGTTTTGTTTGTCTGTTAACCCTTGCTTTATTACCGGAAAAAATGGATTGAAATGGAAATTTTGCAAAAAATAGTTTTTACACGTTTTTTTTTTTACGTTGTTCATCCGGGAGGGGGGGGGGGAGTCCTGGGTTAAATGTTATTTTTATAGGGCAGATTGTTACGGATGTGGAGATACCTAACATGTCTACTTTATATAATTTGTTTAGATTTTACACTATATTATCAGTTGAGGAACACAAATTAAATAATTTTAGTATCTCAATATCCTGGGAGCTACATTTTTTTTTTTGTTGGGTGACTGTCTAATTTTTTGCGGGATGAGATGGCGGTTTTATTGGGTTGCATATGACTTTTTAATGGCTTTTTATTACACTTTTTGGGATCCAAGGTGAAAATGGCTTTTTTTACATAGTTTTTATTAGATTTTTTTGGACGGCATTTATCGAGGGGCTAGTTTATGGGGTATATTTATAGACAAGTTTTTTACGTACGCGGCGATGCCCAATATGTATGGCTCTTATACTTTGGAGACACTAAGCAGGCATCCTCAAGCTGCGGCCCTCCAGGTGTTGTAAAAATACAATTCCCACTGTAGGGTGTCTGGGTATGCTGGGAGTTGTAGTTTTACAACATCTGGAGGGCCGCAGTTTGAGGATGCCTGCACTGAAACTAATATTTTTATGAAAAAAATTTGTTCCCGTGTCTCCAAAGTCTGAGAGCCATAGTTTTTTATGTTCTCTAGGGGACTGTCGGGAATTATAAAAATGTAGTACTCCATGGAAGTGTGATACTTCCTGAAGCAATTGATAACGCAGAGGCCCAGATGATCGGGGCAAGTGTCACACTGAGTGGTGGTGTCCTACCGTATCCCCCTCCTGTGACACACTCTGCATCTTTTTTGGGTTCGTCCCTTCTTTCCAGTATGGGGGACCACACCTGGAAAATGTTGGCCAGGGACGATCCGGGCCCCTCCAATTCCTGAGGTACTCCGACCTGCTCTTTCCCGGTCTGAAAAGATCAGGTCCTTGAGGACTGCCTCATAGAACTGGAGGAAAGTCTCTGTGCTGCCAGCGCTTCGGGATAGTACAAAAGCGTTGTACATGGCAACCTGTACCATGTAGACCGCAACATTTTTGTATCATGCCCGGGTTTTCCGCATGGCATTATATGGTTTGAGGACTTGATCAGATAGATCAACTCCTCCCATATACCGATTGTAGTCGACGATACAATCGGGCTTGAGGACCGTTGCCATGGTACCTCGAACAGAGACTGGGGTGGTGCCGTTACCATGGATTGTGGTCAGGATAAGGACATCCCTCTTGTCCTTATATCTGACCAGCAACAGGTTGTCACTGGTAAGAGCACGGGTCTCACCCCTCGGGATAGGTACCTGGAGGAGGGAGGTAGGGAGACCGCGCTGATTTTTCCGCACGGTCCCACAAGCGAACGTGGATCTGGCGGCAAGGGACCTGAACAAGGGAATACTGGTATAAAAGTTATCCACATACCGGTGGTAACCCTTATCCAGCAGTGGGTGCACAAGGTCCCACACGAGTTTCCCGCTAACACCCAGAGTGGGGGGACATTCTGGGGGTTGAATACGGGAATCTCGTCCCTCGTAAACACGAAATTTGTAAGTGTACCCTGAGGTACTCTCACAAATTTTGTACATTTTCACGCCATACCTCGATCGCTTAGTGGGAATGTATTGGCGGAAACTGAGTCTCCCCTTGAAAGCAACGAGAGACTCATCAACCGCGACCTCCCTTCCGGGTACATAGGCCTGTGCAAACTTGGCCCCGAAATGATCGATGATCGGCTGTATCTTATTGGGTCAGCACCCCTGGGTGGGTTTAGGGTCTCACAGCTAAGTGCTGTGGACCCCAACCACCACAGGCAGCACTGAAATAAATGTTTTTTTTTTTTTTTTCCTAAACACAAACTGTCCCTTCTAGCCCTGCCTAAAATACCTCTCCCTCACTGACCCTAACCTACCTGATGGCGGAGGGTGATGGGAGCCGCCGGCGGGGGGGGGGCGGGACCGGGGGAGGGTGGTCACAGGAGCGGTGCTGGAGCTGTGCGGGTACGGTGCGGGAGCGATCCTCACTCGGCAGCAGCAGCAGCAGGAAGAGGAGGGGAGAGAGGAGCGCCAGTTTGAATCTCCCGCCTCTCTCCCCGGACCAATCGGATCCGAGCACTGCCACAACCAACCCCAATTCAAGAACGGTGATTGGTGGTGTGATATCACACCACCGATCACCATTCTTTTCCGGTTCATCGGGTCACCGGAGACCCAAATGGACCGGAAACGCCTGAATTGACCTGTGGTTTTCTGCGATCGCCGATACGGGGGGGTCAAATGACCCCCCTCGGCGTTGTGACAGGATGCCCGCTGAATGATTTCAGCGGACATCCTGTTACTATTAACCCCCGCAGCGCCACACTTACATTTTAAAGATATGACGTACCGGTACGTCATGGGTCCTTAAGGACTCGGAAACCATGAAGTACCAGTACGTCATGCGTCCTTAAGGGGTTAAGCCGCCTGGTTTAAAACATGACGGGGGTACTAATACACTAATGCGCAGGGCCCCGAAAAAAGCTAAGCAAAAAGCAGTTTTAAATAAGGTAGATTCAAAAGGAGTAGAAGAAACTGAATCCATAGCAACCAGAAGTAGTAAAAGTAAAAGCTGATGCGAGACAGGATGTCATTACGGCGGGTATCCTGGCGTTTCCAGCCTTTTAAGGCCTGCCTAATAATACAATACGTAGAGATGACCCGCTAGCCGTAAAGCTGAAAAAATAAGTTAATGCCTGTTATTCTCCGTTGAGCAGTAACTGCCAAAACATCCAGAGTCCGCAACAGGGTCAAGTATGCAACAGTGATGTCAGGACTAGCTTGATCGCTGGAAGAAACTGGAGTATCACCCACTAACACATACCACTCAGCCCACGTCTTACCATACTGATTCCAAGTCGCTGGAGTAACCGAGGCCTGGATTAAGGGCATTAAACCGCCGACACCAGGTCCCAGAAGAGAGGAGGGGCACTGCTGGCCCTGTAGAGATGTCTCCGGTAGAAAATCCCAGAATTCCTGCCAACGGAAGCGAGAGAGAGCATCAGCAACAGTGTTCTGCAAACCTGGAACATGACGAGAAATGAACCAAATATTGAACTCAAGGCACCACAGGACCAGCTGCCGCAGAAGGGCCAAAACTGGGAGGGAAGAAAAAGACAAATGGTAATGCAAAGAATGACCGAGTTATTATCAGACCAAAAACAAACTTGAATATCTTTTAACTCACTATCCCATAGTTCCCCAGAAACAATGATGGAAAACAGCTCTAGCAAGGTGATGTTCCTGCAGAAACCATTAGAACGCCATGCTGAAGGCCAAGGCTCAGCACACCAATCCAACCCAAACAAAGCCCCAAAACCGGTTGAACCAGCAGCATCAGCGAACATAGCGATCTCAGAATTGATCACTAATGGCTTCTAGCAACAAGTATGACCATTGTATTTGCCCAAAAATTCCTTCCAAACCATCAAATCAGCCTTAAAGGGACCGTCTAAGCAGATGTGATGCTCTGGACGTTGAATATCTTTGGTAGAGACCTACTGGCATAATACGACACGCAAAAAACAAAAGGCCAGGTAGGGATTGCATTTGCTGAAGGGTGACCTTACCTATAGAGCAAAAACCGTTGATGAGGTCACGCAGTTTTTCAATTTGTCCAGGGGTAGCCTAAAAACCATGGCTTTGCTATCAATCAGGATACCTAAGAATAAAAGTAAGGTGGTAGAGCCTTCAGTCTTATCGGAAGAAAGGTGGACCCCAAAATGATGCATGAGGAATCTGAAGGAGCCCAATAAATACTGACATAAAGGGGAGTCACAAGGGGCAACAAAAAGGAAGTCATCAAGGTAATGGATAATAGAAGAATTACCCATCACAAAACATGTCACTCATTCAAGGAAAGTACCAAACAGTTCGAAATAGTAACAGGAAATGGAGCAACCCATGGGCAAGCAGGTATCGTAGTAATAAAAGCCATTGAACTGTACAACCCAAGAGATGATAACAGTCAGGATGCACAAGCAACAATAACCTAAAAGCAAACTCGATATCGGACTTAGCCATGAGGGCGCCACAACCCGCCTTCTGTACAGGGGCAACAGCGCGATCAAATGACACGTATGTGTCTTTTATAGGGACAACCCCCCCTAAAGGTGAAAATCGCTAATTGGGGAAGGGAGGGGATGTCCTTTGCAATTTTTTCCTGAAGAGCCAGAGAGTTGTCCCTAGCCGACTCCATATACCTCTATATTACAGTGTACAGTTGTGTTCAAAATTATTCAACCCCCAATGCTGTAAAGGGTTTTAGGGAATTTAGTCTACATTTGTAATTGTGTTCAGAATGAAATCTTACAAGGACTTTTTAAAGAACCAAATGCAACTAAAATGACATCAATTGTTTTTGTAATACAGTATTAAATGTTTTTTTTGTGATTTCTTCATTGACACAATTATTCAACCCCTTAAAGACTACCACTCTTAAGAACAGAGGTTCATTCAAGTGTTTTCGATCAGGTATTGAAAACGCCTGTGGATGTCAAGTAGCAGCAATCAAGCATAATAAGCCCCAATTAGGCAGATATAAAATGACTGTGATACTCAGCTCCTTCTAGACATTTACTGGTGTGTTTACAAACATGATGAAGTCAAGAGAATGGTCCAGGAAGACAAGAGAAGAGGTGATTTCTCTTCACAGGAAGGGCAATGGCTAGAAGAAGATTGCAAAGATGTTAAACATACCAAGAGACACCATAGGAAGCATCATTCGCAAATTCAAGGCAAAGGGCACTGTTGAAACGCTACCTGGTTGTGGCAGAAAGAAGATGCTGACTTTGAATGCTGTGTGCTAGCTAAAGCGCAAAGTGTTAAAAAGATTTGTCAGATGCGGGTACTGAAGTTTCAGCTCAGACAATAAGGCGCACACTGCGTAATGAAGGCCTCCATGCCAGAACTCCCTAGGCGCACCCCCTTGCTGTCTTTAAAGAATAAGAAGAGTCGACTGCAGTATGCCAAAAGTCATGTGGACAAACCGCAAAAGTTTTGGGATAGTGTTCTGTGGACTGATGAAACAAAATTAGAACTGTTTGGGCCCATGGATCAACGCTATGTTTGGAGGAGGAAGAACAAGGCCTATGAAGAAAAGAACACCTTGCCTACTGTGAAGCATGGCGGGGGGTCAATCATGCATTGGGGCTGTTTCGCTTCTACAGGTACAGGGAAGCTTCAGCATGTGCAAGGTACCATGAATTCTCTTCAGTACCAGGAGATATTGGATGAAAATGTGATGCAGTCCGTCACAAACCTGAGGCTTGGGAGACGTTGGACCTTTCAACAGGATAATGATCCCAAGCATACCTCCAAGTCCACTAGAGCATGGTTGCAGATTAAAGGCTGGAACATTTTAAAGTGGCCATCGCAGTCACCAGACTTAAATCCGATTCAGAACCTCTGGTGGGACTTAAAGAAAGCAGTTGCAGCGCGCAAGCCTAAGAATGTGACTGAACTGGAGGCTTTTGCCCATGAAGAATGGGCGAAGATACCCGTAGATCGCTGCAAGACACTTGTGTCAAGCTATGCTTCACGTTTAAAAGATGTTATAACTGGAAAAGGATGTTGCACTAAGTACTAAGATTGAATGTCACTTGAGGGTTGAATAAAACTGATAATGATGTGAGCACAGAAAAGACATTTGTGGTTATTTCATTATAAATGTTATGTTATATTTGTCTGACTTACAAGTGCCTCTTTGATTTAATTGTAAACAAGATGACTGAAATGATCAAAATCAAAGTCAAACTGGTCAAAACACTCAATTTCAGTGGGGGTTGAATAATTTTGAACACAACTGTATATACCCCTTCCATGTACCTCTGTAATACCATGTATATACCCCCTCCATGTACCTCTATATTACAGTGTATATACCCCTTCCATATACCTCTATATTACCATGTATATACACCCTCCATATAAGTGCCCCATACCTCTTACATCCAGTGATGTCTCCTTTGATGTAGATGTTCTCTGTCCTCGTCTTCTCCCTTCAGACCAGACCACCATTTTGTCACCATTTTCCATCTCTGCAGTTTGACAACAAAAAAAATCTTAGTTTACTACTTTTCCATCATCCTCCCATCTTCTGGACAAATCATCCTACTACCCCCAATACTATACTGCAGAAACAGATAATACCCCTGATAATACTAGTACCACACAGAGTCCCCCATATAAAATACCCCTTCTTTGTGGCCTCAGTAGAAGCCCCCATAGTGCCCCATAATAATGTGCCATTAACAAGTGCCCCCATAGATTCCCCCAATCATGTGCCAGTAACAAGTGCCCCCCCTTGATGCCCCCCAATCATGTGCCAGTAACAAGTGCCTCTCCATGCCCCCCCTTGTGCCAGTAACAAGTGCCTCTCCATGCCTCCACATGTATCAGTAACAAGTGCCTCCCCCATATGCCAATAACAAGTGCCTCTCTCCAACCCCCATGTGCCAGTAACAAGTGCCTCTTTAATACCCCATGTGCCAGTAGCAGGTGCCTCTTTAACCCCCCACCCCATGTGCCAGTAACAAGTGCCTCTTTAAATCCCCACCCCCTGTGGCAGTAACAAGTGCCTCTTTAACCCCCCACGTGCCAGTAACAAGTGCGTCTCTAGCCCCCCACGTGCCAGTAACAAGTGCCCCTTTAACCCCCCACCCCACGTGCCAGTAACAAGTGCCTCTTTAACTCCCCATCCCCATGTGCCAGTAACAAGTGTCTATTTAACTCCCCACACACCATGTGCCTCTTCCGTTATCGCGCCGCCTGCACCGGCCTCTGATAGCCTGCCAGCACAAGGCCCGCAGCCTTTCAGAGGAACAGGGAAGGGAGACAACTCTCCCTCCCTTGCCCCACAGCACAGCCATCTGTATCGCTGTCCTGAGGATGGCGATACAGATGAATATGGAGATGAATGCTTCCACAGTGGAAGCGTTCATCTCCCTGTGACCTGCCGCCGCCACGGGCCCTCTTCCCGGTCAGTCCGCCCCTGATTGTGGCCGAAAGTGCAGGCCGGCCAGTGCACATCTTAAAGTGGCCCCAGGGACAGCGGCCTATTGGTAAATTGCCCGGTATCCCAATAGGCTAGTCCGGCCGAGAACTCACTGCTGGTCAGTTTTAGGCCTATTGGTGTGTTTAGGGTCATTATCCATTTGCAGCAGCTTTCCTCTTTCTAACTTCAGCTTTTTTACAGTTGGTGTTATGTTTGCTTCCAGAATTTGCTGGAATTTCATTGAATCCATTATTCCCTCTATCCATGAAATGTTCCCCATGCCACTGGCTGTAACACAACCCCAAAGCATGATTGATCCACTCCGATGCCATTGGTAGGAGGGTGTTCTCTTCCAAAAAATTCTGTGTCCCTTTTTCTCCAAACATACCTTTGCTCATTGTGGCCAAAGAGTTCTGTTTTAACCTAAAAATACTGTACATCAGGCTTGTTTAGGTGTTCTTTTCCAAACTTCTGACCCTGAATTTATTTTGTGGTGAGGAAACAGTAGAGGTTTTCTTCTGTACCAATGTACCACAACTCCAGAGTCTGCTATATAGCCAGGATCAGAGCTAGCTCCAATTCAAACTGTTAACCCTTTGATTGCCACAGTCTTTGACCACAGCATGATCAACATGGATTTCCCCCTCTGATTGGGTCCCAGTGATCTGTTCAGAAGTTGGGTAAGCCCTCTGCAGTCAGCTCTTTGGACCTAGTAAGGATCCAGAACTGTGAGTTCAGTAAATCTGCAGTTAGGGCATTCTTGTGTTGCCTTAACCTGAGCCTGTGCCATAGAGACACAGAGCATAAAGTATTAGCATACAACAGTATGCTAATACATTATAAGTCTAAAATAATAAGTAATTCCTTAATGGGATTATAAAACATGTAATAAAAGATTTAATACATTTGATTAAAAAAGCTTGCAAAAAATAATAAGTGACCATTTTACATAAAATACATTTTATTGTACAGAGTTTACGTAAAATAAAATAAAAACTATACCTATTAAGTATCCACAAGGCCAAAATAACCTGAAAATGGATTTACATACATGAAATACATACATTTTAAACAATAAAGTAAAAAAAGCAATGCCAAAAAATAGATTTTTTAAAATATTTGCAGTGCAAAAAAAATGTACCGTATATAAATTACAGAGTAATTTATATCAACTCTCAAACAACACCAAAAAATACAGTTTCTCCCTGCATAAAACTAAGCATTATAAAGCAATGTCAATGTAAAAAAAAGTGTTATGGCTGCTTAAAGATGGAGAGACAAACAAATAGCTGGACATTAAGGGGTTCATTTCTCTAATCAGATTGTTATTGTTTAGCTTCCAGTCTAAGTTCTATGAGCTGTAGGAAAATCATGACATCAATAATGCTTAAAATATCTGAAGATGATATAATTATACGATGAGGATACAGAAAGGCTATTTAAATACGTTATAATCATTTCTTCGAAACAAAAAGATACACGTGGGTGAATTCAAGTGACAAAATGTCAGACAAGCAATTTAAATTATCAGGAAAGCACCTACTGTTATTATTACGGATATCAAACCTGATTTGGGTAAAGCGGTTCTGCACTTTTCAAAAAGGATATTTACTGATATAAACCTTCTATAATACTGTATATTAGTATAAAACTTCTACTCTAAAATATCTGCTACAGTAATGTACATGATTACTATATGCTAGTATGCTTGCTCTGGAGTTGCATGCAAACCTCAGAGTGAGCAGGAACGTAAACACTATACTGTAATTCAGAATACTGCAATAATAACCCAAAAATTGGATATTAGAAAACGTATTTTTAATGTATTCCGTTGAACTACAGCTTTTAAAATATGTCCAGAACCTCATCTATCTAAGCATCCGCCTTTTCTCTGTATGAGGATAAATGAAGACCAGCTTAGCGATCTATATTTGGTTGTGCTAGGTGCATGACAGATTGTATATCAACCCTCTATTCTACAGTATACAGCATAAATACTGTTCATGTCTGTCCATGACCTAGCTGAGGTCAGGCATAACACAGTTTGGCGCCCAATGTGTTTTTGTCATTAACTCACATTTTCTGGAGAAAATAGATAGGTATTTATATAAACGAGGATAAAATTTATAGATTATCTGGTGTAGTAGCTGCTATTGGGCAACTAGGGGGCCCATCTCCATTAACATGTGAGGTACAGCGGGTGACCAATTTGGATGATGTAATTGAGGGCCATAAAAATTTAGACAATGTTCTTCTATTCCCAGATAGCCTTTTAAAACGCAGATCATCAAGAGGCCAATAAAAAAAAAAAGACTAAACCCAGAGGACACAAATATACACAAAAAGGTCTAATCTAAACTAATTTACTACACTAGATATTCAAGGTGAAGAGTGCCCCATTCCAAGAAGTGATGAGCGAAGTTATAAAAAATTTGATTCAGTTGCTTCGCTGAATTTCACGAAGCGCATTTCTTTCTAATTAGTGGGCGCCCTCAGATGCCGCGTTCATCGCTGATTGCCATCTTGATTGAAGATCCCATGAGAAATCTCAGCAGTGACGTCATCCATCACCCAGCATACATCATCAGCAAGATTTTGCGCAGGATCTTTAATCAAGATGGCCGTAGAGGACTCTCCACATAGAAATGGATGAAGTGAGTTTTTCTTTTCCTACTGGTTTAACCCGTGAAAGTAATTTTTTCCTAATTCCAAATTTCGCTAGTTGGGCTTAATATTTTTTGCCATACCCTGGTTATGAATATGTTATTATCATACTGTCATCTACATAATTATAAGAGAAGCTCTCTCAAAATTCTTAACTGAAATCATGGCTAATGTAATTTTTTTGGGCATGATGCAGACACACACTTGAGTGCTATATATCACCAAACTGCCAAAAGTTCTGCTTCAGTAAAGGTAGTCACACTATTGGATGATGAAAGGGTGTCTGCCAATAGTTTAACCACGCTATTGCTAGGTAGGGGTCAGGGAGAACAGGACAAATAATTCCTTTTGAGGAGATTTTCTCATCTTATCCCTAGTGTGTATATGAAGTTTTATTCTGCCAGATTGTGTTCCTACAAGTGCCCAGGAGGCGGGGCTTCACTGTGAAGTGCTCTGTGTACTGGGCTGCTTCACAGCCACTTCCCTCCTGCTCTAAGTAACGGCAGTAGCATACAACCAGGATGCAGCTAAGGCAGAGAGCAGAGTGCACTTCACAGTAAAGCTCCACCTCCAATGCTTTTAAGGAGCACAATCTGGTAAAAAAAAGTTCATATTGTCACTACTACTCATAATAAAAACTCAATAAAAGGTATGTTTGTACTTCCCTCTACATCCCCTACCTTGTGCTATTAGCAGTTTTGCATGGTCAAAACTGATGATAGATTCCGTAGATACAAGGTGAATAGCTCACTCCTTTGCAAAATTGGAAAGGTGCTCTAGTCTCTGCTGAATCACCCTTTCAGAAATGTATATAGATAACAAATGTGTTTTGAGACTGGCACTCTTCCGTGTGTTAATATACCACCGACTATATAGGGTACAATGATAAAATGTATTAGTAAAAATGTCACAACAAAAAAATTACAAATATAAAGAAAGAAATTGTGGGTTAAAAATAGAAATTAAAATTGTGTCTTAAAAATAAAAGAACAATGATCATTCCCAACAGTAATTATCCTTCAGATGGTATACTGAACTAAAAGTCTTATGTATGGGAGATCTTATATATGGTTTGGCAAAAAAGTATACGTCTCAGTTCCTGATTAGATTCCTAAAGAGTTTATCCACATTTCATAAAAAAATTCATGAAAAGTTCATAGATACTTCATAGAAAGTCCACAGTCCAAATCATATGGATCACAAAGAGGTTGGTGTTCTCTATAGCCAGTGTTGCATCGGTAAGTTTCAAAGCTTCCACTGTATTAAACCTAATGTTAAAAAATTCTAATGTCTTTAGATGGGATTATTATGATAATAACAAGTATTCCCAAATTGTGTGTTATCACATCAATTTCCCTTCAGACATGAATATAGGCACACAATTAAAGTCAATACTGTGAGTTAAATAATGCACTGAGTATGGATTGTATTTCTTGTATCACTGTCGCTATATTGTAGTATCTCCTCTATCCACTTTCAATAGATATATCGCAGGTACCTGCTTGTTCTCTTCTCCGGTCTATGGCTGTTTCTGAAGAAAGGTAATATACAGTCTTACCGGTAAGGATCGCTGTGTGGTCTCTGCACATGTCTCTTGCTGACTGACCTTCCAGCGTATTTCCTGTGTGGCCGCGGCAGCCTCGCTTCTGCATCCACGTTGTCAGCAATCCTAGGTAAGACTCGTTGGCCGGGTTTGGCACTCGCAGGAGAGAGATAATAGAAGATAACTGTAGGATGATTTCTGTCCTTTGGAGTGCTCCAGATGTACAGTTCTCAGGACTTTTCCAATTATTTGACTGTGGTACAGGTCAGGGGTAAGATTAGTTAACCAAACGCGTTTCGGGGATTACTTTCCCCTTCATCAGTGGCCACTGATGAATACTCTAGAGTATTTTATTCATGTCAATCTCTGCTCATTCTGAGCTAAAGAGTCATGTGGGCAGTCCTGCTTAGTGACTGAAAGCTATATGTGTATGCACATACACAGGGAAGGCTCAGTCACTGAGTAAGACCTCTCACATGACTTCTCATCTTAAAATTAGCAGAGATTTAGCTGAAGTTATAGTGGTCATGTTCTGGAAATGTGTATTCTCTGCTCTATCATTTTCTTGGTGCTAGCTAGGCTGAGTTGCATAATGTAGGGTAGTGCTCTTCATCCTGTGGCTCTCCACGCTGTTGTAAAACTTACATCATGCCTTGATAGCTGGAGGCTGTCAGAACATGATGGGAGTTGTGGTTTTACAAACAGCTGGGAAACATTGATGTAGTATGGAATCCATTGGTCTTTACCACTAACGCCCACAAGGAGGTATGGACTTTGCTACAGATTGCAGAGTCCAGAATAGATTTAGATTTGCAGTGGTAGTTTAGAAGTAGTAGCCTAGTTAGGAGAGTGGTCAAGAGGCAACAGGACAAGATAGAGTATAGTCAGGACCAGAGCCGAGAGTCAGAGCCGGGAGGAGAACAACAGGTAGCAGACAACAATCCCAGGGGTAAGAAAGAGGATATACCCAGTAACAAAGCCGAGGTCGGGATCATGATCAACCAGAAGCAGCCATTGCCAGAGGGTTTAGTTGCTTGCCAGGATGCAGTGCTTGAACTGGATAACATTATAGAAGTTGGTAATACCACACAATTGTTTAGCCCTGATAAGCAGAAGCATACACTTAAAGGAGGGTGTACTTTCTATTTCCTATTACAGCATGTAGAATGCTAACTATAGCAGACAAAGATTGATGAGTTTGGTTTGATTGTAAACTACATAATTTGTTTATTAGATGACTGGAAATCCAGAGAATGCTGATAAGTCTGTGCTTGAGGTATACTAAGACTGCATGCACCTCTATGGTTACCCTGACAGCAGAGATAAAAATGTAAAGTGAGTTGTGGACAAGGGGTTGTGTCACGTCAGCAAATGGCATTTATTATGTAGAGAAAGTTAATACAAGGCACTTGTAGCTGGCCAGCTAAAACCTGACCTAGGTTGCTAATATGGCTTAGATGTGTATACAGCTAGACCTGCCAATAACTTTAATACAGTTCATATGTTTATATGTTAAAGACAGAAAGAGAGTTATATACAGTGACTTCATGTTTTGGATGTCATATAACAGTTATATATTGTGTTCACAGAAGCAGAAAAGATAATACACCTTTAAGATTCATTAAATGAATGTAAGGTAAGCTTAATGACACAGCAGAATTAACAACAGAATCCATAGAGTTAAACTGTTGTTACTACCCAGGAGTCTTGGCCAATCACAGACAGCCTCACACTGAGCAGGAGTCTTGACCAATCACAGCCAGCCTCACACTGAGCATGTGTGGGAAATCCCCTAGCTGGAATCATTATTCACCAGAGAGAGGAGCTGAACAGACACACAGTTCCAGTCAGAGTGGCAAGGAGGCCAAAATAGGTATTTAGAACAGTTATATAATGTTCCTATTGTTGGTATTGTGATCAGAACTGTATACTGAGACCAGTTATATGTGTTTACTTAGAGTTCCACCGAACTGCAAACTACGTACAAACTACACAAACTGCGTAAATCATATCGAACTGCTCATACCAGATCATACTGAGCCATAAAAAGCAAACAATCTGCGAATAGTTCAAACAAACTGCTAAAAGCAATTGTATGGAGCAAACTTCAAACCAAGTTGAGCAAGTAGAACTATTGGTTAAATCTCAGATATACCTCTCAGAGAGATCATAAAGTGCTTAAATAACTTAAAGTGAAAGTACAGATACTAAAGAGACAAATATATCCACCATTTTATGTTGAATGACAAGATTGAACAGTTGAATCGCCATTTTGTAAAACTTTATTCAACAAGTGTTTTGTACATGGACTATCTGCTACGGAGGTGGCAGTGTTATATATGAAGAAAAGTTTAAGTTAATAAAGAAGTTATCTTAAACATTTGGTGTGCTCTTTAAGCCTACTGTTTCCGTAGAATGGCGCTAGAAGAATTATTGCAAAATAACTGACAATCTGGTTGAATTAAAAAGTTAGAGATATCAAATTCTTCTAATGCCACAGTGCAAAAGGCACTTCATTGTGCTGCCCCTACCACAGCACTTACTAATGTATTGTGATAGTCCATATTGCCTCCTTTGCTGGCTGGAATAATTTTTCCATCACATTATACACTGCTTGTTTCCATGGTTATGACCATGCTGCAATCTAGCAGCAGTGGTCGTGCTTGCACACTATAGGAAAAAGTTACTGCCTATGCACTCCCCCACAATCCCAGCCTCCAGAGAGGCCAGCACTTTTTCCTGTAGTGTGTAAGCACGGCCACCGCTTATGGATTGCAGGGTGGTTGTGACCATGGAAACAAGCAGTGTATAATGTGATGGAAAAATTAATCAAGCCAGCAAAGGAGGCAATATGGACAATCACAATACATTAGTAAGTGCCTTGTATTAACGTTCTCTACATGATAAATGCAATTTGCTGAAGTGACACAACCCCTTTAAGTTATTGTGATTGCTGCATTTAATACATAGAATAAGCAGAGGATGTGCAAAGCGCCGCTGCCCCCTTCCCCCCCGGCTCCAAAGCATTAATAAGGGGAATAATTTAGGGACGATGGAAAAATAATTTGAGTCCAGACCTTGTTATAAAATTCAATGGCAGTTTTACTTGAATAAACTTTCATCCAAACGATTGTCAGGCTTTGTATCGGTTCCAGCAGGCTTTGGCATAAACTGGCAGGTTTCTGTACTTTAGGTCTGTTCTGGTATCCTTGGATGGGGTGTCATTGACTGTTATTCCCCTCCTGACACTCGATAAATAACTTATCTTCCAGCTGAAGAACTATTCCTCTTGCTGATCTCTCTTATGGTGACCGAAGAACAATTTCTGGTTCCTATGGCTTCCAGACATCTGCTTCCATGGTCAGCAGAGCTAAGGGTGCTCTGGCTGACATAGGCACTTCAGGCTGAGAGCGTGCCACACCTTACTCGTGACCAGACTAGCTTAGAACCCTCCAGAACTAACTGGAAACTGCTCCCCCTCTGCCCAGAGGGGGCAGAATGGAATGGTAAGTTCCATTCTGTCTAAGTATAGCTTTGCTATAGATGCTGCCACCTACTGGTGAACCAGGCACATGATTTGTGAAAAGAGTTGCATAGTAATCATAGCATTGCACAATGTAATGGACCAAGAAAGAAATACACAGGATGGCATTTATGTTAGCCCATTAGAGACAGTATCATGGTGTAGGAATGGTAACACCCCTATCGGCTAACTGGCAAGAAGTTGTAACTCAACCTCAGCCTCTATAGGTCTGCTAGGGATGGTAGGATTTCTTATTCAAAGGAATCAATCACCAGAAAATTTACTGTTAGAACAGGCACCATGATGTGTACAGCTAGTTCAGCTAGTAATAATGTCTTTCACTTAGTGATCCGTTGCTTCATTCTGGACAAAAAAATACTTTTAATCCATCAGCAAATGAGCAGTTAAGTGCACTGAGGGTGGGCCCAAACAACTCAGTGCATCCTTGCTCCTTCTGTTTACTCTGGGATATCCTTCCTCTCTTTCTTCATTGAAAGGGCCAGGTTCTTGCATAATCATCTTGCCTGACCATGTCAATCAAGAAGGAGAAGGATGGGCTATCAGAAGGAAGTAGGAGAAGCAAAGGTGCACAGAGTGGTTTGGGCCCGTCCTTGGTGCACATAACTGCTTATTCTCATATGGAATACAAGTACTTTTTCTCCAGAATCAAGAAACAGATCACTAGTTACAGTCAGCTGAGATAGCTCCACAAGACATTGTGACTGGTTTAACATTGAATTTCATGGTGACAGATTCCCTTCCCACCTATAGAAATACATAAAGCAGTTCACATCTACATAGTGGATAGCACACATCCATATTTTTTTGGATCCATGTTGCTGTTCCACATATTATAGAGCAGGTGTTATTCTTGTCCGTATTGCACACAAAAATAGTCCTTTCTATTGATGGGAGTGAGAAAAATATAGAATGTTTGAGGAAGTTATTCGTAATTTTGAGATCCATTTTTTGTAGATCAAATTAGGTCATTGCTGCATGGATGAGCTCTTAGTCCCCTTTCACATGAACAAGTTTTCCGTACGGGTGCAAAGCGTGAGGTGAACGCATGGCACCCGCACTTAATCCTGACCCGTTCATTTCTATGGGTCTGTGAACATGAGCGTTGTTTTTCACGCATCATCTCTGTGTTATGTGAGAAACGTATCAAAACCGATAGCATCTACATGAAAAAAAAAAACTGAACCCCTGAACGCAATCACAGACAAAACCTACTGCACTTGAGTGGAAAATAATCAGTTTTTTCCTTAACAGATCCAGACACAATCCGTATCATTCGTGTGAAAGGCGCCTTATAGATGTGTCCAGAAGGGCTATGTAGCAGAAGGCAGATGCACTCTACAGAAAACACCACAGCTGCTGGGATAGAGAGGACCAGGTGCACTGTATAGTAGTTAGCTAGCAAGTGGAGGTGCTTGCAAATTGGCACACTACCCCAAGGATCTAGATAGAGGTTCTAGCAGAGGGGAGCACTCTGCAGGGGAAGCCAACCACAATGTTTTATAAACCTCACACCTGTGAGCAGATTGCATGGGGGAAAAAATCTGTTACATCAGAAAACTGTGAGCACGAATGTGTTCTTTTTGGAGAGGATCTGTGATCTCTGGTGACATGTGTGTAGCGTACGCTTCACATAGAAAGTAGTCTAGACCTAGCAGCATACAGTAGCCACCTTCATCTCTGCTAGGATAGGGAGATTCCAGGGCACAGTTGTCGTCCCCCATTGTGTTACTTTGAGAGAGTAATCCAGTTGCCTCTAAAATGACTTTGCAATTACCAAACTTATTGCCCCACAAGAGTTGCCCCACTGCTGTTTCAAGTTACAACTCTGTGCAGCCATTCATGTGTGGGGATCCCATGCAATCCACTAACTAGCCAAAAAAATCCTGGGTACAGACTGACTGCCCTTATATGTGGTGGTGCAGAAGTATCACTTGCACCTATGTTCTTGTGTTGCCCCTTTACCACATAAGATATCCATATTATAAACAGTGCATAGTAGGTGGGGAGCCTTTTTACTTACTGTATTTTGTATCAGAAGTCAGTTATGCCTCTGAAACAACAGAGTACTGATTTACATTCAAAGTTCAGACCACTTCTCTGATGGATCAGCTTTCTCAGGCCATTATTCTCCACAGATCTGCATATGTGTGAAAAGTGTAGCTCCTTGGATGTAGTGCAAAAACCTTTCCCAGGGTTCCCACCTTTAAACATAGAAGAGGTCAAGGCTTTTAGAGACCAGTGCACAACCAGGTCCACTGTTAGCAATGATGTGCTGGAAAGTGCAGGGACTCCATACAATGTAGGCTATGAGCGGTGATTCATCACTTCTGCGTTGCGTGAAAATCGCAGCATGTTCTATATTGTGCGTTTTTTACGCAACGCAGGCCCCATAGAAGTGAATGGGGCTGCGGGAAAATCGCAAGCATCCGCAAGCAAGTGCGGATGCATTGCAATTTTCCCGCATAGTTGCTTAGCAACGGGACGCGATCTCTATTATTTTCTCTTATAACATGGTTATAAGGGGAAATAATAGCATTCTTAATAAAGAATGCATTGTAAAATAAAGTGGAAGGAGTTAAAAATAATAAAAGTTAACTTACCTTAGTCACTTAATCGCGTCACATCACATGGTCCAATCACATGGTCCATCTTACCATGGTGATGGACCATGTGATTGGACCATGTGATGTGACGTCATCACAGGTCCTGTAGATCTTAGCTGATGCAGGAAAAGAGAGGAGAGATCGCAACTACGCGATCAAGTGGCTAAGGTAAGGTAACTTTTATTATTTTTTAACCCCTTCCACTTCATTTTACAATGCATTCTTTATTAAGAATGCTATTATTTCCCCTTATAACCATTTTATAAGGGAAAATAATCAATTCTCCAGAAGACCCGAAACCGGACTTCAGTGATAGGTACCAAACATGGCGATTTTTCTCACACGCGTGCAAAACGCGTTTCAAACATTTGCACCCGCGCGGGAAACACGCGCATATTCCCGCAACGCACCGGCCTCTTATCCGGGCGTCAAACATGACGCCCGTGTGAACGAGGCCTTAGACTGTTTTATTCACATTCGGATCTTCTGCGCATGTTTTCCCACTTAGTTAAAATTATTACCTCTCTGTACATGTACCAATAGTTGTCAATCTTAAAAATAAAATAAAAGGGACAACTTTGGTTACCTATTGCTTATCAGAGAGATAGGCTCTTAAAAATGAAATAAATATGAATTAATGTAATATGATATTTTATAGTATTTATTAGATTATATAAAGTACTAATGTCAGAGTTCATAATTTGATCTATATATTTGTTATCTAGTTAACATAAAAGCAATATATCATTCTGATTTAAATAAATTATTAATCCTCAAAAGCTTTTTATGGTATTAATCAAAATTGTCCTAATATGAATTAATATTTTTATTTTTGTATCTTTATATATTTATTCATATATGAATTACTGAAAAGACAAATATTCTATTTTATGGATTAATATATTTATATTAGTATTTGTACTTTTCATGTAACCGCTGTAATTTTTCATGTAACCACTGTTTGTTGCAAAGCTGCATAAAAAAGGTAGTGTGTAGTAATTATTAGGTTTTAATTAGAGAGATAAGCCAAATGATTGGTTCTTGAGCAGGGAGGGGCTGTCCCTGCTGCTCAAGAGGTTCCCATCACTGCTTGACTGACAGAGTTGGGCATCTGCCCTCGACTATTTTCAGAAGCCCCATATCAGGGAACGGAAAGGATGATGTGCATGCACGGCATGCTCTTCATTCATGTTGAGGCCCTGTTTTTCAGATTGGACTGGGTCCCAGAGGTGCGATCTATGGATAGACCTTTGTACCTGGCAGACAGAGAAATCAATATTAGGCTGCCAAAGAAACCGTCAGCACCCCATGTTGATGGGTGGCCATTTGAGTAACAGAGGTAGCCCCTCCCTAACCGTTCAGATGCTGCGGTCATTAAGGATGGACCATGGCATCGAAGGGGTTAAACATCTGGGAATGAATATAGCTTTCATATTGGCCATTGCAGTGGGAGCCTAGCTCTATGTTAAAGCTGCCAGCCACAGCTGATAGCATGGGCACAACTACCTGCTGAGTAAATGCTACTTCAACAGGCGATCACATCTTTTATGTAGCCCATAAAATCATTGTTGGCAGGCAGCACGTCACTCTGTGCTGCCAGCAAACAAGGAATCTGTATGGGGTGACAGTAAGTGTAAATACAGCTTTTACCTCAACCCGTGATCAGACAATTATCAGAATCGTTTGGGTCGTTCCTGATAATTGCCTGGGCACTTGTCCATGTAAAAGGGCTTTTATAGTATTAAATATTGTAAAAGAGCCAATGAGAAGGTGAACAGTCAATACTGGATATAGGCCTGTGGATATCAGTTGTGCTCCCCAATCTTCTGCTTCTTGAAGTGTCCTGGCGTTGACGGTCTGCTGGATCGCAGCTTTTTCTTGTTGCAAACCACCTTATGAGCATAGGCATAATGTTCTCTTAAAGGGGTTGTATAATTTCATACATTGTGGGCATATCACTAAGACTTGCTCCAAATGTTTAAGTGCGAGCCCCTATCTTTCAAACTGAGCCCACAAAGTGAAGGAGGCCGCACCAAGGATGCACGGCCGCCCTTCATAACAAAAATAGCCAAGTGCTAGCTAAGTATGAGATGACACAACTCCTATAAGTACAGTAGAATCTATTTTATATTATATGTTTAAAGGATAACTGTCACATTTAGACCCAAATTTCAATGTTCATATATGTAGTTACCAATAACATGATATTCCAAAATCAATAACTATTAGACTTACTCACCCCATATTTCATAAGATCCAGCCCTTAGCAACCAGTCTGCACAAAACTGCAATTTACTTATTCAGTTAAGATGGCTGCTGCTGCCCTCGCCCTGAGGCTAATCCCGCCTGCCCTCACTACCCACAATGCATTGAGCTCCTCGTACACTAGTTTCTGCACCTCAACCAATAGGTGCTCTCCACACTGAAACACGCCCTCCTCCTGCTATCACATACACTTTAGGAAGTGGTAGAACTGTGTGAACATTCTCTGTTGCGTGGACAAAGAAAACTAATGGTAAGCTAGTCTTTATAATATAATAGCACTGCCTTATACTATATATATTCTTTATTATTCATGTTATATGTTTGTAGTGGTCAGGCATGGTTGTATCCCCTACATGCTCCAGCACTACACTCAGCCTTTGCTGCACACGCTCTTCTTTTACAGTGTTTCTATGTAAAAAGCACTACATGCAGTGTGAGTTCATTTCCAGTACAGCATGGGCAGCAGAGATGTGATCTGCTTGTAACTAACCACCTAAGGGCTCGTTCACATCACCGTTTCTCCTTTCCGTTTCCGGCTCCGTTAATGAGCAGGAGAGCGAAAAAGGACGGATTCTGCAGATAACTGACACCTAACTAAGTGTAACGGAGCCTAAAGACCCCATAGACTATAATGGGGACCGTTCCGTGTCCGCTCAGAACATGATTTTTGAGCGGAGATGAAAGTAGTGCATGCAGGATTATTTTCATGGGGACACATCTGTGCTGTATCACTGCTGTGATAGGGGGACATACATGGCCTGCAGAATTACTGTCATGGGGACACATATCTGCTGTATCACTGCTGTGATGGGGGACATACATCGGCGACAGAATTACTGTCATGGGGACACATATGTGCTGTATCACTGCTGTGATAGCGGGACATACATGGGTGCCAGAATTGCTGTCAAGGAGACACATATGTACAGAATGACTGGTGTGATAGGGGGACATACATGGCCTGCAGAATTAGTGTCATGGGGACACATATGTGCAGAATGACTGGTGTGATAGGGGTATGAAGTGGAAAAACACGGCACTCTGGCGACAATTTGATTATAATGCAGTAAGGTTTTTTATTCAGCCACCATTAGGGTTCCATGATAGTGAATGGCGAATGGTGTGATAGGGGGACATACATGGGCTGCAGAATTAGTGTCATGGTCATGGGGACACATCGAGGGTTAACAGCCAAACAAAACTCTATATTTATTGCCCTGATTCTGTGGTTTACAGGAACACACCACATGTGGTCGTAAACTGATGTAAGGACAGGCGGCAA